>CALNHX010001849.1:0-202646 GCA_940337035.1 Agriotes lineatus | reverse complement strand
GTCCAGATTCGCAGAAAATGACGTCACCACCTAAGCAAATAAAAAAAAACTTGCCTAGCCCGGGGTTTGAACCCGAGGCCGCTGATCGCGAATCTGCCACTCTTACCGCTAGACCACCCCCGCACAGAATTTGAATTTCCCGCCAAAAAGTGTCCCAGAACGCCCCTAGGTACACTACTCCTGCATTATAGAGTGAAACAAATGCTGGCGCTTTGAAAAGCTGAAAATCAGAGCAAATGCCGTAAACTAGAAATTCTCTAAAAATCACATATTTGGAATTAGGGAAACACTTTGAGAATTTAAAATATATTTACCACGATCACATCCTGCAAAACCGTTTCATTACGATACATAATCTAACCGATTTTCAGGTTAGATTTAAGATAACTGTGCAAGCAGTATCGAATATTCTAATATTCATATTTAACTTTCAAAGTAAATCGCTTCGTTCCAATTCTACAAGACAACGTTACCCACTTGTGTCATTTTATTTTGCTTTTTCTCCCAAGATAGCGTTTCGTTGTTGTCGTTAGTTCCAATGTAAACTGTTTCCCATCTGAGATACGGAAATACTCGGGTCGTTGCAGCAAAGAGCTGCAAAGAGCGAATATGCGCATGAGAATGTAGACTCTAAACTATATCAAATGAAAATAATTGTGAATTATTCAGATAATTTCTTTTAAATAATAGCAATGTAATGCAATTCATGTAACAGTTTAATGACTAAAGAATGAAAATATTCAGATTACAGAAAATTTTTGTAAACTTAGTGTGAATAAGAACTATTGCATGCTAAAACAACTTATGTAGAATAATTGAATGAAGCATTAACGGTTTTATAAAAGACATTAGAAAGTGTTCAAATAATTAGTAATATGTGCAAATGGATACTGTAGTATACTCCATTTGGTACAGGCCTTTGGGGCACATGAAATTGGAAGGTAGCTGGGTTTAGTTAACACAACATTTAATACATCTCAACAGTCAACATCCATGCATCAACATTACCATGTAGATAGAAAGCAATAGTTCTCTTTCTTTCTTGCATATACATTTTTTGCGTCAACCCAATAGCAGATTAGAATATTCTCAGCATCTACATACCTATTTTTATCTTCATTCAACACAGCTATTTCTATATACGAACCCGATAATATTCACACTATATTGAATCGTATACGCAAAGCTCTCAAAAGCAACAGTTGCTGTGCTTGGGATATATAATCCGCAATCAATCGCCATCTTCTTGAAAGTAAAACTTCAATTGTCTAGCTTAAATATTCGTAAGGTAGAAATGGCTTAACTAATTTAATAAGTTAGTCTGAACTCTAAATTATTTTTAGATGTAATGGGGGCGCAAGGTTTTGAAATGTAACTTTTTGAAATTTTTTGCGAATCGTATCCCAAGCCAAATACGAGACGCTACTGGGATATGCGACAAATAATTTTAATCACATCAGTTTTACTTTGACAGTACATACTGTGGCACACTGCTGAAAATAATATAAAATATCACACAAATAAAATAATAAGGTTAATTAAATTTATTGCATATTAAAAACAACGTTAAACATAAACAGTAGTAGTAATAAAAGTTCAAATATTTCTTTAGTATTCAATTAACGAGTAGTGCATTAACAATTCAAATATCTTTAAATAAACATACAAAATTGTTGCTGAATATCTATGCAATTTTATTAAATAAATAATCTTACATAGGAGCAGATAACCTTCTTGCCTATATCGACCAAGTAACCGATCGTATAGAAAAGTGTCTTCGAAAACAAAATGTTGTTCAAACCTCCTAACAAAATCTCAGAGATTCTTTCTTCACCTAACAACGTGCCATCAGAGGTGTTTATAGAATCTCTTGCTCCAGTAATGTTGTTTACATTGTTGCAGTCGGACATTAAGTAAAAACCCGAATATCTGAACACTAGCGTTTTCTCAAGTCACGTCTCGTATTATCATCAGCTATAGCCGAACATCAACGCGATACCGACTATAAGATTTATCTTTGCTGAAACTTCCATTACCTGCAAATCTTCATTGTTCTTTAGTAGAAAGGCTCTGGAATCCATATACAAAATCCCAGCAATCCAATCGAGACAAAGGTTACAGTTTTCCTTCCATATGGAAAGCGTTAATTTTTAAACCTTGTGACCTTCACTCAGCCGCAACGACTATTGATTATAAATTTATCCTTCGTCTTTCTTATTGGTAGAAGCATTCTCTGGCGTGGTTGACACGTTCAATTGTCCTGTTATTTTGCTTCTCACTGCTGATGGAGCCTCTTGCGAAATTGGGTGTTACGTTCTTCTATCTCAGTCATGGCTCAAATCAGGAAATCGTTTGTTACATAACGTCAATGACTGTGAGAACCTTCGCCATTAAGAGAATTACGAGAACTTATATTAGTGTTAATTGTTTGGTTACTAAAGTTGTCTGGAAATCTTTAATTAAATTCGTGTGAATAAATTTATTAAACATAAATCGCTGTGTTATATGGCGCTGCATAAATTCAAAAACTGAGATTAGTGTCATTGAAACTTAACTTACATCAACTGCTGTATACTGTAGATTGTCAGTAATTTAAGATACATATTTCTTATTAACTATTAATATAAATACAGACGAAATGTAGTAATTGCACATCAATGTCCGTACAATATATTATACCATACAAAGATATTCATGATTTTATTTTGAATACTGCACCACACTAAAGATTTAAAATATTAATGTTTAAATTTTTGTGGGAAGAAATTCTATTCAGGTTATCAGATAAACAAAAAATTAATACGTGAAAACTTATCTTTTATTACAACTCGCAATCACCTATAATATTCTAAATTAGTCAAACTTTCTTGCATTAACCGTCAGCGGAAGCAAAAGACACTAAGTTTATAACGTCTTCTCTTGTGGAAAGTGTATTTTAATATAAAGAATATATAAAATTTGCAAGTCGCCATTTTGACACAGTGAACGCCCTCTCTTCGACGCACGTCCACTATGTGATTCATGCGAAAGACCAACGATGTGCGAGTTCAAGTAGCAGGTACCCACAGAGCAGTCCCACCTTTCTCCTTCAGCAGATAATCCAAGTAGAAAGAGTTTCGGACAGGTATATAAGGTTCTGAAACCTGTATATTGTCGAGCAGATTCTCAGTGGCAACAACTCCCTGTTGCCGTCCCTGGCAACAAGTCAATATCATCCCAATGTATGCATCGTGCCGCATACCGTTGCGTCGCCAGCGAATTTGATTATATCTCCTGAGTGCTAGCCGGGAACGTATTTAAAACTCACCTTACGTGGTAAATGAATCCCAAGTGGACGGACCGCAAGCTACTGTGGAACTCATAATACGGGCAGATCGAATTCCTGCCTTAAACACATAGAATAACTTACTTGCCATTTCCGTATTTATATGTTCAGTTACAGCGGAAGGCCACCACGCCTTGAGATTTTGGTAGTACCAACCGCTCTACCAACTGAAGCCATGCCCGCCGCAAAACCATGTATCGTAGGTTGCGTACCATACCCGATATAGACACCTTTGGTATCTACCGGAAAGAGCCGCTGAAGCTTAAGAAGAATTGTTAAAGTACAATATTTATTCATATCGCTTTATTTGTACATACAAATTTTATTTGAAGTTTAGTGAAGTATAACATTTATAAATAAACCAACTAAAGTTTTTTCTCTGTATAATCAATCAGGAAATCCCGGTTTATAGCTATATAAGGCAATTGCAACTACCGAGACAAATAGATTTTAAGACCCCCCTTACGCTGCAAGTTATAGAATGAAATATAATGTAGATACTGTGCTAATGCTTTATTAGTCGATAAGTTGTCACTAATCCAAATTAAAAATACCACTTGTAACTTGAATTTTTGGCTCACGACAGTTTTAACGCCTGGTGGTTATGTGACCTGTACTATGCTCCTTTTCGATTAACTTTTGAAGCAAGCGCCATTATTTTGATATTCGCTTAGTTCTAATTTGAACGATTTTGCTTTTCGGGTTGCGGCAGAAAGCTGAGTGACATCTCACAAAGCTGTGTGAGAATAATGGACTAAAAATGAGAATGTACCATTTTTACAACTCCGAGCGGACCCATTGGATGTGGTGGCACCGCTACGTCCCCGTAACCGGGCTTACAACCGCCCAGTCTAGCATTTTTATGCGGAACGTATCAATTTTTGCCTGATAAGCACAGACCCGATCTTTTGTCTTCTAGCATCTTTTAGCAACCCCAATTTCTCAGAGGACTCTATTCCTCGTTCTCCCAAGGCTTCACAAAAGTGCCTCTCTTTTGGCCATTGTTTATCTCCGAGTCTTATATGGTTGTTCGTTATATTATTTTAAATTTGTACACCCATAGTGGTGGAGTTACTGCTCCTCTGCCTTGGCTTCGTGTTGAAGTGGGGATATTGGATCGAGGCTTGCTAATTTCTTGCCGCGGACGCTAGTCAGGTTTAAGACCCGAATATGGCATATTGTGCTCGTCTCCCAGCTAACGAAAACTGTTTAGAAGAAGAAGTGCTTTCGGGTTTGGTCTGAGTTTTCACATAATGATTAGTTAGTATTCGGGGGGTTGCTTATCTTTTGAATAAGGTGTTGTCCTGAAATTGCTTTGAAGTCGGATTAACTATTGCTTCTTTATCGAATTGTGAATAACTGGTAGTTGTATTCTGATGAATTGTGTGTGTTTCGATAAACCCTAGAGTTCACTAAGTGGATTTTTAACTAATCGTGGCCGCAACACTCTTTGCGAATCTGTGTGAGGTGCTGGTGGAAGGCATCTTCGGGGACCCGCCATTTTCTCTAAAAAAACCTTTCTATCGCTTTATCTTCATTTTACTTGAACCGCCATTTGTTCTAATTGTCAGTTGGTTGAAGCAATTCGTAGTTGGGTTGCCTCATACTGTTACTAATTACTATTTTCACCTATAATAAGCTGGATTTGTCAGTATTTGGGTTTCTACACATTACGTTGTTACGAGGTTACCCTTATCATTTTTATTTATTCTGATTGTGTAATTTATAACTTGAAGCGGTTTGTAGTAGTTTGCTACCTATTTCTCACATAGGATGCACTGTGTAATGAGTACTTGAAGCTCCAATTATATCTGTGAGCGGTCGTATATCTTGCTGGAGGTATTTGCCTGCTACTAAATATTGAACATTGACAAGGCGCGGATCAATCTCCTAAATACATTTCGAGAAGTAAGAGAAGTATTGCACGATCAGTCAGTGCAATACAGGCAAATGCTCTAGAAACAATCGAGAAACGAACGGCGTCCAATTAATTTATTATAATAATTTTTTTTGTGACGGGAAAAAAGTTTTACATTTTCTCGCTCTTGAAAGGTGCTAATTTCCACTTTTTAAGAAATACTTTTTTCCTAAGAAAAAGATGCTTCTTATATGCATACATATATATTATTACTCAGATATAAAGGTATTTTTAGTAAAGACAAGGACCATATCTAGGTGTTCTATTTCACCACCTGATGGCGCCAAAATTCAGACGCGTAAAAGGTCACTAAATCACGTTAGCTTCGCTAACACATGTAGGGACACAAAATTTGACACGTCCAAAAAATGAGTCTGTCAATCTCAAATTTATCATGTGCTATTAGTAAGTGCATAAATAAAAGTTTTCAACAGTAATATCCTAAGCGCATTAAAATAGCTGATTAAATTTTGACCTTTTCTGCCAGAATGTTTTGCTTAGAAATTTACGAGATATATTTCTCTCTCTCTCTCCCTCTCTTGGCTTTCTTCCCTTACAGGTTTGCCGTTCTCAACCTCCAATAATCTCTATCTTCTATATCTTCTTCTCTAAGATCCTTCTCCAACATAATATTGTAAACACATGTTTTTCATTTTACTGTTGGTCTACCCCTTTTCCTTTTTCCCCTAGGTGACCAATTCATAATCGCCCTAGGCCATCTTTCGTCATTCATCCTTTGAACGTGACCATACCATCTTAATGTTCTATTTTCAAGTCTTCTAGTAATTGATGTTTCTACTTCTATCTCTCTCCATATATCTTCCGTTCTTATCCTATCCATTCGTGTATACTGCAGGCTTCGCCGCATAAACTCCAATTCTACTGTGCGGATCTTATCTCTTATTTTATTAGTCATAGGCCATAATTCTCCCCCGTATGTTGTTATGGGCTCTACAATTGCATTAAAAATATTTTTCTTGGTTTGGTTCGTGCGGTTACGGTTCCAGATTGTTCCGTGAAGTGCTTTCGTCGCTCTTTTTCTTTTTATTACCTTATCTTCTATGTTCTTCACCATTTTACTGTTGTCAGATATGATTGACTCTAAGTATTTATATTCTGTGCATACCTTTATGGTTTCATATCCTATGTGTAAATTGTGTGCTAATCTTCCAACACACATATATTCCGTCTTCTTAAAATTGATCAAGAGTCCCCACTTATCATATTCCCCTTTCAATTTACGTAGCATGTAAATCATGTCTTCCTCGTCTTGCGTCAACGAACATTAATGAGTGTAGGGTTTTGTCTCTTATTGGTATACCCATTCCTCCACATTTCTGATACCATTTTTCTAACTCTTGTTCGACATATACCGGGTGTCCATTCTCAAAGTCGAACATAGGCAATTAACATTAGTGAATTCACTCGTTCTACATTGAAATAATTCATTTTTTGGTAGATAATTTTAAAAGACGTTGACAGAAAATACCTGATTTACGCCAGCTAATTACCGATTTTTTTGACAAATGCTATCGAACTTGAAAAGCAAGGCATGGCATATTTATAAATTCCCAAGTTTTAAATTAGTATTTTAAAATAAAAATTGCATCTTGAATATTATTATTGTTATCATTTGATGCGTAATAATTTTATCTTTCCATTGATACCATTACCTTCCCTGTAAGTTGAATTGGCGAGCAGGAATCTGCAAAAACGTTCAATACAATGTTAATCGCCTATGTTGGACTTTGAGAACAGACACCCGGTATATTTAACAGTATTTGTGACAACAGCCTTGCTTCAATCCTTTTGAAACTTCTATTGCTTTTGTTACTTTGTTTCCTACTCTGATTTGGGCTTCTGAGTTTTCATACAGCGCATTAGTCACTTTTATCCATTTTTCTTTGATTCTCATTCATCTCATTGCCTTCCATAGTTGACATCGTGGCACGTTGTCATAAGCCTTCTGTAAGTCTACGAACATTATATGTGTGTCAATGTGTTTTGCTTGATTCTTCTCAATCACTTGTCTGATACAGTGAATGTTGTCTATGCATGACCTTCCCGATCTAAATCCTCCTTGTTCCTCTCTATAATCTTCCATATGGTCTTCGATTATAGTTTTAATAATTCTTCCAAAAAGCCTGACCATTGTTGGTAATATATTGATGCCTCTGTAGTTCTGGCATACTGTTTTGCTACCTTTTTTATGTATCGATACAATATATGATTTATTCCATTTTGTTGGTATATTTCCTCCGCCTTCTATTTTATGAAACATTTTGGTTACTATTTCTATCAGCTTATTTCCCCCATATTTTATTAATTTTATCCTGATGTTTCCTGGACCGGCTGATTTATTATTTTTAGATTGTCTCGGTGCTTTTATCACGTCTTTCTTTTTTATCTCTCTCTCCTTCACACTTATTTGGTTTCCTTCTTTTCCATCGTGTTTTATCATATATTGTGGTCTGTTTTCCTGTAGAAGTGTCTCATAGTGTTCTATCCATTGTTTTGGCTTTATTAATGTAATATTAGTTGTATTTTTTGTTTCTTACCGTAAATTGCGAATCACTCTCCATGCTTCTTTAGATCGGCTAAAACCTATTGTGTTATTTATATTTCTACAGACGTTGTCCCAGTAATATTTTTTTTCTTGCTTCACCTGTTCTTTTACTTGCCTTCTATACTCTACGTACTTTCGTCTAGAAGTTTGGGTTTTTTCCGTTAACCATTCATTATATCTTCTCTTTTTGATTTTAATTTTTTCTTCCAGTTTTGCACTGAATGTTTCTTTTTTATATTTACTCTTTTGTTCTATTCCCAAAGCCTCATTTGCTGCTGTGTGGATACTACTTTTTAAATGTTCGTATATTTTCTCTGGGTTTCTTTCTCCTATATTTTCGTCAAGTTGCATTTCTAATCTGTTTTGGTATAACTTCTTGATCGATTCTTCTCTTAACAGTTCGATCTTATATGTGGGGTATTTTAGTTCATTCATTTGATCTTCCTACCACCATGTGATGGTCTGATCCACATTCAGGTTATCGAAAAACTTTTATATCTTTTATTTTCAGCTTCCGGTCTTTTCTGACAATTACCAAGTGTATAATTGACCTGAATCCTCGTGTTGGCTGTATCCATGTGAATTTGTGAATATACTTATGTTGATAGAAAGCATTGGATATCATCAACCTATGTTCTCTGCATAGGGTGAGTAGACGTCTTCCATTGTCATTCACTATTTCTTCTCCGAATTTTCCTAAAGTGTGATCGTTATCTTTCTTCCCAACTCTACTGTTCAGATCCCCAATTATAATAAGTTAACTTTGTTTACTAACGTTTTCTATTTGTTCGTCCAGGATATTAAAGAACTCCTCTTTCTCTTCGGCACGTACATCGTCATTTATAGCACATACCCCTATAATTGTCAACATTTGTCCATGTATTTTTATTTTTATTCTTAAAATGCGATGATTGATTTCTTCCCATGTTTGTATCATTCTTGTCCATTTCTTCTTAATTAATATCGACACACCACTTTTGGCTCGTTCACTTTTCTGCACTCCACTCCATAAGTGTACGTAATTTTCATATGTTTCCTGGCCAATTCCTTTTTTTAGTTACCGTTAGTATCACTATATCCAAATTCATATTTTCTCTTAGTTGCGAGTCCTTGAATATTCCACGTTCCTAGTTTTAATGTCTTTTTCGGTCTTTTGGGCTTACTTTCTAACTTCTTCTTGTTACCCTCTAGTATCTCACTTCGTTTTTGGTTGAGTTTTAAAGTTGGGATCTGAAGACTTCGTGTAGAACTGCCCCTCCCACCCTCCCGTATCCAATAGGGCTCCCTCTTTGCGAGGTGTGGATTTCCAACCGGGGATTTATTTCTTTTGTTTTGTTTTTCATTCTACTAATAAATTCTCAGCTCCCTTTGTTTTTACATGTGATAGGTTGCTAACGCCTAACTCCATAACCCCCGCTTTGGAGGACCTTTTAAATCAGCCGCTCACTATGAGACAGACGCTGTTGGTTCTTTTGCCTCATCCGTCGTTGAGATGTATCACAACCATCTTCCTCCGCCTGCTGAGCCATTGGCCTGTTTTCACTCGTACCCTGGGAAGGGGCCCTTACAGGGTGCTATCAGCCGGTGCCAGCTGAACCCTGGTTTTTTAAAGAGGTGTTACTTCTCTATCCCTCACCTCTTTTCCAACCTGGCTTGGGACAGTCTTTGGCGGGCTTCTTCAGAGCAAAACATTCTGACAGAAAATCGTCAAAATGTATTCAGGGATGTTCGGCGTGATTATATCCTGAATAAATAGATAAAATTCAATTGGTGAAGCACCTTTTATAATCATGTTAAAATTATGCACAAGCGATTAGATTTTGATAGATTTTTATCCGCGGTTAAATTTTGACGTTTGAATTTTTGTAATTATTAAACTGACGGAAACCATGGTGATTACGCATTATTATGGATATGAAGGAAATAATCATTATTAATTTATCCTCCCATCCTTTACAATCCTTTCTTTAGGTTATAAGTTAGGCAGAAGATAGTCCCCCCCCCCCCAAATTTAAACTAACTGTGTACGTCACTGAAAAACTGTGTTTGGTTTGACATAAAGAACGCGGAGTTTTCTTACCTGTATTAGCGAAGCTAACGTGATTTATGGACTTTACACGCGTAGGTAATTGCCACAAGAATATTTTTTCTACGACAGTTTGTAAAATTGACTTTTAATTGGCAGCTTTAGGTTTGTAAAACGACTGTTTAATAACACGTTTTGATTAGTTTACGTCGTCAGTAGCAACCTGTTTAAAAGATTTCATTAAACACGTCGTCAGTAGCAACTTGTTTTAAAATTTTTAACCACGCAAAATTACGACCGTTTGCTAGTAATCCTAATTTACATTTAAATATTTTTGTTTATCTTTACGGTGTTTTCTAGATTCTATCGTAGGTAAAATATTATAGGATACAAATGCGTAAAGCATCTTTAGTCACTCACGGGGCTTCGCGTTTTCACTCTGCCCAACTCGTGACTAAAGACTAGCTTCACGCACTTGTATCGTAAATTACTATTACTACAATAAAAATGATGTTTTGCTTATATTCTGAAATTTGATGTTTCCATTTTATATGACAACTCAATACATCTTTCAACTGACATTTCAAACTAGTTTTGAAATAAGATATTTATGTATTTAGTGTGTAAACAGAGCCAACCAAATACCAAAATGGCTCTTTACGCTCGAAATACATACAACATTTTTTCTACGGTCTTAAATAAATGACAAAATTGTTAAATAATTGAAATTTCGATTCACACCATTTGATGAAGTCGTTGTACCGCCGTTTATAACGGCCGCGCGATTTGGCCGGCAACAAATCATTGGTTGCTGTCTGGGCGCTTCAAATACTTCAGGCGGGGTGTAATTATTATTCCATCTTCAACTTCACAAAAACTCTCAAACTCAATAAAACTGCTGCCTGATGATGGACGCACCGTGATGCAATTGTCAATAATTTTAGCCAATTCCAGAAAAGTTACGAACTACACAAATAATCAGGTTAGCCATGGCGATGTGTAAAGTAAAATGAAGCGACGCGATTATTTCATTAAGACATTGTTTACGTGGTTGCGATGTTAAAATGGTTACTAGGGAAAAATGTGTGAATCGCTAACTTTTCGCATTGACAGTGAGCTTTTAATAGTCAGTTTTAGAGGTGAACGTAGAAAAAATTAATTACAAATACATCGTTAAATTTGTCATTCGACAATCTCAAATGGTAAGTACTTCCTTAATTAAAATTAACTCACTTCACTCTTTATTTTCTTTCAGTTCTTATTTTAAACTGTATTCTGTTACCTTTTATTGGATTTAACACTCTCCTCTACCAAACCCAATGCATCCAGCTCTGCAACTACGCTACAAAACTGCTTCACTCAAAGCCACGGCGAAGACCTCAACTGACAACCAACTGCCAAGATATCCAGAATCCGGATCCAAATCAACACAGGAACCTAGTTCGCCACAGGAACACATGAAAAACAGCTCGCCTTTTTAAATCAGCATCTACACCTCCACCACAGTATGGATCCAAATAAACCTCAACTGTAGATGTGTTTACTCTGCTCAACCAAATCACACGTATGAAGCCTGCTACAACCCAGTACCACGAATCTTTACCAGATGCAAGCCACAAGATGTCACTTGACAAGTCTCACAAATATGCTCAGTCTGCTAATGATGTAGATATAATCTACTTTCTTTGTAAACCATTCCTTGTTATCCAATTCAGTCGATGCAATATAATTCCACAATAAACTCAATTCACATTCCCTTACTTTTAGTTGCCTTTGTAGGTCATAACTGTATTAGATTGGTTTTCTTACCACGTTCTAATCTTCATCCATCTAGTCTGCTAATCTTTTTCTTTTAACATTTTAGTTTTTATTATTTTTCACCACGCCAATGTATTTTCAATTTTAAACACTTTTATTTTGCCAAATATGTATTTAAAAACTTTTATAAAAGGATTTAATTCTTAATGTCAAACGTTACAAATTGTATTACATCATTTTCGTTATAATTTTTTTATTCTCAGAATCAATAAGATAGTTTATTGATTATGAGATCTAGCTTAATTTTTACAGTCCACTATTAAAGTTTTTTTATATGACTAATACCTATTATGTTAAATAGTATATTTCGAAAAAGGATCCCTAGATGACGAAAAACAGGTTTCTTCAATTCCGTCTGTCTGTCTGTTGGCGGTACAACTCAATAACTATTTGTCGCAGGAAGTTGATATTTTGCATGCATATTATATGTCTGCCTGAAATGAATCCGAGAAAATTTCTGAGAAAAATAGAGTGAGCACCTAACAAAAATAAAATTTTATTTAGTTTTGATTTACCTGAGAAATAGATGCAAAGAATAATTTGCACATAGCTCAAGCGTTATCATTGGCGAAAATTTGACCTAACAGATACAGGCTAAACATAAGAGATTGGACAGAATAGTATGGTGCTTCATAACACTGCCAAAACTCGTCCACTTCGAGCACGCACTCGGCTCAGTTATTCTACCGGCGGAGCGCGGAGTGTAAATTCTAGCGGACTACATTTGTACTTCTCTCGTCTAAAGGACTAAGGAATTTTCTATTTGCAAAAGATAAAAGTAATAATTTGCACATATCTCAGGCTTTATCATTGGCGAAAATGAGACCTAACAGATAAAAGGTAAACATCACAAATAGGCCAGAATAGTATGGCTTTATAACGCATCAGAAACTCGTTCAATTCAAGTACCCCCTTGGCTCAGTTATCCTAGCGTCGAACAAGAAAATAGCTCAAAATATTCACCTCGGAACGCAAAGTTCGAATCCCAGCAGACTACATTTCTTATTTGCAAATTGATCAAATTCTCGAAACGGAAGTTCCATGTAAACCCTTTTACAGATTTTTGTCACTAGTAAATGACATTTTTAAGTTGTATTTTTAGTACTTAGTTAAACGACAGAATAAATAGAAACACACTTTATTTTATTGCTGCAATAACATCATTATTGATAACGTTCTGCGATTTTTAAAATTTCAATTACATAGCGTACTACTCTATTTATGGCGTTATACTATTTCATTTTAGTTGGTTAACCTATTGAAAACGTGAACAGAACGGATAGTTTCCTACATTGTTATAATCAAAATAACAAAACCCAATCTAAATTTGAAAGAAACCTTTGGTGTCACCTATAAGTTGATAATTGGCAATTGATATTAGCTATATCAATTTCAATAGGATAAATAATAAATGTGAAAGAGCAAAAAATAAAAAACAAAAATTTTGCATTTTTATCATTTGATTAGAATATAGTCAAGACAGTTCGAACTTGTGTTTCGATTATAATATTTAATAAACTTGTTCCAGTTTAACCGATTCGAACCTCTTTAAATCGAAAATGCGCACCCTACGTATGAACAGTTACAATAATCCTTTACGAAATTATTCTTCTTCTTCCTCTTATATTAGGTTAGTGGCCTGTCTATTCCACACAATTGTGGTTCTTCTGTTGGTACAGAATTCTATTACATTAACGTGCGCATACCACTTCTTTCCCTCTCAGTATACATGAATTTAAATCGAGCTCTTGGACGAATGTTAACGATAAAGTAAACACTAACTTCTCTTGCTTGACTAGGCGCAGCAATTCATTTTTCTCCCAGGCGCTTTTCGTAATTTTCTGTTCTGGATACAAGTGCGACGAAGACGCAGAATAGAAAATTCAAGTGATTCTTATTGACGAGCTTGGAGACCGTTGAAACGAACCTGGAAACGAGTTAGGGGTTCGAAATCAGGCTGACGTCCGATTTGTGAACGAGCTTGTGCCCGAAGCGCTCTTTGCCATGTTTCTACGTACATTTACTGGATGCAGCAAACTTTTTCGATTTCAGAGGGTTGCGGGATGGGTTAAGTCAGCAATCGAGCAGGAGCTTGCGGCACAAGCTCTGAGAACTTTCCTATGAAAAGGGTCGATGTCTAGGGAAAACCTAGTTGACCGATACTCCAGAGCAAATATAGGAAAGAGATCAGTGTCGAGAAATTGTACGTATATGCAACAATTGATCGTCTGCTCAATGTGGGAGATCTGACCACCTAGCGAACGATTTCTCGAATTAAACTTGTTTAGAAGATGGGCTCCTCGATTTATATTTGACCGCTTGTGCTTTATAAAATTGTTCACGTCAGCAATAAAAACAATTGAATTAGTGTGATGGCGCTGCATTTGGGGGCGGTAGCAAAACCAGTTGATGCAGAAGGGCGGTTGTGGATTTGCAACTCGATTTCTTAGCACGTAGGGATGATAAAAATATAGAACATTTCTTATCTAAATTCGTTAGTGCAGGCTTTAATGCTGTATATCCATTCATAATTTTCTTAAAGCTCAATTAGGAAATGTGCTTTAATTAAAAGATATTTAAAAAAACGGTTTTAATAAGCCTGTCACTCTACCCACTGCGCTACCAAGGTGGTGGCAATGGCGGTACTTGTGGTCGCAAAGATTGGTCTTCTTTTACTACACGTACAAATTGATTACTAACAGAAAAATTTTCCACCTTATTTTGAGTATTAGTTTTGGGTATATTTATACATAACTTTAAATTTATTCGTACACGTAGAAAACTCTTACGAGGGTAGAACAGTAAGTCTAATAAAACAAAGTTTTGTAGCCAAAAATTATTTTTATTGTCTTTTTTCAAAATATTCTTCTTTAAACATTATGCGTCTACGCATTCGATAAAACCAAATTCAAAACATAAATTCCACTTCTCTTGAATCACTTGAAAAACAAGGTTTTTGAAGCTTTCCACAGCATCTTCAGGAGTTCCAAATCGCACACCACGCTTTAACTGGATTAGGATTTGTTGGAAATGCCCATTGTGCAGACTGATGCTTAGGTTTGGGTTCAAATGCATATATTCAGTTATCGTAAACAGTTATAATGCGGTAAATTCCTTTAGACATACCTTCATCTATTTTAAAGAGTTTTTGTACACCATTCCACAAGCTGTTATTTTTGTGCTTCTGTTAAACTGTGTAGTATCCACCTGCAACAGAATGTCACTCGATGTAATACAAGCGGATACTCTAGCAAGTTGGTAGCTGAACTTTCAAGTACTCGATCCGAACTGGCGGCGGATGTTTGCGTGACGCGCTTAGAGTAAACGAGTACTTGATGACGAATATAAAGTAATAAATACTGCAACGAAAGGTGACGAATAGTTACAAGTACCGAAAGGTAACTAAAACAGACATCACTAACCCAAATAATTATGTAAAATCTTGTTTATTGCAGCATGCCAATACCCAAGGTGCTCCTAATAATTCTATATGTGACCCAATCGTTCTCCTAAATCATTCTTCGCGCGGCGTCTATGTTTGTTTGGATAACTGCTAAAATTAGTCTTCCTTCACGAGAATCGTCGCTGTGGGAAACCCTTTCAAATTTAAATTCATTAAACCAGCTATAAACAGTGCTCTGCGAAGGCGCTTGTTCAAAACTTTCTTTCGAAGATAAGTATATCATGGCTCTAACATTTCCTCTCGTTAAATTCATTTTTGTTGCACAACACTTATTTCAAAATTAACTTATATAATAACTATTGCAATTATCAAAACCAAATTTGAACCGTCAAAGTAGAAAACAATCATTCCATAGTGCATTTGATTTATTGGTTTGTAGAGATTATGCGTGCTACCCTCATATTCAGAAAGCAATTTAAAATAAATTTTCATATAATTAAGCATCGTTATGCATTATCGCACTATAAAATTTTGTAATAAAATTGAAATAGTATGTTTACTTTAAAATTTTATTTTAATCACTATTAGGGACTTTCATTACTCTAAAAGTGTTTAATCGATTTATTTTCTTTATTTTCTCAACATGAAATGAAGAAGGAGAAGATAATGTTTTAACTTGCTCTGTTACCCCTCTTAACAACGAGTTAATCACAATTTGCTTTCCTTCTCGCCATATTCGACCTGCTTGCCTACAAGAACCGAAATTTGTGTTGATTGTCAATTGATTATAGAAATTATTCAAAATATTTGCGACAGTTGATTTTACAATTTCCAGATATTTTTCGATCGTCCTATAAGTGACCTAAACTTTCTGATTTAGTTTCTTTGTAGAAAGTAAATAATTGTCACGGATGGATTTCGTTTCGCATTTATGGAGAAGGATAATAATTTCAAGGCGCCAGGGCATAAAGAAAATTCCATCCTCACAGCTGCTGACTTCTTCAATGGTCAAGTAAAGCCACAAAAAACTGTGTGCATCTTCTGTGATAGACAACTTGGTAATCGGAAGATATGAATAAAAAAATATTGGTTGCCAATGTTTTCGGAGAGGTCACATCTCGAGGCAATGCCAGTCTTTCGTAATATTTCTTGTCTGTAGAGAAGGGCAGCAGCCATAATAAAGAAGATCGTCATGACGCACGCCAGAAGACCACACGTCATAGACAAGAAATTAGCAAGAGTTATCAAGAAATGTTTTGCCTGATGACCCCGTCGCAGGTTTGTGGGAAATTATAGTTGAAAATCCGAACAGAGATGCAGAAATCAGGTTGACGGTCAGAGAGAAGTCGACTATTAGAGGAAAAGTCCTCAAAATTTAGAATGGACGGCGGATATTGCATCAAAAAGAAATATTTATCAATGATATTGACATTGTCATTGGAAGTGAACACTGAAGAAGAATGATTACTGTAAACATTTTTACTTTTCCCTATAAACTTGTCGCAACACAAGCAATCATTGTATTCACGTTGAGTGATCACTGCCTCAACATGTTCTTGGCGGAAGAGAACCTCATGAAGCTTTGGAATTTGGAACATCATTGGAGCTCCTGATCCCATTGAGAAGAAGAGCAAGAACAAGTAAAGAATGAATCCAAGAAGATGTTTCAAGAAAATGTCTAGCGAAATATAGATGAACGGTATTGATCAAATTACCCTGAAGCAATAGAATTCAAGATATTATTTACAACAAATCACTTGCAAAAAGCCGTCTCAACAGTCTCACAAGAAAGTTGAGTGCAAATAATCAATTTAATGCTTATAACCAGATCTTTAAGTCAAGGATTCAGGAATGATTTGTGGAAGTTGTCAGTCCAGAAGAAGTTGTTGTAAAGTATACTTTCTTCCCCACCACCAAGTCTTTAAAGAATCTCACCAAACCAGTGCACTCAGTCTTCGACGCCTCGTCTGAAACTGAAAAGAACCCTTCATTAAACGATTGCCTGTAGAAATATTACATCGAGTTAATTCCAGCAGTGTTCCGAGAGAAAACTAAGTACGTTTACCAGAGACGTTAATGTATGTGGACAATTGTGTCTGTTCAATGTCTTCACGTGAAGAATATGAAGATTTATAAGGATTTATACGACCCCATGACTAAGACGAAGATGCATTTACCTTAATGGGAGGTCACACTTACGGAAGTGATTAGAGTGGGCTCATTGTCTGGCTAGTGCTAGAAAATCCTCAAATTAAAGTGAAGCAAAAGAGAAGTTGAGATGTCCAGCTCTTCTTTGACAAAATAGGAAGAACGGTTATAGATATGATGTAAAGAAACTTCTTTGTTGAAGAAGGTAAATGTGTTAAGAATATATCAAATTCCAAACAGCTTTTTCTGACGTCAGCAGGGACACTTACGTTGTTGTCGTCTTCTTGAAATTTGAGAACTAACGCTGAGTGGTTTATAATAAACTCGTAACTCTATAGAGACACTGGTATCCCTACTATTAAACAACATATAACAAGAACAATTTTATGGTAATATTGTGCGAACGTGCAGTATATTATAATCTATGTAAAAGACATCCGCTCATTACACTAAAACGAAAGGTACCGATAGAACTTTTTCACGGTGACAATGAGTAACGTTATAAATTAAAGTTGTGAATAGTGAAACAGTGTTCAGTAGTAATTAACTCTTGTCATGAATAGCACGCGGTGCTGAACTAGCAATCAAAGTTTTTAAAAAACTCCCAAATTATCATCCTCTCGTCCGTCAACTCATTACAAGTGGCAAAGAATATTTAATTTCATTAAATTCATTTTTATTTCAAGTAGATAACATGTTGAACAGCCCTCGTATGTGTTGTAAAGTTATTGTAGCGGTAAAAATTATAATGACTTAAAACTGATGTGCCTGAACTAATCTATAAATTGTTACCGTGTACTTATTAGCACATAATTAACGTTTAAAACCATTTTAAAAATTTTAATTTCGTCTAGCAAATTACAGAAAATCGTTTTTATACTTTTTTTTCTCGATAACGGTTGCAGATACGAAAAAACTGCAAGAGAACAAAAAGATTCTAAACAAAACATAAAACTCAATTTGTATTTTCGAATCTAACAGCGGCGCACCGCAGAAAAGTTCAGGGGGAGAAAAGGAAGCATGACCCCTGAAAAAATATCTCCCTGTAGATTCTCACAACCATTTGATATGCTCAATGATGTAAGCCCTGCAGCGTAACCTGTATTCCAAATTTGAGCTAAATATCTCAAAAACTGCAGGAGCTATAAAGGAAAAAGTTTAAAGTTAAAAAAAATTGACCGGAAGTCGACCTCGGAAAAGAAATCCGATTTCCGGTTTCTATATATTTTTGGAATCTACTCTGCAAGCTGAGTCAAATGATATATATCTCGTCCTCCTAAAATATATCTCCATTTTCTTGCTTCTCAGGTAATAATAACAAGTTAATAAAACCTCATTTGAGTTACTGTCACGGTAGAGCTCAATTTCTAATGGGTAAATGAGGGGAGAAATGCTAAATCGCTCAAGGAAGAAGAACCACTAATAATGTCATCCAGAAGTGTATAACGTGTCCAAGATATTCAACGAAGGGAATAGAAGTAGCTCCACTAGCACTACCAGAGAAGAGAGTCACAAGTAGAGAAACATTTAATAACACAGGAGTTAATCTCACTCGACCACTCAAAAGTATGGACGGTTGTTCTACTTGCTTAGACATCTGTACTTCGTCAATTCTCTATCAACTAATGTCCTCATCCAAGCATTTATGAGATGTATTGATCAGTTTTGACGTCCAGATATCGTTTGGTCTGACAATGGGACGAAGTTTGTGGACGCAGGAAATTCGATTAAATTATTCAAAAACACGAAGTTACAGAGAAGGAATGTCATAGTGTAGATTATGGTGGAAGCGTCTCATTCGATCAATAGAGGACTTTCTCCCGAAAGCTGCCAGATTAACATATGATCAACTGAGCACTAGTTTGGTAAAAATTGAAACAGTTATCAATTCCCTTACACTAGCAATGTTTCTCAGATGCAACATTTTCAAAAGGAGAAGTTCGAGCTAAAATTTTTCAAAAATAATGGAACAGGGTGAAACATCTTAAGAAAATATTGCAAGAAGGTTGATGATCGAATATTTGTCCCAACCTGTGCAACATAGAAGTCATCAAAGGTTTAAGTTGGAGATAACAACAAGAAGAGATATGTATGGTTGAAAGGAGGGGGATGGAATTATCAGATTTGCTAAAATTAGGATTCATCATTCTGCCACTTTACGTCTTTATCCGCTGGAGTTGTCAAAGTCAAAATTCAAACCTTCTATGCCAGAGACCTCGCAGCTTATCAAGTTCATAAAGAAACAAAATAAATGAAAATTAAATCTGAACGGAATATCAAGAAGCCTTTAAGATGCAAAGATTTGAAATTCTAGTTTAATTTATTTATTTGTTGTAAATTGTTTGTTTATTGAATATTACAATGGTGGGAGTAATGTAAAAACCATGGTAGTTATTATGTTTCTGTAAAGTGACAATGTTTCTCTTTATTCAATAAATATGAGTGTAAAATCAATTAAAGTCTCATTATTGTAATCTACGTAATTCATGAAACAAAGTTACGTAATAGCATCACTCATAATAATATGTAACACATCATGTAAAATTCATAGAACTGAAACGTAGCTAGTAGTTTGTGTTCCCTGGCTTTAATATATATGATATTTACTATTTAGGGTTTCAGTTCGTTTACGCAATATGTATTGCCGGAGAACATGTTGCCATGGCAGAAAAATTAAGACTGTTGTTTCCAGAAACATACTCTACTAATTTCTAGTCAAAAGTAACTTGATTATCTCCGAAATAAGAAAAGTTGCAGATAAATGAATATGTTTTCAAGCACTCCATTTATGTGTCTCTATTGTCGGCACTCGTTAATAGTTAACCACAAAGATTGCAGATTTCTTATAATTAATATGATCAAATATAATAATTAACTATCCTTTGTAGCAATTTGACTAAAGTAAATTTTTATGTTTATTGGGTACCCAAAACATGATACATACGTTTGCTTGAATCTTTTATAAACGTGAATGGTGTAATTCAAACTGTTCATCAAACATTCAGCTATTAGAGTAAAGGTAGAGTAACATTAGCCATGAAAATTGCTCAACACTTAATCAAGATTGCTACCGGTGTAATGCGGCGTCGCCACACTAATTCAATTATATTTGCCGCTATCGCGGCTAGCAGGACCTATATTGTACAAGCTGTCATATATAAATTAAGGAGGGTGCGATTTAAACTAATCTAGGATCACCCTTATTATAGATTCCTGCCTTGTATGTCTAGCCGATATTAGCGGTTTATAGAATATGGCCTTCGCGAAGAGTTGCGATATTAAACCAGAAATTTAGTTGCGCTGTTTAAGAAGATTTAGCAAGAAGTGTGTGCCTTTTAAAAATGTATACGGACATACGGCTCACCATGACACTTAATTTGTAAATTGTCTTAGAATCCAAGTTCATGGCATACTTTTGCTAAATTTAAGATCAAGTAACACACGATCGCCATTACTGATAATGTATTTACGAATACATATCTTTAAAAATCGTAAAGGGCTTTACATAGAACTTTCACTGCAAGTGGAAGTTGTAACTCTAAGAAATTTGAAAAATTAAAAGTAGCTAAGGGTAAAACTAGCTTAACATCTCTAATAATACTAAAACAATAAATGGAAACACTTGGTAATGCGAATTACATTAACTCTCAAATAAAAACCACAGGCAGTGGGATTCGAGCTCAGCTGGATTTCAGAGTCTACGAATGCAATTTCAACATTTGACAGCAGCCCGCGACCTACCAACCGGTTGGATCACGAAGGACCCCTCGCAACTGCGCGATGCAGCTGCATTAAATATAACGCGCTTATTGTTGCCCATTTTTGCCTCTTTTAAAACATTTGTAACGTTTTGCCCTCTTGAATTTAACTTTAGTCCTGGTAATGAATTCTTGTTATGTAACGTTTTAAATCTGGTTTGATATGACTTCCATTAATTTCGGAAGGGCTCCAACGTTTATTAATTTCTATCTCGGTAGCCCAAATCGGAGAAATATGTTCACTCAACTCAAATATATAGGGTAAAGAAAACACCATATAATTACCATCCATATAATGTTGTTAGCTAGATATTACAAATCAGTTGCTCTGGTTTGCTGGTGAACGGCAACCCCTTAACAGGTGTGTACGGAAGGCGGTTATTTGGCAGGTGAACATGGAAGGCGGTTATTCACCAGGTGAACCGGTACGTAGGTTGCAGCCGGCGTCGTGCCGTGTATAGGTTTTGGCCCTGTGGGACGGATGTCCCCAAAGCGTGACCTTGTGGTGGCGAGGTTTACTTACGTTTGCCTGCCTGTGAAGTTGTGTACAAAATAAAGAGATCTAGCAGATACCTGTGCCTCCTGGAGTATGATAGGGACGACGCCGCTGGTGATTGTGCTTCTGGATGATAATGCGCTGTTCTCGGCGTGAAAGCCCCGCGTAATTCTCCAGGTGAAATTTGCTTGATTTTTGTCAGCAAATTGTTTCGACAGTTCTGTCCGTGCGGTCAGCATAATTCCGCAGGTTCGGGCTCAGGTGGCTGGTTGCAGGAAGACGATGTGGATCGTATTTGGTTGTCCGTGCAGGTAATTTAATTGCCACAGTTAATTAATTCCCGCCGTTTTCAGGCGGAGCATACAGTAAAATTCATATAGGTGCAGTTAATATTGGAATGTTAATATTCTCGTGGATTACGGTCGTGGGGCTTATAATGATCAGGAAATACGTTTAAGAAACGGAAACACGCTGTCACAATTTAAACGTTTAGAGAGAATTTGGGATCAGGGAAGTTCAAAGACTCAAGTCGGGACTGGACGGGATCAGAACTGGTCGACTTAAGTGGAGTCAAATGATTGCGGAGTCTTCTTATATACTTCTCGGGCTGGGTTATCAGAACAGCCGCTTCAGGTATCGTTGACTGGGGGCGACGTGGTCGGTCATTCAGCGCAACTTTGCGCAGAGCGGGTACGGATTTGCTATAGCTTGTTCGTGCGCTAGTTAGATGTGACGCTCGATAAGGGGATGTATCAAATTTAATTCATTTTGTGTATAATTAAAATTGATGCAGGAGCACGCGTTACACATTTACCCTCTTTTAGACGAAGTAAGCAAAAATTTAACGAACAAGATTTTTAATGACATTACAGTCAAATACGTCTTACTAGGAAAATACATTTTGCGTGTATTTCGAAAACGACAGAACATAGAAATAATAAAATGCGTCATATTAGTCTCTGCTTCGAAATAAATATCTTGAACGTATTTTAATTACGCGATTTGCTTATAATATATAAAGTATTAGAAAGTGTTTTTAAGAGCTTATATGATTCACCAAAGTGAGTAAAAATAGTCTTAGTCAATATGGCGCCGCAAACACACCTTTTCAAAGATATGATATCGTAGACAAAAGACTAGTCTAAAGGGGAATTCGTAGGTTTTCCGGGTTTATGAAACATTAAAATTGAATTTCCTTCTAGGAGTCGGGAAAATGACCGAGTCGCATATATGCCTTAAAACTTGTAGCTAGTAAAGCTAATACCTTATCTGGCATGCTCTTATTTGCATAATTTGGTATCATGTCTAAGCCAAGAGCTTTCTTTAATTTGTTTATTAATAAATTGTTTAATTTCATATGGTGAAATTGGTTTAACGACATTTCAAATTTCAGAATTGTTGTTTTGAATGGTTTGGTTGTTCAGACGAATTGGACGAATACCTGTTGGTTGTCTAAGAATTCGTTTGGTGGCACACCATAGATTCTGGTCATTAGGAGACAGATTACCTAAGTAAGACTCATGTTTTTCTATTCAGTGTTTATCCAATGCTCTTTTAGCTAGTCTCATCATATCATTAAATGGGGTTCGATGATCTGGTCGTTTGTTTTCTGCCACTGGCTTTTAATTCTATTTTCATCTCTCATTAAGTTTAGGATGTACTACTGCTACAAAAAAACTAGGACAAGGTTTTTTTAGCTATGTGAATCTGAACTTTCACCTGGCAACTGAGATATTAATAAATTTTGGCGCGAATGTACGCGTTCCCTCCTGTCTGGGTCGCTTGGGTTTGTCTTTTAGGGGATTCGAACGCCAGCTTCCAGGAGAGCCACAAGTGGTGTTTTGCTCCGCTACAGCGGAGGACTTTGGCCTTTGCCGTGCAGTGTCGTAATTAATGTCTTTTAATTAACGGCTTACGGCTGTTTCTTTTGTGTGCGGACGATTGAATAAATGTCCCGCTATTTGAAGTCCCGTCGGTTAGAGATCGGAATTATTGGTATTTTAAGTAAAGGTAACTTTTTCCGTACTAGTGTTTGAACTGCCCGTAGTTGTTGATGGTCGGTCTTGAGAGTTTGTTAAGTGTCGTCTGTCGATGTCGTTGTAGTCCTAGAGTTCTTATTTTATCGCGAAATGGGTAACTTCGATTATGGCCGCGTTTGGCGGATTATTTATGTGGGAATCCCTGTGGTGGCTTATTTGGCATAATGAAGTTCCGTTTAGCGTTTAGAATCCTTGCCATGTTGTCACAGACTTTGTGTTACTCTTTTTGGGGACGTTAGTGACCCCCAGAATCCTTCCACCGGCAGCATCTCTGTGCTATTTCGCAGTTTCTGCAAGCGCCTTCTGGTAGTTGCTTGGAAGTGGTCACCTGCAGCTCCGTTAGACTTCGAGTGCAGCCATTTGGACTCCTTATTAAGGTACCGCATTTTTTATTGGTTTTATAGTGCCGAGGGTACAGTAAACGTAGTGGTTTATTGAAGGTTTAATGTTGTTACCGTTTGAGAGTCATTTCGATTTTTTTTTGTTCTCAGGTATACAGCATATAGCTAGTTTAAACGTTACGTAATTTAACCCTTACTAATCTTTCGTTGCATTTAAATTACTTAACCACTGTTTACTTATGTACCTATTGTTAGTAGAGTTCATTTTCATTTAGTTGTATTTTTCTTTCTGATGTTTATTATATTTGTATGTTTTCTTTTGTAAAAGGAGTTGCTGCACAAAAGTTTTCCCGCAAGGTAAGTTCAACGCTGTGTACGTGGCTCGTCTACCAAGCACTGCCAAGGTTGAAGTTAGAAGGTGTACCCAATGGCTTCCACTTTTCTCAGTGGGCTCACCTGTGTATTACCCCTATTAAGAAAGTAGTGGCGCTTTGACATCTAACATCTGCTTTTCCTTTAATAGGCTGTTGCTTTGTGTAGTCTGGTATTGAACCACCCCATTTCCACTGAGTGACGGCGGCACCCTTTTTTGTTACAAGTTGGGGCAACGGTCCTATATAATTCTTTTCCGATATGAGTCATCTTACGCCTTAGTCATTTATCTAATTAGTGTCATGTCGTAAAGTCCTTTTATATGTTAACAAACTGGCGCCCTTGTCGTAATGTAGTTTTTATGCTGCAACATGTTGTGTAGCTTTACCGCATTAGGGTTTGTCGATTGGGATGCAGCCCATATTGTGTGCTTACAGCTTAGATCTCCAACGAGCAGAGTTGGAATTTCTTCTTCAACTACTGTGTTGACATCAGCTCAAATTAAATGTCTGTTTGGAGGTTTATAAGCACATATAATTTTGAGTGAGCTGTTGTTTATCAACGGAAGTTGAATTGCAATGTCTTTAAGGTTTATTAGATTGTCCAAATCCAGCTGCTGTGATATTAGGGAACGTTTTATGAGAATTTCTACACCACCGGCACCATAATTATCATGTCTACCTTCTATATATATTATATTTAGGTGCAATCAATTTCTCGTTTTCTATTAAGTGGGTTTCAGATACACAAGCAATATCAATATTATGCCTGGCCATGGATTCTATTAAAATGGACTTCTGATGTTTTATATCGTTGGCAATCCAATTAATCATTGTTAATTTAGAGATTAGTTTTGTTTATTTGCATTTGTAAATACCATAAGAATTAATGATAGAATAACATTTTTAATTGTGTTAATGTGTGGACTAAGGAGATCTAAAATAGCTTGTAGTATCTGGTGTGTGAGTGGACTGGGTGATTTATCTGTGATTTGAGAGCTTCAATTGTTTTAAGGTTCTTTGGTATTCTTAATAATATTTGCATACAGACCATTTGAGATAATATTGCCTACATAAAGGGCAATTTGGCGTTGATATGTGTATCTTAGGATTTTCTACGATTTTGTAAATTCTACGAGTCATAACTGCAGTTTTTGATTTGTACATTTTTTTTGTAGTAGCTGCAACCCTTGTAGTTTGCTGCGTGTTTGCCTCCACAGTTAACACATTTGGGATCGCATTTTTTTTGTTTACTACATTCAGAATAGTGACCGTTACCTGCGCATTTAACGCGTCGGGATTGTAAAAAGCAATAGTTTGTAGTATGGGCGTAACGCTGACATCTGGTGCACTGTGGTATGTCATTGTTTTTTCGACGTGGCTTTACTTTAACAGTATGCAAGTGTACTTAAATTAAAAATATACTTTGAAGTCATAGGTAATTCAGCAATAATTATCGGCATTTGTGCTTTGTTTTATTTAGTAATGGAGTCACCTTTTTCACTGGATGTTTGAATTCGGTTAAAGCATGAAGTATGAACACATTTCTAATTTATGGTGACTCCTGGTCACATTTAGATAATGCTAGTGGATTGGTCCATAGGAAAAAACTGGCTATCTTGTTAAATTAGCGTTGGAGGCTTAATTGGTTGATACGACATTGTTAGTTGACCCGTTGGGTATGAATACTAATCCGAGACCCCGGGACTCGGTATTTAGGATTGATTGTTAATTTTAGAAATTAAGTAGGTAACACCCACGTCCCGCGTATGAATTTAATATTTGGCACACTATCACTTTGTACAGGTGGTTCGATCACTGTAGCTCGGAACATCTGCTCGTTTAAATTACAATATAGGGTAGACAAAGTACTTAAATGGCTAACAAGGTGGTGCATTAAAATGAACTCAGATAAGTGCCAGGCAAATTTTTTTATCTTGAGGAGACCCATCGATCCCCTAAATATCACAATGAACAATAGAAAAATCGTTTGGAAACAGAAAGATAAAGCGGATAGATATCTTGAAGTTTATATGGACAGAAGATGTACCTGGAGTTTTCATATTAACAAAAAACTCTGAATGGTATGCCAGGTTTGGTATGATGTACC
Organism: Agriotes lineatus; assembly: GCA_940337035.1. NCBI lineage: Eukaryota > Metazoa > Arthropoda > Insecta > Coleoptera > Elateridae > Agriotes > Agriotes lineatus. The sequence goes on along the minus strand of CALNHX010001849.1, from coordinate 176,327 downwards.
CAATACCAAATAAAAAGTCATCCTTAAAAGTAAAGTAAAAAATTACTTTTCATGGCGCTGCTAAGACCAATAATCACATATAGTTGTACTGTTCGGGGTGCCACGCCAAAAACGAATATAAAGGAGATTCCAACATTAAAAAACAAGATCTTACGTATTATTGTCAATACACCATGGTTTGCCAGAAATAATAAAATTCACAGTGAATTGGAAATACGAGTAGCTACCATCGAAATGTTTGTGTATAACACTTCGAAACAATTTTACAAAATTTACACCAATGCAGTGGAGTTGTCTATTATGGAATTGGTGAACATTCCATTTACACCACGCTTGAAGAACAAACTTCCCAGTGATACTCTACCGCCATCGCAGGTTGACCCCAATAGTAGTGGTGCTGAACAGTAGTGCTCAATATATTAAATGACAGTAATGATAACAAACTCATAATGACAGTAAGGACAAAAAGCTCATGGTGACAGTTATGTATAGTTATAGTTATTTATAATTAACACTGCCAAGTATAGCGTTTGTTATGCTGGTCTGGAAATACATTCTATATAAAAAAAAAAGATATGATGTACAGTTCATTTCAGAAACATTCTGCCTGATGCCATATGCGTATGTTGTAATCTAAACTTGTGTTTACATCTGTTTCTCTTTGTTAGAGAAGAGAACATTCTGTTACAGGTGAAAACGGCATTTAAAGCAAAAAAAAACAACCCGTAACAATTATTTGCTCCAGGTAGCTTTCAGTCAAGACAAGAGCAGTTCGAGCCATCTGAAATGGTTTATTACTTCAAAATAGGGTTACGTCGAGAATTAATTAGAGGGCGCCACAATATTTAAATTAAATTCCAGGAGTTCTAACCTTGAAGAAGGCGTCACGGCCAAGCCAGCGAGAGATGTTCACAAATGACGAGAAAATGTCTAGGCGAAGATAAAACATGAAGCGCACTAGCGCCGTGAAATGTAGTCAACAAGATAGAGGGACCTTGCAAACGTGTGGTATACTGATTCCATATAAAATCCAATTTTGAACACCGAGTATATAGACAAAACGGTAAAATACGGACACCCCAATTGTTAATAAGAATAGCACAACTTAATAAATCCAAATTAAATAGAGTTGCCCTGGGGCCGGTAATATTATGCTTGAAAATATCACACTCACGAATGACAACAGCGCTATCACCTTTATCTCGAAGCATAAGAACACCTTCGACTACATTTCCATAAATCACTAAGCCGGCTCACCGCAGCTTGAGGAATCAAAAGAGATAATACATGCCCCGTATAATGCCGAATCTCGACTGGTGATTGAAAAGCCAATTTTTCCATCCGGAGCCTAGATAATTACCCTCCTGCAGAATGTATCGGCAGTAAAAGTTAATTTCGCACGAAGCCCCAGGCTTTAATTGCAATAAAACGCAATCTCCCGTCTGTGCTGAGCATAACGACGATGCGATATCTGTAAACTGCTCGTATTTGTTCTCAGCGTAATCAGCGATCTGACCAATGTCATCCATCTCGCGGCCTAAATCACACTCACAACTGCTTCTAAAATAATGAACAGGAACGTACTACCCAAAATGCTGGAGAACCGAAGCGTTTATGGATTTATTCCCTACGCACATACTGTAGGAAAAATATTTCTAAGATAGTATCAATAATTACATTTTAATTTGACCCAAATTCAGCCCTAATCAAGTTTTCAGTGACCTATAAACTTAATTCACTTGCAACTGTCACTGATTTGTGTTTATTTTCAAGTAAGTACTATTATGTATTTTAACATGTAAATGGCCAATATGTATTTCATGTGTGGTCGTACCAATGGCAATGGTTTGCTTCGAATTAAGCGAGTTACATTATTTATAGTATTTTATATCGACGTCTGAGAGGAATAGGAAATTTTGATTTATTTATTGTGGACAAAGGTCGACCTAGGTCCGTTTCAACCATAGAATTGGAAGAGCATTTCTTAGGAAGAATTGAAGATAATCCTAGCACCAGTAAAAGGCGAATTTCTGCACGTGTTGGCTTCAACGCTTCACTTGCATGGAAAATTCTCCATGAACAGTTGCTGTACCTATACCACATTGAAAGCTACTGATTGTGAAGCAAGACTGGGTTCACCAGAGACGGCTTAACAGGTTTCCACAATAATCATGTTTGAGAAAATTAAAATATCTAAGCGACTGTTGAATCATGACATCAACATAGGTCATTCTAAATATCTAAGAATTCAAGGTGACCGTTTGACATGTTCTTTTTACCGAATCGTCTAATAGAAGTAGTCTTATTACGACTTCTTGATTAATACTTTGCCTATATTTTTAGAGGATTTACCTATAAAGTATAGGCTCAATCTGGTTCATTCATTGTTACAGCTAACTTGAATTTTTAGCATGCAATATTAGAATCGGCTAAATAGGTTTTATTTTAACTAGCTTATCGAATAGAATGTTCCCCTTGAGTATAGGCAACTTTAGTTACTTTTGGAATTTTACAGCTATTTTCCACACTTGCACAATAGTTTTTCTTGTGCTATTTTCTTTTTCTTGTAATCTAGCATACTTAGAGGCTGCTCTCCATTCTAAAGGTTAGTGGTCCTTAGTTACACCCTGTTGCACCGTTGTACAGCTAGGATTTATATTTTAGCTTAGTTGAACTGGGACGCTCGAACTTAGCTTATTTGTGACTGGGATATGTTAATTGCGGTAGAGCATGTTAGCTGTCTGTATTGAGAATGTATGAATAGTTTGGCGAACGCATGAGCGAGCCCTTACTGTAGCGGATGCTCCTGTTGATTGCATTCGATACTGCCCAGTTTGACTGCTCTTGAACTTGTTACAGTATCAGATTGATTTAATGACACTCACGGCTGAGCGAGTGCCGAATGCTAAACAAGTCCAGGAACCGTGCATACTTACCCTCGAAGTCGTAAGAAACAGGCTGAAGGCCGCGGCTTAAATACGCTCAGGGAGGGGGCGTGGTCCTACACGAGAGGGTACAGGGTGTTACCAAATAAAATGGCGCCATAAGGTCCAAGCAAGGAGACCCACGTTTAACCGAACCTTGAAGGTCAAACGGAGCAAAACATACTCAAATACTACTTCTGAAAACAGTAGAGCAGCGACAAGCGCGCCGACCTACCTGCAACGCTTATTCACCACGTCTTGGCCTCACCTTCCATCGATCTTGACACAGTGACTCAGTCACCCTGTAAAGAAACATGGACAGGACATAGAAAAAATCACAAGTCGTTGATCAGTTAATACATCTATTGGGCCACTTGACATGACCGGAAACTTACAGCTGTACCGACGTGGTCTGCACGTACATCAATTTGGCACAGTGAAAGGAATAATTACTTAATGGAATAAACCCAATTGAGAAGCGCCTTAACTCATAAACAACAAAGTACAACTAGTACAACAAAGTTAACTTCTACCAGTGAGTGTACCTCGCCTCGACTGAACGTCGGGCGGACAATAAGTCAACTTCAATTATATTGAAATGTCAATCGGCGACAAGCACGTTTACTACATAAAGGTTCAATCTGCACTTGAATGTACTAGGTATGAATGAAGTATCGGACGACAATTGAGTAAGTTTTAATGCGATACAAATGTCAGATTGCGGCAAACAGGTTTGTTACACAAATGTTAATTTGGTGTTAAATGTACTAGGCTTGCATGAAGTATCGGACGGCAATTAAGAAAGCGTTAATGCGATACAAATGTCAGCTTGCGGAAAGCAGGTTTGTTACACAAAATTTAATTACAACAAAGTGAACACTACCTTAATAGTGGGTCAGCCTCAAGACGCGGCGGCGAAAGTTGGCGGGCGTCGACTGCCGCTTTGGTACTGTTGAGATGGTGCAGGTGAAGGCAACGGCGTCGAAGGAAATATCCCCAGCTTAATCGCGGGACTAGATGCGTTCTGCACCCTTCGCAAATTGAAACATCGGTACGGCAGCTAATTAGCTCACTCGAGAGAGAATCCCGCTCAAAGAGACGGATTAAAACAGGCCAAAGGCCTTCGAAAGTACTAAGTGGCTTAGACCGGCACATTGGACATCACCAACACCTTGAAAGAAACACAGCAGCCCACACGCGACGCTAGTCAAGAAGTGACTCCCGAAAACCAACGTTCAACAAGGATTCGAACTCAAACTCTCCGTTTGTCCGACCACAGGTGTGACCAATAGCAAGACAGCAACTTTGCGCGTCGACGATGAGGCCGTCTCGGTGCGAGAGGGATCGACTTATGTTTTAAAACTTTGAAGATAGACATTTCACTTGCTCTCATGGATTATGTGTCTGGAAAATATTATCAACAAGAGTTGTTACCAGCGATGAGACAGCCAGCTGCCAAAATGCGACGGCATAAAAGTTCGTGCGAAAGCTAGACTGGCAAATAAAACCAAAAGCCACGCGCGGGTTAGGATTTCGTTTGTTGCGAAAAGCTGCTGTATTGAAAGATAAAATACTAGGAAACGGGCCCGATATACAGGCGGACTCGCCAATTTTGTACCGAAAGAGCTCCAAATGATTATGTAGCTATAGGAATTAAGGAAAAATAAAAAATGGTTTGGCAAACTGGCCTTTCCATCAGCCTGCTTACTGGGAGCCACCGTGAAACGTTGGCTAGTTCGCTATGAGACTCATCCTGGTAAGCCTTGCACAGAGGTTACCTGGGAAACTTCACGTCGGCCGTCTTCATTGTTGGTCGCATCACAGACCGAAATTCACTTCATGTGTTTGTTTTTTCTGCAAGGGTATGTAAATGTTTTGCATGTATAGAGAATCTATTCTTTTAACAGCTGCGTTTTTGTGGAATATTTTTTTTAGCTGCGTCTTTCAGTGAAATACCACGCACTGTATTGATTTGTATAGTTACCCGTTTGCTTCAATAATTCCCTTTTTTTGTGCAGAATATTATTGCTCATTAAAAATTTGCGACTGTCAAATTAAAGTTTGTCCAAATTCATCTAAATGAAGTATTTGGAGTGACTCTGGCTCCGCTGCAGTTCACGGCCCGCAAACTGTTCATATTAATTTGTCACTAGCATAGATTTTTTGCAATTTAGGGTTTTCAGCTCATGCAAGTGGGACGCATTGAACTAACTGCAGAAGCTACCTTGGATTTCCATTACGGAATGGCAAAACCCTGTAAGGCCTTACTACGCTGGTATTTCCCGCACTGTCGAAATTTTGAGTGTCATATATTCGGGTTATAAGCTAACTTTCGGGGTCGACGGTTAGCCCTTCCAATCACTTGCGCCATTTTCAGCCCAGGCTCTCTTCTAGGTAGATCTCTGCTTCACAGAGTGTGTAATTAAATACGATTCGCTTGTGGGTATAAATTTATTATTTATTTGATTATGCATGCTTTAAAAGGGTGGTACAGTAGTTAGATAATTTTTGGCGGATTGTTACGCAGAATTTTAAACTTGTCTTATTTATTCTATTTGGGGAGGTCCGACCCAAGGAGTTATACTGCGTCGAGGACATATCGATAACATATCTTCCAGTTAAGCATAGTTTCTTCGCTTCGCTGAAACCCCGACCGGCACGGCGAGCTAGCCGAACGAGGACTGAAAAAACACCTAATACAACTATCGTCAACAGGTAACGCTTAAACCTTCGTTCCTTCCTCACAGCACGACGTAGTAATTGAGACTTAACTGAGATTTAAGTCGTAAGCTCCTACGGATTCAGCAACTTTGAAGAATGGCACAAAGGCAGTCTTACCCTACAAACTTTACCCTGTGTTAAATGCGATTTTTTTGTTGCATATTTATTAATTTCGTAATATTTGTGATATAAAAGAGTCCACGGAAAGACAGTTGCGATTGCAACTAACAGTTTGTTGGCATCAACAGAGGTTGTTGACAATACTTAGACGTGAAAGGTTTTCTTGAAACAGATTTGAAGCTCTCTTTGGTGGACCTGACAATAGTTGATGACTTTTATCGTAATGTAAAAATAAAACAGTTGTGATATGTGCGGCCGTGCAAATTATATATTTGAACATAAAAAATAGAAGGTTACATTTTTTTCCTTCGGTGCGCTGGCACTCAGTGACTCATAGTAAGGTCCAGTAATGGGTGTGCTTGCGAAGAAAGTACCCGCAACGCAGCCCACTTTTTTCGCCCAGTAGATGATTGAAGTAGAAATAGTCCAAAGCGGGTGTAAAAGGACACTATCCGGGTCCATAAATCATCCCGAGGTCCCTAAATTTGCAAACGTGAGCCCAGGAACCACTTCGAGAAGACATCCATAATCCAGGCACCATTCCGAAACTAGTAACCGATATATTGTCGAGTTCAGTCACAGCAATCCTCCTGACGCCATCCTTACTCGCCATTTCGAGAGGGTGCGTAACTTGAAACTAAACTTACGTTGTGAACAGATCTCCAAGTATAAAGATTGCAGGAAACTTTGGAAATGGAAATATTGAACACAAGCCTTAAGAGCATCAAATAAGCAGCTACCATGTTTTGTTTTTATATTTTTAGTTACAGAGAACCGCCACCGTACTCAAAGATTTTAACCCTACCAGCGGTTCTGCCAACTAAAATTACGCCCGTCCCACAATTGAATCGCTTTACATACCATACTCCGGTGCTGCTGACATCCAGCAACAGGCCCAGGGAAGCTTAAGGAGGACTATTCTTTATTTATACATCTTTGGTTGTGTCACATGTAATAGTTGTAATTAAACCAGCAGTTTATTCTCAATCATGTCTAATTAATCAGGTAATCTCAAAACACTGGTGTATGAGGTACATAGAAAGGACCATTGCAACCGGTAAAGTAAATTAAAACGTTGTACAGTAAGTTCAACACCAAATTTTTATTTGTAGGTAAATTTGCAATGTTAGTTAAATATATTATTTCGTAATTAAGCCAGATATTCAGCTTTTATGTATAATATGAACAGTTGTGTTGATTAAAGTGTTGTACCTATAGAAATTGTGCTTTGTGGATGTGATTTAATTTCACAACGTTCAAAAAAGTGTTCATCAATTATTTTGAAAGTATACATTTAGGTGTACTTTGTTAATGATATGGTGTGAATCTTTGTTGAATAAACGTATAACCACTAATAAACTTCCAACTATCTCTGTACAACACATTTTTGAATACCACTATGCATGTTTGGTCGTTCTCGAGGACTTTTATTTAAAAAATAGTTTACATTTTTCATTCTTATTAAACCTCTACTTTGAATATAAAACTATGCAAAATGTTTCTGTAAAATCTTTCTATTTTATTGCTGCTTAGCAAAATTAGACGATAATAACGAAGGCGATACACATTTTCGGCTGTATCCTGTCACACAGTAAACAGTAGACTATTGACATTTGTTTCAATATTGACCCTGATAAACAAAAAAGCCTTGATACCTAATGACTTCTTTATTGCGCCTGTTGGAACGGTACCACCAGCAGGAGTATCTGCGCCTTGAAACGGGCCAATTCGTGCCACCTGTTTCCATATTTCATACCTTTTCATTATATACACGATTAGTAATAAAGCTCAACAGTAACAGTACAAGTAACAGCATAGTATAAGTAAGAAACTCTGTGTAGGTGGCCGCGTACTATAAGGCTCCGAGTGCGAACGCGCTAGTGAAAACGTGTCAGGTCATTTTGGCACCCAACCGTAATTTAATTAGCCACTTAGGCTTTAGGGCAGCATGCCCGTATGTTAAACCCTTTTAGTTACTTATTTGGCTTCATCGCATAATTCCATAATAATGATTTTGGACATCTCTGGCCTCCAAGCGCAGTATATCTCGTCATCTGGGGCACCCCTTTGTTGGTGCTTTGATAGCCGCGTGTAAACGCTCGCAATATTTCGAACCTTCTAGAAATTACGCTGCTAGTGCGACAAGGAGGGGTAGTGCCCTTTCTCGCGCCAAAAGTCGCGTGTCTAAGAAATTCTGTGTTAGGATTGGCTGGAGCGTTTTCCCCATGAAGCTCAGGGGCACCGGACGCACGCGATTATCGCGGAAGTCAGCAGGGCCTCGCTATAGAGTCTACACGTGTGAAACGGTTGGTGCTCTCGGTGCAACGAGTCGTCGCAGGAATACAGCAATATGCCGATTTATTAGCTTAATAACCGCAGTTCTTTGAGTAAGCGTGCGGGATAATAATCGCTGTGTCCATTTATTGCAACGGCGACGTCCTGAAGTTCTGCATAACCTAGGTAGGTCGTCGCAGACTTCTCCCGACAAGGGGACTCGTGAGTAAGCCAGCTATTTTCGCCTTCCGCATCGTTTAAGCTTCGTCGCAATGCCAAGTCCCACATACCATTTGCTGCCAGGGAAGTTTTCCCATCTGCAAGATGGCCGAGCTAGCCAGGTAACGCTTGAAAAATAGCATTTGTGCATACTGACGCTTGCTTTGTTCAACTAATTTTGTGAGCACCGCATCTCGCATACCAATTGCTGCAATGCGAAGCCAGAGCGTGGTACACTCTTTGTAAAAATAGCATTTGTGCGTACCGACGCTTGCTTTGTTCAACTAATTTCGTGAGTACCGCTTCTCGCATACAAATTGCCGCAGTGCGAAGCCAGAGCGTGGTACGCTCCTTGTAAAAATAGCATTTGTGCGTACTGACGCTTGTTTTGTCCAACTAACTTTATGTGTGCCGCTGCTCGCTTGCGAGCTGCTGCAGTGCGGTGCCAATCATAATCGCACGTTGTGGGCGGAACACTTTGTGTGAAAGAGTGCAGTGAAAGTACACTCTGCTGGAAAATTCAGTGGTGTGCGTCAGCTCGCGCGCCGTTAGCCCACTTAATCGATAACGACGTCAGCGCCTAAATTTAATATTAACTATCGTTGGTTTGTGCCGCCCGGCAATTTTATCACGACCTAGTACAGGGTGTTCAGAGGTTTCGGGCCCGAATTCAGGTTTTGTTTGCACGCGTAACGGCGACCGGCCGTTGGGTTTAAGCCCACGTTTACCCATTACACCTGGCCTGGATGAGGTACCCGACTCGACTGTACGCCAACCCCTTAGGAATTAAGCGCTTTTCCCCAGCTGGGCTTAACCATTAAGTTCCTTTTTAAAACCATGATGTTTTGTAACCTGTGTATATATGTCTGTATTTAGATCACCCCAGGGATCCAATAGACGTATTAATATTATCGCCGTTTTGTTTCTTCTTGACACTATTGTGTTGGTGTATACATATTACAGGGCGACTGTGTCGCTGTGCCGCTACAGCTGTGAGACGAGAACCAGACGCGGACGGTAGGCCTTTCAGGTAGATGGTTGCGGCTGGCATTGTACGACGATTTTCTCGAAATAGTTATTCGCGCATTTTCTCGAAATAGTTATTCGCGTATTTTCACGAAATAGCTATTCAGGTGCTACTCGAAGTAGTACTTGATTGTAACCCCGCCTCGTTCCGCCGTCCAGTTCCGGCAGAACGTGGGGATCCCGAGTCAGAGCTGGTGGCGCCCATTCTTCGATAACCTTCAAGACGTACTATTAAGTGACGCTCGCTCTGTGGCGTATCGGTGTTAACCCCGCCCATCTCCCTGAGCGCATTTCAGCTGGGGCCTTTAGCCTGTTTTATCGATTTTCCAGGGTGAGCGCGCCACATTTCTCGGATTCGTCTAGCGATCGGTGCCTGTCCATCGGCAGGCGTCGTAGAACCGTTTGATACAGTAACAAACGTGCGGAAATGTGCAGAGCCAGCGTTATGTTCTCGAGAACAAAGAACAGTCAAAATCGCCACAACGCAAGAGGTTCATTCGGCCCTCAAGCTCGTAAAGGTTGTGGATCGGCCTATTAAACGTGTTTTTGAATGTTTGCGTGTGCAAGCCGCCAATGCCGTCCACCTTTAGCGGAGGTACAAGCTATCCAAGTGAAATAGCACATTATAAGTGAGGCCGCGGTGCTCCAATTTGGCATCGCTAGAAGCTGCGATTTCGGCATCAAGAAGGTACCCAGCGGTTAGTTCCTGCTTGAAACCGAGCTACGAAATAAGAAAACAATTGCGCAACAGTAAGCAATGTGTCCACAGTCCAGATAACGGAAAAGTACCGGCAACTATTACACAGTCATAACGTCATTTGCTGGAGTCAGCAGGGGTTCCAAGCATTGACGCATCCTAAAGAATCGACAAATTCGTGTTAGATTTACGGGTGCGCAGAATTTTTATACCCTGCGCTCGTGGACTTTGGCTTTGCATAAATAACTGAACTTTAAGTATCTAGTTAAGGAATTTTCCCATGCGCAGTGCGCAACTGTTTTATGTATTTGTTCGTATGTATTTTTTGTGTCTATGTTTTCTTACAGATTATATGTATTCATGTAAACTGTTGGTTTTTCCTTACTGGTAGTGGTTGCATGTGAAGTATAATATTGTAGGTGACAACGAGCTGACTTCAAACAATATTAGCTCTCTTAGCCAATCTGACGATGCTAATAGAGCCTCATATCTCACCGACTGAATAATCTAGCGACCCAGGGCATTTCAAGGTAATAGTACAGTAGAATATAAGGGCTAGGCAAAATCCCTGTTACAGCCTTCACTTATATTTGCTGAACCAGTTTTGAAACTGTTAGGTATCTTCCTTCTTTGACAAAGAGAAAGAAGTTGCAACGCAGTGTTTTAAAGTTGACATACTCAGTTGAAAATATCGTAGTCATTAATGACAGCACCCTACTTAAGAACAATTGGCCAATGGTGAAAGCAGTAACTACATTTCCTGGAAAGGATGGGGATCTGAAAATAACTCACATGAAGCTAGTTTTTATTGCTTGTTATGGATACAGAGTACCAGGTACCTTAGACATCCACTACTGTGGCTATATGGTCAAAGTCCTACTGAATTTTATCAGTGAAGATAATTAATTAACCTTTGAACGCCTAACCACGATGTAGATGTCCAGTGGGTTTTTTAAATAATAAAAACTTCCAAATTATTTAAAAAATAAGTCAAAAATCTGCAAAAAAGAAATATACACGTTCTATTTACCAATATCTATCTGTTTCGTAATATCCTAATTTTCGTTTTATGGCTTTCATCTCTACAGTGTAAGCTGCAATATGTTTGTACAAGTCTGAATTTTTATGGGAATTGTAGCTAAAAAACCATATCACGACTTCTAGTATAGGGCATAATATGAAACAGTCCTGTAAATTTACTACATATTGCACTGCAGCAAAACTAACTTATCGCGTTCTAGCAGTTCTGTTAGATAACACTTCAACCTAACACCTGCAATTCAACTCAAAAATTCAAGCGATTTTGTGCGGATATAGGATAGTATGGATTATTCTGATCAGGTCTTCGGAATTCCATGAGTAACGTTTTAGGAGTTCGTTTACTGGTAGCGATCACTTTTACGCTTAGTGTTACTTGGGTCCATTGTTTGTACTAACAACCCTGAAGGCTTAGGAATTTTGAGTTTCGTTTGAGCGTTTTTGGAATTTTATTGTTCACTGATAACACTTTTTAATTATTATTTTATATTCATTAACTGTGTCACCACGATAGTTGGCGATAGGCGAGGTAGAATTTAAGGTTCACTGTGATAACGCGATCTCACTGCTCGACCGATCACGCGCAACCTTTTAAATTCTTAATAAATCGTATCCTAAACCAAATACGAGACGCTACTGGGATATGAAACGAGTAAAGTCAATAACATCACTTTTACCTTAACAGTAAGTATGGTCTATGACCATTTCCAAAGATCTTATTCGATGCAAACTAGCTATTGATGACAAGGTTATCGAACAAGTCATGAGTTTCAAATATTTAGGAGTCGAGATAACCAGTAACAGAAACACTAACCAGGAAGCACGAATCCAAGCAAAGCTATTGCAGTCTCCGGCTACCTCAATGACATAATATGGCGCAATAAACACATGACCGTCGACGGTAAAGTTAGAATCTACAAAACCTGTGTACGTCCAATTTTAACATACGCTGCTGAAAGTCGCGCGGACACTTCCAAAACCAAACAAATAATGAGAACAGCGGAAATGAAGACGTTAAGAGCAATACGTGGCGTGACCCTACGAGATCAAATTAGAAGCCAAACCATACGCCAAGAGTGCAACACCCAAGATATTGTAAAATGGGTAAGAACAAGACGCCGACACTGGAGAGACCACGTCGACCGAATGGAAGATGATCGACTGGCGAAATGGGCAAAAACACAGAAACCAAACACGAAACGTCCAATAGGAAGGCCGCCAAAACGGTGGAAGGATTGCTGGACGTCCGTATCCCAGGAAATATGAACGGGAAAATTGGAAATTACAGGACATACGTCCTAAATTAAGTGGAAGAAGAAGAAGAAGTAAGTATGGTACACTACTACAACAAGTATAAAATTATCACGCCAATAGATAATAAGCTTAACTAAATTTATTGTATATTAAAAGCAGCACTAAACATAACTGTTGAAATGTAAGGTAGTAGTTGTAAAATTTTTAATTATGATAGTATTGTAATGCTTCTGACTTGTATCGAAATTTGTAATTTTAATTTTTTAATTTTTATTTTAAAAATTGACCAAAGTTCGCTAAATTTGGTTTCAAACTGGGTGTCTCGGGTAAAGCTCAAATTCCTATGGTTCGTTGTACTCAAATGTATAAATACAAGGATAACATAATATAAAAAAGGGTAACTCATATAATGCGTTTAGATATATACAAAATAATTCGTAATTAAGAAAATGCTATGTACATAAATGTAAAATGAAATTCTTTCTGGTTTCTTGTGGTTCGTGTTCATGACCGGACTGCAACCCAAATAGCACTTTAGTTTGGATTGGTTGCTGAGCCTGGACCCTTTTAAAGGAACTTCGAATAAAGTAGAAATGAGTGTACGTTGGTTTGAATGAGGTAACTCCTCCGGACTTGAAGCGGATCTGAAACAGGCTATATTTATGCCATCAATAAGATGGCGCTGGGTTGTTATAATTTTGCGGGCAGACAAATTCGATTAAATAAAGTGTTTTAGGGTGCTGCGATGTTCACGGCCAGTGTATTACGCCTGGCTGGATGTGGCGCTCCCTTTGTGAATAAACTCGGAGTAATATAAGCTGGACCTTTTACCTTTTACAAAGTCTGGCTCTTTGCTGCTAGAATAGCTATGAGCGCTGGAGGTTTTCCGTCGATCCGGACTCACGGCAAGCAGACCAATTTGAGTACATATAAGCACCTGGATTGTGCCGGCCTGGAGATTTCTTCTAGTACGTCGGTAAGTCAGGTTTAAGGTTAAATTTATGAAGAGGTTATTATAAAAATGACCTGTGGGAATGGGCTGATGTCGGAATTTAACCGGGGTTTCTAGCAAGATCGGTGCCGACCGCTGCTAGCGGACCGGGGGAAATCAGGAATCGGGTTCAGGTCTCACGACTCAAGTGTCGTTAATTGGCTCCGGATTCTCCTTTTATACTCTTCGAGTACCTACTTATTGGAACATTTCTAGAGAAGGTTGGATACGGAACTGCTTGGAGTACCGGTTTACGCTACGTCCGCGCATAGCGGCTAGGATCGTCTTATCAAAAATCCGAACGCTATGGAGATGAGAATGAAGATTGCAACGGGAATTATTCATTCAAATTTCTAGCACACTATTTGTGCTTTAGTTTAATTTGAAACAAGGGCTAACGTTAGAATATTAAACCTAACATTAAATCAATGACAATTAAAATATCTTTAAGTAAATATGTAAACATATTTGCTATGAAAAACAATGTAAATTTTATAGGATCAGTAATCTTGATAAGAAGCTCATAACCTCAAGATTAAAAATAACAAATTTTATAAGTAAATAATTAATCAAATAAAATATTGTTATCTGAAACATACTATCGACGCTGAATAATAATGCTAAATTTCTACATATGATACCAGATCACATTCGATGATTATTTGACGCAAAAATCTTGCAAAGTTAATGATCGAATAGGTCCCTGTGCAGTATTCTTTCGAAGACTGCTTTACGTCTACTCGAATTGCAGTATTCCAGGCAGATGCTTTAGAATACGATCAAAATGGAGTATTTTATGCGATATCCCCCAATATTTCCTTAAGAAATGTACTTTCAGGTGTTTAACGGCTTGCGCGTGTCTTCGCTCAGAATTAACTCGTGGTCCAATTATTTGAAAATCTATCTGGACAACTAACAACAAACCATCTGACATTCAAATCCACATTTTGGGCAAAAATAACAACTGTTCTCATTTTGTTTATCAAACGGACACTAACCAGCTACCTCGGACGTTAATAGAAAAAGCAGGAAACGCGAGCGGCGCACGTCGGAACAAAATATAACTGTATCCCATCACCATTGTCAACATTTTGTACACGAATTTCTGCTTTGCGACCATAGAGTGCGCTACTGTTACATCGAAAATACAGTTCCTTTATATAGACACTGGCGACAATGGGGTGGCTTATTTTTGATTGGTTTCCTAGATCACGTGGTTCAGCCGCCATGTTTAGGCTAAATCATTTGTGATACGTGTTATACGTTTGGCAGTACTGAAGTGTATTGTCAGTCTATGTCAAATTTGAGATAAGTAGGTTACGTTTTGTTTGTTATTTGACACTGACTGACGCAAATCTTAACCTGCAAATATCGAATGTTTTCAGTACTGTCAAACGTAAAACACGTATCACAGTCGACTCTGATTACGGATTTGAATAAACTCCCATTAGAAATATGGCGGCGGGGGTGTGGCTTAGTTGTATTGTCGCCACTGTCTATATAAAGGCACTGTAATCAAAAATATAGCCCCTCTATTTACAAATAATAGCGACATCGTGGGGCAAACCTGATGCAAACATGAAAATACAAAAAGTTACTGAACGATACGAGCAACCGCGGGATATTTAAAATTTCAGTGTAAGCAGTGAAAAAATAACAGATTAATCGTTACAATTTTTTACTCAGAAAAACTACTATATACATTTTTTGGTAGAATCTTTAAGTCCATTTTTAACAACAAAATACATTCGTGTGCAAATATAACAATTTACATTTTTTTTTAAATTCCACTACAATTAACAAAGTTAACATCCAGATTCAACTGTAGAATCTAGTTTTCTAGTGCTTGCATATGAGTGTAATTTATTTTATTTATTGCAGAAACATTAGTTTTAAAAATTGCCTTTTAGTAAAAATTTTAAAAGTTAACCATATGAAACTGCGACTCTGAGAAATGTACGTACAATTTTTGTTTTAACCTATGTATGTATGTGGGGTATTTATAGCAGCTGCCGCCGCTGCCCCTTTTAAGGTTCCACCGAGCCAAGTTAGAATAATATCTAACCCCGTACCATGAACCTTAAAGATTGAGCCGTTAACAGATTAATTATTATAAATTTTTTTACTCATAGAAAAACTGCTATATACATTTTTTGCTACAATCTTTGAGTTCAGTTTTTTAACAATAAACTACATTCTTGTGCTAATATAACAATTTACAATTTTCTTAAAAATTCCACTACATTTGCAAATGTTAACATCTACATTCAACTGTAGAATCTGGTTTTCTAGTGCTTGCATATGAGTGGAATTAATTTTATTTATTTTAGAAACATTCGTTCTAAAAATGGTTTCAATTATGGTAAAAATTTTAAAAATCAATGGCGATTGGGAAACTAAAGAATCTGTTCGAAAAGATTTTAGACACAAAAGTGTGTTGTAATTTTGGATTTCAGGATTATCAGAAGTAGTAATTAGATTTGCAAAACAATTATCGCAGTGTACATTTCTTCCTCGAACCTTATAAAGAACATTACCCAATACATAAAATAAGGAATTCAATTCATTGTCTAGTATCTTAACATCGCTGCCTAAATCAATATCTATAGTATTTTCACTTTCTTCCTCATTTGTAGCATCATCGATATCGTCAGGAATATGTTTTGGAAAACTTGAACAGAAACTGAGCATCAGACTTATAATAATTTGCTGTGTGAAGAGATTTAGTATATTGTCCTAAAGTGATTAGCCGTAAATTACATTTAAATTCCTTGGCTGTGGGTTGTGGATTACGGGCCCTACAGCAACTAAATAAATTTTCTAGAGCATCATGAGTTAGTCTGCCTTACATAAAAAATTTCAGCTTATACTCCTGCAAACATAATTCTTGCATGTTTAATGCTGTTTCTGTGGCTAGCAAAATCCCACTTTGAAATGGCTTCCATGCCGTTCCATCCACATACATGTTGCAAATTATAATCTTAAAATTGTTGAAAAAGTCAATTGTTAGCAAATAAATATTTTCATTTGCATGGCTAAGTGCAGATTAGAATGCCGTCTAGTCATCAAGTGAAACCACTTGACAATCAGTTTTATGAACCATGAAGTTGTATGGTGTGATTCAGGAAATACCTTTTTTGTTATTAAATAGTCGATGGCAGCAGCTACGTCATTGTTGAACAATTTGAAAGCCAGTGACACATTTATTGTTTCGAAGGTGGTTGGTTTTAAAACACTTGTTGTCAGATATGGTGCCAGTTTCAAATCATACTGTTCATCAAAAGCTAGTAATTGTTCAACAACATCAAGCGACACATATGCACACGGAAGCTTGTATTTTTCTATTATTTCCTGTCCAAAACTAAAAATATGTTGATATTTCAACGATTTTTTTAAATTCTTAACCACATAGCACGGATCTGGCATAATAAAGAGTTTTTTTTTGTCCACAGGGATGCTGTATATAGTTTTGTATTTTTGAATTTCTACTAGCAGTAATGTTAAATTGTCTATAAAAATATTAATCCAAGCACACGTTTTGATAATATTAATAATTTTTTCTTTTAGAAAACCAGGATGTGTTCTATTTCCTGTAAATTCAAAAGCAATTGGCTGTTTCCAGTGTGAATAATTTCCACGAATCATGAAAACTAATGCATGCGCTGAATATTTGTCATATTGCCCATTACTTGCAGGTATTGTTGGTTGTCCTATAATTTTCCCTAGCCCTGGATCATAGGCGTAACCAGGTTTAATCTTCATTTCATCTAGAAGAAGGCTAGCGTGTCTATCCTTATCAGGCATACATGCTACCTAAAAAAGTAATAATTGTAAGTCCAATACTTTTATTACTTTACACATGTGTCGTACTTTCGCTTTCATATTTTTTATAATGTCTTGTAAAAGGCCGGGTTGAAATTTCATACTTTGGATATGTCGTTGTATAGTTCTGATACATGGGAAGGGTAAACCTTGTTTCAAAATTTCTTGATATCCTGAAGTACCACATGCCATATATAGCTTTAAAGCTTTTTGAAGCGTATCATCGGACCAAGAAAACCCTTTTAAAGATCCACGGTGTTCCACAAATAGTAACTGATACTTATTAAAAGTATTTCGAATGTGAGTTTCTAGAGCAAGCACTTTAGCTTCTAATTGATTATTTTTTTTTGTGCACATTGCAGTTTTCTTATTATTTGTTGCACATCAAGGGCTTGCTCACCTTTTTCAGTTGCAATGGACCCCTATAAAAGCTATTTGTTAAATATGTGACATCATATAAGTCATCAACCAACATCATGTAGTGCAGCAGTATCTTTATATGCAGTTTGTGTAGCATTTTCTTTATTTGCAGGCTGCACCAACAGTAAATCAGGGAGCGCATTATGTTTCAGCATCTTACGCCCTTTCTGAACCATGTGAAACTGAGACTCTGAGAAATGTACCTGCAATTTATGTTTTAAAGTATGTGTGTAGTCCGCAAGTTCGCAAGGAAGTCCGCAAGTAAGTCCGCAAGTCCGCAAGTCCGTAAGTAAGTCAAATTACCACTTACTTCACAAACTCTCAAATCGATCGCGTTTTGTACGTGATCACGTTGAATAATATTCAACCACGCATTTTCCTACTTTCATTGTGCTGAAATCCTTTTCTGCCACTAGTTTTACATTTGTCAACACAACACCCTGGCATTTCCACGTCCTTGACTTCAAATTAGCCGCCGAAGAGGAAAACACGACAAATGTCAATGTCACAGGTTTTGCAACTTCCTTGTCAATTTTTAAACATGCTAGGGCCTTTAAGGGATACCAACGTGATTTTGCCCCAGCGGCAACATCAAACGTTGTCGCTACTATTTGTAAATAGAGGGGCTATAATCACAAACATAGAAAAAAGAAACTATAGAATGCAAAGTTCCAATAAATTTTTGTGTCCATTATTGGCCCACCGGACACAAGGCAAGAGATGGCAGTACACTATTTTTCTTTAGAAATGAGAACTTAAACACTTACTTACTTACTTAATCCAAAACCTTTCTACCTTTCGGTGTAAGGTTATAGAGCTGAGTTGTGGTTTATGGATTCGGACTTGTCTTGCATATTTCTCTCCACTTCTTGCTATCCTTTGCTACTGTGCGGATTTCTTCCCACTTTATGTTTCTTGATTCTGTTGCCTCCTTTAGTTCCTCCTTCCACGTTTTTCTCGGTCTTCCTATCCTGTTCTTCCCTTTTGGTCTTGCTTCAAACACTTTTTTCACTGTTCTGTCCTTGTCCGTTCTTATTACATGTCCCAACCACCCTAACTGTCTCTCTTGCACTGATACCGCTACCGCTTTAGTTTTTAAATTTTCTCTAAATGTTGTGTTTCTGATGTGGTCTCTCCTTGTTTTGCCCTCTATTTTCCGCAGGAATCTCATCTCCATACTCTCGACCCTGCTCCTATGTTTATTCACTGTTGTCCATGATTCGCAGCCATAGATGAGTATTGGTGTTGCAACTTTTTTAAGTACTTCTACTTTTGCCTCTTTAGGTACTTCCTTTTTTCCTAGAAAAGAGGACTTTATGGAGTTAAATAGTCGTCCCGTAATTCCTACTCTTTCATTTATCTTGTCATATAGTTTTCCATTTTCCTGTATCTATACACCTAGGTATTTAAACTTCTCTACTTGTTCTAATTTTCTGCCCTCTATATATATACGGTGTCTTCTCTTATCTGGTGCTATTACCATTGTTTTGGTTTTTTCTCCGTTTATCTTCATGTTTTTCTTTTTTAGTTCTAAGTTATATACATTCATGTTTTCTTGTAGGTCTTTCTCATTTTTTCCGAATATTACCATATCATCGGCAAAGAGTAGTTCTGATATGTAGATATTTTCCATGTTCCAGCTTCCTACATGGTATTTTCTTGTTTTTTTCTTACATTCTTTTATTACCTCATCTAATACTAAATTGAATAGCAGCGGACTGAGTACACATCCCTGCCTTATGCCTATATTGGTCTTGAATTCTTCCGACTGCTCGTGTCTAGTTCTTATTACATTTCCGCTGTCTTCATATAGTGCTTTGATGGCTGCTATTTCTGTGTAATTTATGTTTGCTTTCTCTAAGCACTGCCATATTGCGTCTCTTTCTATTCTGTCGAAGGCCTTTTCTAAGTCTATAAAACAAAGATGGATTTCTTCCCCTTTCTCTATGACCTTTTCGCTTAGCTGTCTGATTGTGAATAGGTGATCTTGTACTCCCCGTCTTTCTCTAAATCCACTCTCTGTGTCTTCTATTGTCTTGTCTAATTTGTCTCTGAGCCTGGTTTCTAGAATCCTTGCCAATACCTTTCCTGGGATGCTTAGTAAGGAAATTCCTCTGTAGTTACAGCATTCTCTTTGGTCTCCCTTCTTATATATGGGTACTATGATTCCTACTGTCCAGTCTCTTGGCACTTTTCCTGCTACTAAGATGTCGTTATAGAGTTCTAGTAACCTTTCCTTGCCCGTTTCTCCTATATATTTTACCATCTCTGGGGTAATTTCATCTATACCTGGGGCTTTTGCTAGTTTGAGCTTCCTTATTGCTATATCCAGTTCCTGTTTTGTTATTTTGCCTTCTGCGATATCTTCTGCTGTGTTCGTGTCTTTTTCTATACCGGAGTTTTCCCTTCCTCTCTTCCTTTCTGTTCCTCTCGGTTCTTCCCCTGCTGCCAGCAAATCTTTAAAATATTGTCTCCATCTTTCCATTATCTCCTTTTCATTTGTCAGTACATTTCCCTGTTTATCTTTGATGTTTTTTGTGGGTGTACTTTTCTTATTTCTCATTTGTTTCAAAGTTCCGTAAAATAGTTTCCGATTGTCGGCAAATTCATTTTTCATTTTGTTTCCGAATTCTTCCCACGCCTTCTGTTTTGCTTCCTTTATCTTGTTCTTTACCTCCGTTCGCTTCCCTTTGTATAGATTGTAGTCCTCTTCCGATTTTGTTTGCAAATATTTGCGCCAACCTTGTTTTTCTTTTTTACCAGTGCCTTTATGTCCGTTGACCACCATGCCGTTCTTTTGAAGTTTGTGTTAGTCACCTTTGCCACTCCGCAACATTTTCGTGCTGCTTCTACTATGCATTGTTTTATCGTTTTCTATTTTTCTTCTATGTTTAGTCCGATATTGTTTGTCTCAAACTCCTTTTTTAGGTTGTGTTGGTACTTCTTTCTGATGTGTTCTTCTTTTAACATGTAGCTTTTAATTTTCTCTTAAGTTATTTTTCTATTTTTCTCTGTTATTTGTTTTTGGCTCACCCTCATAACCATTTGGAGTAGACAATGGTCGCTGCCTATTTCCGGTCCCCTCTTCACCTTGACATCTTGATTTTTCGCCAATTCTCCCCGTTTACTAGGAAGTAATCAATGATTGATTTCTCGTTTCTGCTATGTTGCACTCTTGTATATTTGTGTATGTCTTTATGTATGAACTTTGTGTTCGCTATAACTAAATCGTTTGCCACGCAGAACTCCACTATTTTCGTGCTGTTTATATTTCTTTTATGCTCTCCTTGTCTTCCTAAAATTCTCTCTTAACTTAAACACATGTAATTATTATAAATATTTTAAAATGAAACTGTGCGCTATTAAAACTTGTTACAACCCAGGTTCAATAAGACACCGATTCCCCAACACCATAAAAAATTTAAAACGTTTTGAACAATGGCTAAAGTGCACTGGAAATCAAGAATTATGGACATTAAATTATACAAATATTTAAATTATACAAATATTTACAGCAGTAACACAGTATGCTGCCTCCACTTTCAAGAAAATGATTTTAGTAGTACTAATAGTAAACTTAAAAATACTGCAGTGCCTAGTTTGCGGATTCCAGTTGGTAAATTAACGTTCTCTAATTAATATTGTTTTTTAGAAAAAAATACCCTTTCTAAGATAAAGGTTTCGGATGCACATTCTAATGATACTTTTTCTAAAATTGACATTTCGGACAAGGAAAATGTGTGTGATTCTTCCTCATAAGCATTTGGTAACTACATACATCTCAAAATTCCAAATAAAAGAAGTTATACCAAATCAAAACATATTTTACATAAGAACAAGCACAATTGTAATTCTGTGATGCAGCTTAAAAATGCTTTACGTGCCAGCAAAAAGAGATCTCGTTTGTATTTCCAAAAATTAAAACCTGCAGACAAATTTCATAGTAAATTAGAAAGTAAAGTTCTAGGACAAGACGCGATAAATTCTTGCTTAGGACAATTAAGAAAACGAAATATAAAACCAAGAGGACGTAGGTATATTACAGATGACAACATGTTTGCACTTGCTTTTTTAAACAGTCCGGGAGAGCTTATTCAATATTGAGACAGTTGTTTGCCCTTTTCACTAGGTAGACAATGATGGCAATGCTAAATAAAATTCCTGTAGATGTAGAAATTAAATAACAGTAATAAAATTTGCTGTATGTTATTTGATGAAATGTCCATAATGCCACATTTAAATTACGATCGGAGTACTGGTCAAGTGTATGGATTTCAAAATTGTTGTTCCAATCAAAATTAGAAATTGCTGTCCACGTCCTCGTTTTATATTTTTGTGATATATTTAAAAAATGGCAACAACCTATATATTTTACATTTTCCTTATCGGCTGTAAAATCTTCCGTTTTAGTGAACTTATTAAAATGTATCGTTAGAGAAGTTCAAAATTGTGGTTTAAAAATTCTAGCTACAATTTGTGATCAGAGGGACTAAATCAAGCTACCATTAATGCACTTTTAAAAGAATCGTTCAAAATTTATGATGACCAAAACATGAATTCACAAAAAGGATAATAATTGGAGGGGAGGAAATAGTGCTTCTGTATGATGTGCCTCATCTACTGAAAGGCGTTAGAAATCATTTATTAACTAAAGATTTGGTTTGGGAAACAGAAAATCAAATTTCAAAGCCAATTGGGACCATACAAGAATCATACCATCAAGACGAATCATGCGGAGAACTCCGAGCTCTAGTGACAATTACTGATTTCCGTGTTATTTCAGAGAAGATTCCCAAAATTAAAGTTCAATATGCAACCCAAATTTTTAGTCATGCCATGGCCGCAACAATCTCGCTTCTGGTAAAAAATGATATCGTTGGTGATTCGGCAAAAGCACGTATCTGACAAAAAAATCAAATTTAAGATTTTGGCGCCATTTAAAAGCTAATCACGACGCGCGCATACTGTCAAAACCTCGTAAGCGACAAAAATTCCTAGCCGGTGTAGTCTAACTAATACAAAAACACGTATCTGTTATAGGAGAATTGTGAGTGCAAAACCACGTATCTGCCCAAAATGCAATGGTGAAGTGGTCAACAGTGTACGTGCTACAATTAATTGTAATTAGTTGCTTCTATAGTTAATGTAAGTACATAACTCTACTTTTATAGGATTATTAATTAAGCAAAGTTTACTAAACACAAACACTGGCTTTAAATTCATAATTATTGTATTAGTTTCGAAACTTTAAAAACGTATAACAGATAAGGGGTTTTGCACGAAGTGATGTTTTGTTTTTACACGCAGATACGAGCTTTTGCGTTATGGATTGGAGAACTCCTTTAACCCAAAAACAATTAGAAAACATAATTAATGATGAATCCTTCTATGATTATGATGAAGATTCACATCCCAAAACTAACACATCTTATGTTGAAGATAATAGTAATTATTTAGAGAACCAACTAGCTTCACCACAACTGGATACTATAATTAACAACAATTGTACTGATGAGCAAATAATAGCTGCGGCTAACGAAGTTGAACAAATTCTATTCGATAATATGCAGAGTATGAATGCCGATGCCACTACAGGAAACAGTATCGACCTATTTACAGAAATAGCAATACCAGAAACTTCAACTGAAGAAATAGAACTTTTAACAGTTCTATCTTCTACTCACCCAGATCAGATGTTAGAATCAGAAGACAGAAGAGAAAGTGAAGAAGTCGCAACTGACATAGATGAAACTTATGCACCTAGCAAAGAAGAAGAAAATAGATTTGATGAAGATGAAGCAACAAACAATGACATGGATAGCTGTTATGAGAATGAAGAGCAGGAAGACAATTCAAAAGGAACAGAGACATCCATGACTACGCCAAGTGAAAAGAAAATGTTAAAGCATCAATGCCTTCGAGACAAATATAAATATTACAGAGAAAAGGAAAAAGAATACAAAGGTTACAAAAAAGAAAATGGACGATTTGTTCCAGTAATAGATCGAAAAAAGAGAGACATGCTTCCAAAATGCAATTCCAAAGTGTGTATGAAAGCTAAAAATCGACACTGCTCTGAGTTTAACGATGTGATGAGAACGAAAATATTTAACAAATTCTGGAGTATGTCGTGGGACATGAAAAAGATGTATGTTTCGACACTAGTGGCCGTAAAGAAAACGAAACGTCCATCTACCGAAAATTCAAAAAGAACACTTACATTCGAATACCATTTCAAGAAAAATAAAGAACTTCAGCTGCAGGTGTGCAAAAAAAACCTTTTTAAACACTTTAGGTTTAAAAGAGTTCATGGTCCGCAACTGGTGTCTTAAAGCTGAATTGGGGATGCATGTAGAAACTGATGATGTTGAAGTGCCTCTAAGAAAAAGAATTTCAGATGAGATGGCGGATTTTCTTAACTCAATACCCAAACTTGAGTCCCATTACTGCCGTTCAAGTACATCTAAACTCTACGTTGAACCAATTTATCAAAATCAAATGGACCTTTATCGTGTTTATAAAATCTATTGCCAGGAAGAAGGTGTTAAGCCAGTGGTACCATCAAGATTTAAGAAAGAGATGAAAATCCTCAACATTGCAATTCATTCACCCAAAAATGATCAGTGCGATGTGTGCGTTGGTCATCAGACTGGAAATGTAGACGAGGAGGAATATCAGTCTCACATTCAACGAAAGATCGATGCCAGAGATGCAAAAGCTGAAGACAAGAATTTGGCTAAAAAGAATCCAGAAGAAATCGCAGTACTGACTATGGATGTACAAGCTGTCAAACTGGCACCATTTCTGCAAGCTTCAGCAATTTACTTCAAGACAAAGCTATGCGTTCATAACTTTACTATCTTTGACTTAGTGACTAAAGAATGCCACTGCTATTTATGGCATGAAGCCGAAGGAGGGTTAGAAGCGAACATTTTCTCTACTATTATGTTTAAACACCTTCAAAATTACTTAAAGCACCATCCTCGAACAAAACGAATTATTTTATATAGCGATGGCTGCAGCTATCAAAATCGAAATAACTGCTTGGCCAACACTCTATTGCATCTTGCTAATATTAAAAACATTATTATAGAACAAAAATTTCTTGAAAAAGGGCATACACAAATGGAAGTGGATGCAGCTCACAGTTTGATAGAGAGAAAACTAAAAAATCAAGTTATTTACCTTCCATCTGACTATATTAAGTTTTGTGAATTGGCTAGACCAAGTCAACCATTCACAGTTCATTACTTGAGTCACGACTACTTTTTAAACTTTTCAGATGTCACATACTACAACACAATCAGACCTGGAATAAGAAGATTGGATCCAGTAATCGCCGATATACGTTGCCTTAAATATGAAATATGATTACAAGTCATTGCTCAACAGATCGAAGAAAAATAGTAAGAAAATTACACAGCTATATAGGGAGATGCTAAAAATTAAAAAAGAAAAGTGGATACATCTCCAAGCTTTAAAGTCGGTTTTACCAAAAGATGCACACTATTTCTACGATTCATTAAAATATCAGAATTAATATTTTTCCACCTATACATATAATTATGTTATGTTGTGTTATGTTAATAAATGTATCTATGGAATAAAATGTTTCTTTTGTATTTTACGTTTTATTATTACTAAACTTAAAGTAACAAGTTGGTTTAATCCACTTTTGAGTACCTACGTATATGTTAGCAAATCCACGTATCTGAACAAAATTAAAAAGCAAAACCAATTATCTGACACAGGCAATAAAATATCAACTTTTTGCCAAAATTTGTATAAAAAATTAGTCACAATTTGATTTTTTAATTATATATGTGAAAACCTAACGTATGAGTTTAGGATTTTTTATTTTACACAGTTTTATTGCTCTCCTGTAAAATTTGGTCAAAGTCAGATACGTGCTTTTGCCGAATCGCCAACGATATGTAATGGTATTTTACGTTGTTCGTAATATAAAAATACTGGTGTGATACACGCACACAACTTCCTTTTACAGGGATCTTATAATTAGCCAAAAATTTGATTTTAAATTTTTAAGCATTTGTAAAAAATTTTCAAAAATTACAAATTCTGCAAAAACAGTACAAAATAGAGCGTTAGTTAAAGAGACAAATTTGTTCTAGAATTATAAGCTGAATTCAAAAATGTAATAGTATACCGGGTGTTCTGTAAAAAAGTTTGCAATAAATTCGAGCCAACTCTTGGTTTAATTTAAGTTGTTTAATTTAGACTTAGTAAATCACTATAGAGATGAAATGTGATCACATATTTTTCGTGTTAAACACGTCAAATTCGTGGGCAGCAGGTCAGATTTTGTTTGTTATTTAACATAGGTTGATGCAAAACCTAACCTGCTAACCCCGAATATGACATAGACTACCTAAATTTTATTTTAGTTAGAAAAATGATAATCACAATAAATTTTAAAAAATGGCCGAATTTATAGACTATAACAGCAGTACTACTAGTCGCGTTTAATCATTTTTCTCAGGGTCATCTTAAAGTGCATTTCTTAATCTCTTCTATTACCTTTTTTATTTGTACCCCTTCTTCCATTTCCTGCTCATTCATTTTGGTGAGCGTTCACTGCCACTGATTCGGATTACCATCGATGTAAATTTAGATCAAATTTGAATTGCCACCAACGTGTGGTACTACCGGTGTGGATCCCACCTATTTGTATTATTATCCGTGTGAATTTATATCCGACTAAAACTACTACCGAATTGCTTTACTACTACCCTTAGCAATTTTGTGGCAGATATATGAAATACCAGCGAACTAAAGTACTATTGACTTGGACTACCACCGATACGGATTTACGTCCGACTGTAATTACCAACGACGTAGACTGCCCCACTGGAAGCACCTCCGGAGACAAACTTGCATTTTTTTTCGATATTGATAATTGAGTAGCAACTTATAGAGTAGTTGATGCAACTAGCCTTGAAAGACTTAATTTTTCGTTACAAAATCGTTGATATAGTAATAAAATGTCGCCATTAGGTTTTACCTAGTACTTATATTTCTGTCGAAATGGTGTAAGTACATTATCCTCAGTTCCGTTTACACATAAAATAAATGTCTTACGCTAGCAAGTTGAACTAACGCCTATTGCTTAGGCAACTTGCTGTGTTGTAATGCAAACGGATCAATAGTTTCCAGTCGGTGGTGTTTCAGTTCAATGACAAATATTAAAATAATACAAATTCGGAAGTAAAACAACTCGGTGGTATTTCATGGAGTGTTGTAGTCATAAAATGGAAGAAAAATCAATTCGATGGTAATTCACAGCGGTGGTACTGTCCAGTCCATTTTCAAGTATTTTCTTTTCGCTCATTCACATAGACCTCCGGTATTCTTCTACCTTCAGTTCTAGTAGTCGTAGTATTTTGACTAAATCTTTTCTTGTTCTTACGTACAGGCCAAACATTGATATTTGCAGTTGAAAAATATCCTCCGTGTGTATCTCTTCCAGGATTAAGGTAAACAGCACTGTAGATAGCCTCAATTTAAAGTTTTTTTTAAGGGCTATCCTCCATTATAACTCTGTTGCTGTTCTTCCTCGAGTCATTTTTACCAGTTCCTAGGAAGAGTACGTGATGCTTTATTTTCTGTTCGCAAGTGTCATTCTGCAGCCCCCTAACTGTAAAAGTGTATATATATATAGTAGATCTTTCTTGCTAGGGTACTGCCTCGCTATATCTTTCTTGTTTATTTATTTATTTGCGTATAACAACACGAGCCCAATAATTTCTATGTACCTATAGGGAAAATTAAGTAGCTGTCCCATGCTTCTGGCATTTTTTCTTCCTTTCAAATATTTTGTGTCAGTTTGCATAGTTGCGTCATCAATAATTCTCCTCCGTTCTGTCACTTCGCCAGACATTTTATGAGTTCCTGATTTTTTATTGTTTTTAGCTATTTTATTGTCTCTCTTATGTTTAGTTCTGTCGGTGCATTCAACTATACTACAGGACTCGTAATGGTAGATAATTTTAGATGAAGAACTACAAAATTCCGAATACAATTGACAGTTTTTAAGTGCAATATAAAATGAAAATAACTGTCTAACAGTACCCACAATGTTTTATTAGGCTAAGCATATAAATTAAAAGATCGTATCTGGCAGAGCACAAATTTCATAAACATTGTAATTTAATAATGAAATGATATTAAAACCAAGTCTAAATCCCGCATTTAAATTCAATGGTTGCGTTACCTTTATGCCATTAAGAGAATACGTGATTTAAGTGAATTTACATTAAATATAAACAGACACTTAAATGGAAGATAATATAATCAAAGCCCGGAATATGCTGTGCAGGCATACAATATTAGACAGAAGACTAAGTTGATCTCACATTAAATTATATTAGTGCATTACGTTTAGAAAATAACCGGATCTATTAACATTAATTAGTAAACATCGTTCCTTACGCTTTTTCTATAGTTCTGTTTTTCTTGGTAAATTGAAAATTGTTGAGGCTCCCTCACCTTATCATCATGTATACAAGATGTCGGTTATAATGCTACCTTTTATTACTGATAAGTATCCATTGTTAGTGAAATATGTTCTAAATGAATACTTTTAATTCTTCCTTCTTTTGCATTTCAACTGGTGATATTGTCTACCTGGACCTATATGACATTTTAATGGTTTATATTTCTTCTTAAGTGATTGTTCAGTTTTCTTGTTTGGAGAAATAAAGAATTCGTTAAAAGATATAAGTTAAACCCTTTATTCAAATGTTCTGACCATTGTTTTATAGCAATCTTGTTATTATAAACTAATTCTGTTGCCCCAGATTTCCAGTTTTGTTCCATTTTTATACTATTTATTAGACCCCTGACAAATGGTGGTCTACCTATACTCCTAGCGAAAACGTTTCTTCTCTGTGATTTATTATTCTTTTAATCTCTTTCGCAGCTCCTTTTCTTGCTCATGTATCACGCTTCAGATCCATGTGTGATAATTTGCTGTATTATGCTTTTGCAGAGTCGCATATCGAATATATACCTTGTATTTATAATGATCCTAGCCACCTACCGCTATAGTACATCGATTGTTCATTTGTTAAACACCACGACGGCCACATGCATATTCTCCTTGCTTTTGCAATGGTCCTAGTTGCCTGCCGAAATCTGTATAGGAAGTTGTACATCCTTTCGGTACCTTTTTGCCATTCTTTCAAAAACTACTCTGGGAGCTTTCCGTTGTTTGAATTTTCAGTTTTAATATTCGAGTTCTACCTAGTGATGATATAACCAATAACTTATTTCAAGTCTAAAAGGGTGTTGTCAATCGTAAGCCTATATTTCTGGCATATGTGAATAAGTCGTCCACCGTTGTCGTTTACAGTTTTTGCTCCATGTGGCCTTACTAATTTGTTATTCCTAGCTTTTCGAATTTCACGTAGCCAGCAGATAGGATTTGGAATTGTAGAATGTCACCTATTTTTTTCTTTAAAGCCTCTTCAAACTGATCTTTTATTATCCAGAGACGTTGTCATTTGGGCTGTATACTCCAAAGATAGCACTTATTTTATCTTGCCATGTGCTTGTTCACTTTTGTTATCTTCTCATCCATGGCTTCTCATGATTTCATGTTTTCAGCTATTTCTTCTTTATCGTTATTGATATATCTGCTTTAGCCTTTTTGCTCTTTTTAACCCCTGGTGAGTATGCACAAATCTTGGAAATCACATCCGTTGCCGTTCTTATACTTCCTTGGTCTAAAAGGTGGAGGAAGTATTACAATCGTAAAAAGTCACTTTCCAAAATTTCTTCTTCATTTCACCGTCCTTAGATGACAAGAAATTTTTTTTCTCAGTTTCGACATCTCACTATTGGCAGTATAGCTCAAAAGCTATTTGTTCAAGTAAAACGATATTTTCATACCGATTCGATGTGTGCCTGGTTCAAAACTGAATAATATTTTCGATCAAATACATACCGGGTAAGTACTTTAAAATAGTAAAATGTTGTCTATGTCTGATTTAATTTAGGAGTAGACTATAACAATATTTTGCACATACCTCAAGTTTTGTCATTGACAAAAATAAGTAGTTTTGGTACCCAACAGATACAGAATAAACATTGTAAAAAGGACAGATGTGCGATTACTGCAGACCGCTGTCACTATGGACGGAAAGGTGCAGCGATCGATGCGCGCTATACTTACGATGGATGTTTCGTGTAAAGCCTTTTGCATATTTTGTAGTTTATGAGATCACTTACTTTGTTTTTGATCATAGAAAAAACAAACTATCGAATGCAAACTGGAAACATTTTTTTGAGTCCGAATAGCGCCATCTGTTATCTTGTACCTGGTGCGATTTCCAGGCGGACTAGACGCAATGGTATTCAATTTTAAAATTATTATACAAAACGGTACAATAACTAAAAAATATGAAAAATTGTATATTATTTTGTACAAAATAAGTGCTTTATTATAAATTTGGTTTTTATATTTACCCACCCTCGTGTGTTTCCCACTTAAAATTAAATGTACTCCTTTTATATATAAAAATATTGTTACATTAACTATTTGATCTATAATTTCCTTTTCTACTTTGGTTTTGTGTTCACAATTAAAATTAAATTTTACGTGGTGTGGAATTACAGTTAAAATTTTGTATTTAATATTTGAAAAAAAATCGCATTTCCCAGTACTATTTTAGATATATTATAAATTGTATTATTTTTTTTAATAAAGTCTAACCTGCAATATTTAAGTCTTTTTTGTTGGTAATTGTATTCTTTTTCCCTTATAAATTTATAAACAGCATCATCTTCCAGATATGTGCCAACAATTTGGGACCTACACACCACATTTTCAATTTTTCAATTTTTTGCCAACCTACCCAGATACATACCTACCTAACCAATAACACTTTTATGCATCGGTTTTTCTAACTCGAACTCCGGTAATTTTGATATACAGGTTGATTATTTTATCATGTAACAACTTGCGTTATGCATGCTTCTGCATAATGGGTAGCCTACAAGTTGTTACATGATAAAAAAATCAGCCTGTATATTTCCAAATATTACAAATTTCAAATTCAATTTCATTTTTATAGTCACTACTATTAATTTTGTCTATTAATTTTTTTATATTAAATAGATTTGGTATATTGCTTGTTTCGCAGTTAATTCCAATTTCGATCCAAAATAATTTATTATTAATAAAGTTTAGAGCTATCACGTAACTGCATTGCCGTCGGATTAACCGCACGACTCCTTATATTTCTAATTTAGCAAAAATAATTTTCTATAAGGTCTTGATTTAGAGCTCGATGTAGAAAAAACTTTCATTTGCCGCTATCAACTAAAATTTCGTAAATATCTGAAAGTCCTTCCCAAGTATTAATACAATTTTTTAAACTTGGAGGAACTGGATTTCTTCCATTTGCGTCTATAAAGTACATGTTTTTAATATTTTTAATGGCTTCATTCCTAAACTGTACATGTCCAGAATTTAGAGATGCGCCGCAAAGCAAGTGCTTTCCACGATTCGATAGTAACGTTCCTCCATAACAGCTGTCGAATAATTTGCCAAAAACATTTATAATTTTGGGGGTTCCGAAAGCTGTTTCATTATATTTGTCATTACCTAAAAGAAAACGCCTTTTTACTTCCTTTTACAATAAAGGAAGTATTGGATTCACCCCAAAAATTCGAAATTGAGTTTTCAACAGATCTTCACGTTTTAGAGTCTCCTAAACCCAAAAAACATATATTTAAATTTTTTTACATTTATTGTGATTATCATTTTTCTAACTAAAATAAAATTTAGTTAGTCTATGTCATATTCGGGGTTAGCAGATTAGGTTTTGCGTTAGCCTATGGCAAATAAGAAACAAAATCTGACCTGCTGACCACGAATTTGACGTGTTTAACACGAAAAACATATAATCACATTTCATCTCTATAGTGATTTAGTAAGTCTGAATTAAACAACTTAAATTAAACCAAGAGTTGCCTCGAATTTATTGACCACGACAGTATTACATACACAAAGTCATTCATAAATATGGTCAGTAAATTAAATGAGTGAAGACTGACCTCAGTAGAGGTACATTGCACGAAAAGTTACTTGCTTACGGAAACCAATTGCATCAGGGTTTGGTGCACATTTTGAGAACCACTGGCTAAATCAGATGAGAGTACAATGGCGGACAATAAATTTAGGCCAGCCTGGCAATCGCTTGGCACTGTTTATGTTGGTGGCACTGTAAGTTTATGTCAAATTCGAGGTTAGCAGGTTAGGTATTGCGTCAGTCTGTGTCAAATCTATTGTCCGCAATTGTACATTAACATACTTCACAAAGTGATCAAAATACCTAAACCACGACCTGCTGAAGTGAGTGACAACCGTCACATTAAACGATTTGGGATTGCCAGTTTTGGCCCTTTTTTTCGCCACATACCCACGATAACATTTAAATGACAGTGGCGGTCAAGCCTAATACTTGTTTTAAAAATGATTTTTTAAATGACGTAGCAGTAGGATAAGGACCTATTGTTTTGAATATATAAATAAGGTAATCTATTTATAGTGCCGTGTATGTACTTCTTAGCGACTTACAGTTTTAATCTTTTTCTTGAGAAAGGTGTGGAATTCCCAAGAATTCGTAGATGAAGAAATAATAATATTTTCAGACAAGTATTTTTTGAGTAACTCACAGATTCGATCTGAAATAGAATATGATATTTAGATAATCGTATTTTTTACAAATTTGAAATTTGTTCTAGGTGGTAATAGTAATGAAGTATTTTATTCTGTGTGGTATTGCAAGGTTGTAAGTGTATGTATAATTTATTGTAAATATTTTTTAAATTAAACATTTAAAAGTTATTTGTTTTATTGAATACCCATCTGTAAATGTAGTAATTAAAAATGTACTAAAGAAAGTGCAGACAATGCAGTGTGATTTAATAGTCTTCGCCCAGGAGAAGTTACTCGAAAACACCTTTCTTTAAAGTTAAAGCTACAACTAACAATTCCTTCTTCCAGTTTTCGTTGTTGATTGATATTTAAATAAAAATAGAAAATATAAATTGCTAAACAGGTACGTTGTTTGAAGGATCAGTACGACAACTTGAATTCACTTTTCAAACCATATTTCCATTGTAAAATTTGATTTGAAGGAAATTGATAACATATAACCCTCTATCTAGGTATATAGAAGCGCTTCCCATTTTAACAATTATTATACGAATTTTCCCAGCTAATACATGCTAGCAGGCATCATGTTCCCAAACCACCAGCCACGTGTTTAACGGCCGATTCTTTGATAACCGAAGCCGCTGTCTTATAAATTAATTAAGCAGACGGGCGCTCATGTGCATAACCTAGCCGCCTTCGAATAAGAAGAGTCCCTTGATTGCAGCTGAGGGGAGCTTATATGATGGTCTGCTTGTCGGAAATTTAGATGTCAATCAAAACGCTCGTTAGGGCATTAAAAAGGCAGTAAATTTCATTTTAGGTTTGATATATCAGCCATAAAACACACGTGTTGAGCAGAAAATCCCTTCTCCCAAGCTTAGCCAAAAATCGGTCACGCTATCTCTAATCCCCGTAGGGCTTCAGTCAATCACAAT
Source organism: Agriotes lineatus (assembly GCA_940337035.1). NCBI lineage: Eukaryota > Metazoa > Arthropoda > Insecta > Coleoptera > Elateridae > Agriotes > Agriotes lineatus. Next base: position 143,203 of record CALNHX010001849.1, on the reverse strand, counting down.
GCTGAATTAATGGCATGCTCCATTTTGAACCAATAGTTGCCTTGCGAACATCTGATTGTTTCGCGCCACGACCTGCCGTCCCTTTTATCATCACGGCATCCGGATTGTGAAAATGAATTTCTCGGAGTCTTCGGCAGGATTCGGGTGTATTAAACGAAACCGCTCCGGAGCAAGTTGTTTAGTTGGTGTTGAGTGGCTTTCAAGTGTGTGTGACCACAATCGGTTTAAATTTCCAGAGGATATCTTCTCATTCAGCTGCTGTGGGATTAATAACGGAGCCGATCAGCCTGGGCCACTTAGGGAGTGCGTGCCGGAGTATCGTATCGTCTACTGTTTCGCTTGCCATACGCCCGGATTTCCTGTTGAAGGGATCAGCCGTGTTGCCCAAGCCCTCGCGCGAATTTGCATCGCTTGTTCATTTCGTTTCTATCGGGCTTCCCGGATTCCCCAGCAGTACCGGCAGCGATAAAGGTTCTAGCTCGTTCCAGAGGGACATCAGCAACACAAACCGCAGCCAGGATCATTGGAAGTACTGTGTAAAATTTGCATTAATATCGACGCTAATCAGTTTCGCTAAGTGAAATAGTGCCGCGAAAGCAAATTAAAGTGACGCATGTTTGAAAGACTTCGTATAACGTTCATATAACGGCAAAGACAGTCATAATCGTTTGACGAACTAATAATCCGGTAAATAGTTAAGTAAGATTACAGATGAGAATATTTAACCAGTTGTAAAATACCATAACGTCATGTAGGGCTTAGGCATCAGTAATTAAGTATCTATGTACAAACGTAATTTTGATGTGTGACGTCAATAGATTGAATTAGAATTACTCCATGTTTTTTTTTATCTGACGGTTGTTGCATGCGGTCTTTCCTGTATTTGAGTGTAAGTTCCATCTGGGACAGCGCTGGAAAGGACGTTGCTGCAGCTGTTGACAACACACGTTAGAATGGGCTTCTCTTTCCGTTTTTAAGAAACCGTCCATTAGGCATTACATCCTCCTTTATATGCGACCGAGCCCTTTCCCGGTCTAGCAAACGAATCTCGGAATAACCTACGCCCTTCTCGACTAATCCTACCGGCAACCCTTTATTACCGCCATCAAGTCACGATTAACGACGGGCTGGACTTGTAAACATCCTATATTGTCGTAATCTCATTTAATCAGGTAATAAAATACAAAACGAAAATATAAACAATAATAACGAATAAGTTAATCAACAAATTATACGATGAACGTAAATAACGTAAATGAGGAAATACACGGAAATACTAGCAGAAAACTGATAAAAAACACAATAGAAAATTAAAGTAGAAAGTACACTAGAGGGCTTTATATTATTGTTGCAAAATTTTAAAAAACGTATAGTTTAATCACATATTTGCATCTTAATCAATGTGATAATTGATGTTACACTGCAAATTTGAAATTCCCGCTCGTGGGTATACAGTGCTCTGCGGATAATCGCGAAACTTCACATACGCCCAGGCCGTATAATGTATGTATGTATTATTTTTGGGGAGACTTACGTCTAGCAAGTAGGCCTTTATAGGCCCTTTTTGCCAACCCCATGAACAAGGTCTAGGCATGCAGAGTACCTGGTACCTTTGTCCTACTTAGAATTTTGCCGAGACTAAGGAGTTCCAACCTTAGCAAGGGATCTTTTACATGCTACACATCGTAGTAACATGGGACCCACGGCTTTACATCACTTCCGAATGATGGCATTCTGTAGAGGCTTTTATCCGCATTTTTTTATTTTTAAAAATCTCACCGGGATCGGGGATCGAACTCTCGACCCTAAGATCAGTAGCCAGAATGCTTACCACTGAGCTATGGAGCCCGGCCAGGCCGTATAAAGTGACGTTTGTGAATCAATTCAGCAGGCCGTGGCCCACACAAATCTGGCCTTATCGCAACCATATGTGAGGACTTCCGTTCATAGAAATTAATTCCAGTGATCATCAATCACTTTAAGCAAGTAAAAGTTTTATTTTTTGTGGGATTATTGTTAATTTTTTACATATAGCTTACTATGCAAAGTTGTTTTGTTTGATGTCTTGTAACCACCCGCAAATTTAGTGACCATACTTATGATTTACCGTGTATATGATGCATTATTCCAACACAAACATAAGACACTATACGTAAATTATATAATTATAAAAAACTTGGTTGTTACCAATATTTATAATTATAGCATTCATTCTCATGGTTTCTTTAAACATTACGATTAGAGCGCTATGCACTGATTTTACACTTATATTCTTAGAAAAGTGATTCACGAGATTTTCCAAACTGATTTTAAAACCTTGCGAATAATTTAACCCCTAAAAATAGGCTCTACATCTTGGCGAAACCGAGAGACACATGTTATAAATTTGTAACCGACGATGCTCCCCACGCAATTTCTGCAGTTTACGCCCCCAATTTCATCCCTTGGCTGCCATTCATAACCACTCGAGTTTTATTGCTTCCTACTTCCTGGATTTTATGTAAATAATTTCATTATTGCATTTTCCGCAATAGAATAAAGCACATAAAGCACTAAATAGTAATTCAAATCAATACTGCACTTACACAAAGCTGTACTCCATACCTACACCTCCTTCCATTATTTCATAATCCTACGTTCTTGTAAACGTGGTAAATATGGTAATATCATACTCGTCAATTTCGAACCGATTTAGTTGACGAAAAGTGCTGAATATGTTCGAAAATTCTATTAACAGCTATACAACTATATTTTGAATTTTTTTCACTTGATCGTTCGACCGTAATTTAAAAAATAACTTTGTGATATATAATTGAATCTAATTTAGAAATGTATAATTACTGACTATACTTTTAAGATTTAAAATTTGATATGAAAACAACTTTCTATCGTCGTAGATTATTTTGCTAAAATTTTGGTTTGGTGATAACTAGTGATAACTATCGTGTAAATTACTTCGCCTACGCGATCTACGCCAAACATGCAAAGCATCGAATTTTATGAGGCAGTTTCTGAAGGGGTTACTTTTCATATTTTCATTAATTAAGCCGGGCCTATTCGCATCCAGTCTTGCCCAGTTTTGCCGCTAACTAATCCGCCCTCCCACATGCGGAGTCTAAACACCAATTCGTTATCCTCGTCTTATCTCCCCAATGTCCCTCACGACTAGTAGTTAAATTAAATTTCATGTTTAAACTAACAAGCCCACCGCAGATATTTTTCTTTAGTTTGACACTATATCGAATTAAATTAAAGGAGAACTAAATATTATTTTCTATATATAATAATTAGGTATTAGCTGTAGAATTTCTAATCGTCCTAATTAAATAACACGCACAATGAAATGGTAATTGCAATTCACGAAAAATCTTTCACAGCCGTGAAGTAGTCACGTTTAGAAAAGCTGCTAGCCTGAAACTTTCATTCCGTGCAAATTGGACGTGCTTATCTGATTAAAACTCCAAGACTACAGAGTGGGTTTAATGCTTTAGTTACGACCTACATAGTTTGTACAAATGAACATATTTACAGTTAATATTGCATGAATATAAATGTTACAATAATTATTTAATAGGGGTGAAAAATAGCATGATGAATTTGTGCCTTAAATGTCATTGTAAAAAAACCTTAGCATTTTATTTCTATAAAATAGTTCTTATTTTGACAATCCAGATTACAGCATCTCAATTAATGTTACAACTCTATTATGTTATTGTAGAAGCAAATATATTTGTTTCCTATTAATAGTAATTAATTAATAGTAAAAGTAATATTAGAAATCATTATTAGCTCCACTTAGAATACATTTATGAACATTGAAAATGTTCAACGAATTGGAGATGTGACGCTAATACGGTGCTCTTTTAGCGATTTCTGTGACGCTTGAAAAATGCACACTTTTTAAGAATTTGTGCAAGCTGTACATACTGCAGGTGAATCTTGTTGGTGTCATTTTGAAGCTTTCGTCAAGGGGGAATTTTCTGGAGAGGTTGTGAAACTGTAAAATTCGAAGGGGCGAAAATACGGGGGTTAAAACGATTTTTTTGACAAGAAAGCGTTCGGTGCTGTTACATTGCATATTTTTTGAAAAATCAAAATGTGATTTGGGGGTAGTTGGAAAGAGAATGAACAAACGCGCATCGTACTGGCTAGTTTTTGGGGTCTGCAATGCACGGGAGTAAAGTTACAGGGGTATGAAGCTGAGATGCGTTTGTAGTAAATTGGATGTTCGCATAAATAAAGGGAAAGAAATAAATGTAGAATTTTGTTTTTGGCAGTGAATGGATGAATCTGTGGGGTTTTAAGACTTTTGCAGCTCAGGTGGATTTGGGGGTTCCAAAATGGGGAAAACGTTATAATTATCAGAAAAGCCTTAAAATTAATATTTGTGTGATATTCGCTGTTTGGAGACGTTCTAGTGGTCGATTGTATTTTTAGGAGAACGCCGAATGTGGGGCTTTTGCAACCCAGGTTGATTTGGGGGTTTCAAAATGGGGAAAACATTATAATTATCAGAAAAACCTTAAAAATAATATTTGGTTGACATTCGGTGTTTGGAGACGTTCTACTGGTCGATTGTATTTTTTAGGAGAATGGGGGATGTGAGGCTTTTGCAACCCACGTGGAGTTAGGGGTTTCAAAATGGGGAAAACGTTATAATTATCAGAAAAGCCTTAAAATTAATATTTGTGTGACATTCGCTGTTTGGAGACGTTCTACTGGTCGATTGTATTTTTTAGAAGAATGCGACATGTGGGGCTTTTGCAACCCACGTGGATTTAGGGGTTGCAAAATGGGGAAAACGTTATAATTATCAGAAAAGCCTTAAAATTAATATTTGTGTGACATTCGCTGTTTGGAGACGTTCTACTGATCGATTGTATTTTTTAGAAGAATGCGGCATGTGGGGATTTTGGAAGGAAATTTAGGAAATGTTTTGCCCCATTGTCTCAATTATTAAATAAGGAAAAATTCTATTTTGTTTGATTCTGACCCTTTGTGAAATTGTAAATTTGCAGCTACATATTAAATGGTGTGATGCTAACGGAATGTCGAATTGTATCTTTCTCTAACATAAATAATATTTTATGGGAATATCATTGCCGCGCTAAACTTGTTGTTACAGTTGTAGATGGCCACTGGCAGGGTTGGAATGTAGTGTCAGCTCTATGTACTAAAACTTAACAAGAGATTGTAAGAGAATGTAGTAGAAAAAGTTGGTGGGGACTTAAATATAAATACAGATGCATATGTATATGTACGGAAAACGCAAAGTTATTTAGTTTAGACACTGTAAAAGCTCCCCAATCAACAAATCCTTTTAAAATGTATTTATTGAACAATTAACCCGAAACTAAAGAAACATATCGGCTAAACAATTTTAAGATCTATTCGCATGTAATCCCGATTTTACACTGCCCCGTTTCTCCTAATAAAAGCAGTAAATCGTTACTTCATATTATATTTGCTATTAAAGAACGTTTCAGGAGTCAACAAAATAAACTATAAACAATAACATGTAGAGCCGCCGGGCAAATGGCATTTAATTCTTAGAAATCTTTCAAAACAACCTGCTCACGATGCTGAGAAGGTTCAAAATTGTAGTACGTAATGATCTTCTATGCAGTAGAACTTTTCAGATGTTTGCCATTATGTCTTTATTAAATGTTTCTACATTGAGATTGTTGCACGAATTGGAGATGTGACGCTAGTACGGGGCTCTTCTAGCGATTTGTGTGAAGCTTTAAAAATGAGCAGTCAATTGTATTTTTAAGAGAATTTTGGAAGTTGAAATTTTGTGGCCCAGACGGATTTGGGTGTTGCAAAATGGAGAAAACGTTATAATTATAAGAAAACCCTTAAAATTAATATTTGTGTCAAATTCGCTGTTTGAAGACTTTCTACTCATCGATTTTATTTTTTAAGAGAATTTGAAATGTGAGAATTTTGGGATCCAGGTGGATTTTAGGGTTGCAAAATGAGGAAAACGTTATAATTATCAAAAAAAAACTTAACATGTGTGAGAAATTAAGAAATCCGAAGACTTAGTAAAACCATTTATTGCTCTAGTCGCTCTCAGAGCCAACCACCTCGCCTTACAGCTTCTTAAAATCTGTCCGACAACAAAAGACACCCAACCCAACAGCACTTAAGGCTAGCGGTTGAGTTATTTATAAGCCTCTACTACTGTGCGTACAAAAATGCCATTATACACAAATTATCTACTAAATGCTCTTAAATATATATTTGTGTGAAATTCCCTGTTTGGAGATTTTCTGCTGGTCGGTTGTATTTTTGAAAAGAATTCGGGATGTGAGAATTTTGCGGTCTAGTTGAATTTGGGGTGGCAAAATGGGACAAACGTATAATTATCGGAAAAGGTTAAAATTAGTATTTATGGGAAATTCGCTGTTTAGAAATTTTCCCCTGGTGAATTGTATTTTTTAAGAGAATTCAAAATGTGGTAATTTTGCGGCACAGGTGCATTTGGGGATGGAAAATGGATAAAACGTTATAATTATCAGAAAAACCTTAAAATCAACATTTGTGTAAAATTCGCTGTTTGGAGATTTTTTCTTGGTCGATTGTATTTTTTAAGAGAATTCGGGACGTGGGAATTTTGTGGCTCAGGCGGATTTAGGTGTTGCAAAATGGGGAAAACGATATAATTATCAGAAAAACCTTAAAATCGATAATTGCGTGAAATTCGCTGTTTGGAGGCTTTCTACGGGTCGATATTCGGGATGTTGGAGTTTTTCGGTCAAGTTGAATTTGGGGAATAAAAAATGGGGAAAACTTTAGAATTATAAGAAAAACCTTAAAATCAATAGTTGTGTGAAATTCGCTGTTTGGAGATTTTCTATTGGTCGATTCTATTTTTTATGAAAGTCGATGATGCGGTTGTGAGGGGAGAAGATTAAACTATTTTCTTATTTTTTAAATAATGAATATGTGCAATGTTTTTATTCTGGCCCTTTGTGAAATTGTAAATTTGCAAATAAATAGTAAATAGCGTGTCGGATGGTATTTTATTCTAACATGAATAATATTACGTGGGTTCAGGTCATTGCCGCGTTGTACTGGTTCGCAGAATGGTAGTGACCACTGGCAGGGTTGGGATGTTAGTGTTTGTTGTTTGTACTAAAACTTAATGCGCGATTGTAATAGAAAAAACTGATGGGGACTTTAAAAATATAAGTACGATACATATGTATTGCCGTGATACCCCTAAATTTACACCCCCCTTTTTTAATCGCTAATTACTTAATTGCTTATTAAGCCCTCGCACAAAAGGGGATGCATAAATAAAATTTACACCTTACCTGTACTTTTATTTTAGCTTACGAAGCACAGCCTTGGAATACCACAAACAGCTCTTATTTGTTTACTAACTAATCTGCATGTGACTCAATTTGAAATGCAATAATCTCAGGGTTATAAAAATTTATTCAGATTAATTGCTGTTATTTCGCGGGTTCCTAGGGGTTGATGGTCAAAGAGATGATTGCTTTGATTTAATCCTACTCTCAAATCATTCCTTACACTTTTATAACGGCCATAAAACCAAAATTTTCGGGCAATTCATGCAACAGAATAACTCAGAGAACGTTACCAAATGCGAAGTACGGTCCTGGACTCCCTGCTGTGCGCCGGCGCGAATCGATCGTAGATCGATTCGAGATTTGCAGATTTCAATGGCAGCGCTTGTGGTGTCATCAACAGGTGTTGTCGTCAGCGCCTTGGTGATTCTTTGTTTAGTTGTCTTCACTCGTGGTTTGTGCCCCGCAGGATCGTAGACGCTTGTATGACGAGGTAAGCTGAGTTAATTTTTCTCGCGTAGAAACCAAACAACACTTAGAAGAAACACTCGTTTTATTTTCAACGCTTGTCAAGTAAGAACAACGTGATACAAATTCATCAGCTTCATGTATAATAACAGAACATAAGCAGACAAGCCGCACAAGCCCCTCCTCAAGGGCGCGAAAAGGCTTATATAGCCCTAGAAGGGTTGAAAACCCCCATACTCGTCTAATTCTCTCTAATTGGTTCGTCATATGACGTAAATTTTTCCGTTGAGTCAATTGGGTTCAGTTTTGCGTGAAATGACCGTTACAAACATGTCCATTTGGCGGGCATTTTGACAAAGACTCGCTACTGTCTGGACACTTGCAATATTGCTCGACACTAAACTTAAATATATGGCAGGAAATAGCCGCCCATTAGCCAACATTGTGTCTATTGTGAAATTTCGCTGGCTTTTCTATGCACACCACGCTAACACAAATAAAGCGGGAAAATTAACCTAGTAACTAATTAAATGACTACAAAACTAAATCTACATATTTCGCTAACTTAATTACATGTACAGGTCTCTCTAACTAATATACACCCTTGGCACACGTTTTGGAGGACCGCTGACACACACACCCCCGTCCGGATGCGTTTGGATTCCTGACAAACAACGGCACCTGGTGATCTTGTTATATTCATTTGGAGGACCGCCACCTGCAACGGCACCTAGGCCCTGCTCGTTCCTGGTGTTGATATCCCAGTTTAACCCAGGTGTTGCCACAGGTATGATTAGCTTTTGTTGATGTTTCCAGCTATTACACGTGGCTATTGTTATTCAGGAGAATTCGCCCTTGATTGGACTTGCCCCATGTTACTGCCATGCGTTCCAACACCCCATGTCCTCCTGTGGCCTGCCGTCTGCATCCGAGCGTCCGGAACCAGTTGCTCGAATCGTCCAGGTCCCCTGCCTGCTACAGTGCCTGAAACCTGTGCAGATGGTCCTTCCAGCTTGATGTCGACGTGGGATTACCGCGCACACATACACTGCATTACCCGTTCACCGGAAATACACTTGTCGCACTATATCACAGGTGTTTCGCACCTCCTGAGTGCACTTGCCATTTATAATTTTGGTGTAATCGAATGCTCGTTTAATGGATTGATTTGAGACTATGTTTGCATTATTGTGTATTAGTTAATGACAATCTAACCCTTTGGCCTTGCTAAGAACTATTAAATTGTATTTGTTTATGACCACTGATATTTAAATTACTGTAATAATCCTTTCACATTGAGTCACATCCCAGCAGTGTTTATATTCATTATTTAATTTGAAACATATCGTTGTAACCTAGTACTATTTGCTAACAAAATTAAAATGTTTGACCTTAAAAGGCTGTAGTGATTCGTGACCTGTAAATAACACAGCAGTATATATACGGAAAATAAAAAGTTACTTAGTTTATACAACGTGAAAGTTCCTTATAAAACAAATCCGTTTAAAATATATTTATTGAAAAATTAACATCAAACTAAAGATACATATCGATTAAACAACTCAAAGGTCTAATCACATCTAAACCCTTTTTCACACTGCCAAGTTGCTCATATTAAAAACATCTACACTCCAGTTCTTATATTTGCTATTAAAGCACGTTTCATGAGTACACAAAATAAACTATGAATAATAATAACATGTGGAGCCGTCGATCGGAAGGCTTGTAATTCTTAGAACTCCTTTAAAACAGCTAATAAATGTAATACATAAGAATGACTCATATAAGCAATACGTCTTCTAAAGTTATATAAAAAAAAATTAATATAATATCGAATTCAACACCTTTATCTAATTGCAAATTAATATTAAAGTGTACAAGATGCTGAAAAGGTTTAAAACTGTAGTACGTATTACTTCTTAATAAGCTGCTATGCAGTAACGTTTCGCGTGGAGTATAATAAACAATAATAACACAGATGTGAACAATTTTAAAACTTTTTTTGTTTCTCTCCCTTGTAATTTTTTCAAATTTTGGAAATTTTGTGCCAGACTTGAAAATTAGCAAAATTCATTTTCAATGCATTAACGAAGGTTGATAAATTGCGACTTCTGTAAATTTTTATGTAATGATTTATGTTTCAGCTTTTGTAATAATTTATTAGCCTCTCACTATTGCCAAATTTCTTTTTTACTAACAAATGCGTTTTGTGCTCTTTAATTGTTTACCGTGCAATTATATTGCGTTTAATAAGTAGAGCAGTTTATTTAATCTTAGATACAATTGATTCTTATATCAGGTAAGATCAAGCATACATAATAATTCTTTAATCTTATTTTCAGGTTTTAAATTTCACAATTAAATGTGGGGTGTCGGTAATACAACTTTCCACTTTACTTATTCTAAATTATCAGCTCAAATTTGCTTAGCTTCTTATGAATACTAACTTACATTGCTTTTCCACTAAGGTTGGGCACCTTTCTGCAGATTCTCTTTTCGTTTACATGAGTCCTCAGAAATTATCCCCAGGCGGCCCCTGGCGATGCCTGCTCAGCTGAAACGTTGTGCGATGGTTGGACTTGTTGAAGCGGAATTTCTTTCAGGCTCAACACGGCCCGAGAACCTCGCAGTTCATGGACCCTCTTTACGTTGACAAACTCGCAGATTCTTCTATGTTTTATCATCAAGGTCCTATCCTTCAAAGCGCTTCACAAATTCACCCGTGTTCAGGGATTATCTTTGAGCGACCATAGTGCGTCGGACGATTTTCTTATACAGGGCATTATGGAAATAAGTGCAGATATTTTAACCCGTAATAGAACTTGCTAAACTGAACAAATTCTTCATTTATCATATTTTGGAAACGCCCTCAAAACTGAGTTAAAATTCAAAACAATTTTACTCTAAAAATGCATACCCGCCTATGGAATAATATTCTAATTTAATGGCGCAAAACACAAAAAACATATCTTTGATATGCAAACCAACAAAAATCTCTTAGGAACTTATAAAAAATTTAGTTCACATCTGGTCACCAACGTACTTTATCAATTGACGTAGGTAAGTTATTGAACGCATGTTTTTTGTACAAAAACTTTGCAGTTTTAATATACTTGTGTCATTCACGTTTAACTTAAATTTGCTTACCAAGCGGCTCGTCAAATTTAGGGGTGATAAATGATATATATAATATGCGATTAAATGAAAAACGATAAATAGAAAAGTTGTTCATTTTGGTGAACTCTATCACTGGTTAAAATATTTGCACTCATTTCAATAACATCTTCAATATCACGAAAGTAAAATTTTATGAATATGTCTACTGCTTATTTTTTACTTTTATTTACTGCCACGCATATATTTACTCAATAAAACGATAAACTAATACTATTACTGGCGAAATACACAAATAAAAGTAATAATTTGCACATAGGTCAAGCTTTAACATAACGAAATGGGACCCAACAGATACAGGATAATGTTGTAAAAGTGTTAAAAGGTTTCAACAATAAGTATGTTCTATAAAATACAGGCGCGCATTCCAAAGCCGAGAGAGGCCCTCGATGGGTCAGTGATGAGACCCCGGATTTAATTCGCGTTCCCATGCGCTGTAGTTCGAATCCATCGCGGTAATGTTTCTTATTTCAAATTGATTTGATTCGCATTACCAAATGTGTTACGGTATAAAACTGTTTTTAACGACACCTCGGGGTACGAGAATGCCACAAGACTTATCACGTCCGTGAAACGTCACCACTTGCCCTAGAATTCTCGAGAACAGACTAATAGCCACGGCTGAATACGCTCAGGCAGATGGGCGTGGTTCTACGTATGGGACGCCGTGTTGAAAAATAATGGGGCGCCACGGGTTCGCGGTTAAGCCCACATCTGACAAAGACCCGAAAGCCAAACGGGGTTGGGTATATGTGTAGCCTTGAGGCTCCCTGGAGGCAGCAGCTGAAGCGTTCAAACCTACCTTGACGCTCACAAAGTTCGTCCAGGACCCGCTTTACATCAATCATACACCAGTCTCCAATCGAGAGACGACTCTACAAATGGCTTAAACTGAAACAGCATTTAACACAAAGTAAATACAGCGGGAACGTTTAACAAATAGGTCTACTGTTCTTCAGACACGTAATGCAAAACATTGTTAGAATGCAAGTTACAGAAAAGGGGGGTGAGTCTTATCTATTACACAAAATGATAAGCGCCTGCAAATCCTCTTCTTCTTCTTCTTTCAACAGCCCATAATAGTCCACTCCTAGACATAGGCCTCCCCTTGTTTCTTGCATACTTTTTTATCTTGTGCCAATTGGTGCCAATTTCTTCCCGCTTTACTTTTGATGTCATCAAGCCAACGTCTCGAAGGTCTTCCAAAGCTCCTCTTATGCTGTCAGGGTCTCCACTGTATTATATGTTTTGTCCATCGATGTTCGCCCTGTCGAGCGACATGTCCAACCCAACTCCATTTGAGCTCCGCTATAAGAGTTATGTCGTCTTTTACCTTAGTTGTCTGCCTGATTTTTTCATTTGTAACATGGTCTGCAAATGGCACTGTATAATGAAAGTCTACGCACACTACATATCGGCAGGGTATGTTGAAATAAACATTAGTTATTACACAAAATAGTGAGCGTTTGCAAATGGCACGCCGCTTCAACTGCGGAATTCGAAGAGGCTCCAGCTGGGAACCGGATGAGATTCCCAAGACTACGAAACAGGGGAGAAAAAGAGCTCGCGGCGTCGGCGTTGGTAATGTCCCGCAGTTTTCTAACTAAGAACAACGATGCAACCGGAATTAACGACAAGGTAAGCCGGCTCACATGTAGAGTTAACTAGGGATAGACTGCCCTCCATTTGATCACCCACAACAGAAGTTATATCGGCCCACGGCTCATTTAAGAAGGAGAGGCGCCTGAATTTCGATGGGACACTCACAAAAAAACCCTCACACGCGGTTCTGCCACCGACTCGCTCAAAGTCTCGGAACCCACACACTAAAATTACAGGAAGTCAGTAATCGGGAGATTTACTGCACGAAACATAGCAAACGGGGGTCGCCCGCCCCCACGGCACGAGGTCGGAGAGGGCGGCGAGTAACACCACGCGTTAAAACTACTTGTTGCTTTTGGAAGTCGTTTGCCAACTAAACTGGAAAATGCTGCGCCAGACGGCGCGCGATCGATAAAAGTTCTCGGGGCTACCGAGCTGTAGCTGATCGTTTCTCTAGCACCCATGGCAGTCGGTTTACGGAACGTTCCAGAATGCATCTGGCAGACAAAATCGATATTTGTAAGAACGGATAACCTTAGCTCTCCAACGAATTGCAAACGAACTATGCCAAACGAGTGCCTTTCAGATCCGATAGCTGTAAGCGAACGACCCAGCGATGTGCGTTAGAAACCATTAAATGCTTGCATAACATTCAATATCCTCAAATTTAGGCGAAATAATACGAAAAGTCCATATACAAGCGGGTTCGTAATTTAGAAAATAGGCTAATTAGCCGTACGACCGTACAATTTAAAAATGTCCTGACAAATGTTTTATTTTGTTGTTTCAGTATTATTACGAACGCGAAGATATTTTTAGCCATATTTTTCTTTGATTTTTAAAATAGTTGTGTCACAACGTCCACTTGCGATAGAAGTTCTGAGTAAAGCCCGTTATAGATTTTACTAGCATAATACCACCCCTAAAAAGTTGTTACTAAGCAATTTATTTTAAACTGACTTCAGTAGCGATTTTTAGGGATCTGTTCTGGATTCCAAACCTATATTCACCATACTGTCCTGCATTATATTCTGCCACTATACTGTAGATTTCAGATCATATCGCACCGGAAGTGAATCTTTCGATGTAAAGTAGTTGGTGAGTCTTTTAAAATTTTGAGCTGTTTAATATTTTTCCATATTCCAGTGTTAAAATTAGCGAAACCACTTCTTTGCTGTAAATCTTTCACATCTATGAAATGATTTATAGACATTTTCTTCACTTTATAGGGTTTTCCAGACTTCTTTGCAGCTTGCACACGCTAAATACATTGTTCTGGGGTGGAAATTGAGCCAGATTTTGCAGTACCTACCTTTTTTCTTCTCTCCTATAATAGAAACATTCCGCCTACTTCATTCAGTGTGCCCAACGATTTGGTATTTATGGATATAGTATTTTACATTACAAGCCAGGTAAAACAGTTTTTACTGGCGATAGGATTGGGATGACTGGCGAGCCGTTAGTCGAGCCTGTCATATCCTTGAGCCAGTAAAAATGGTTACCTGGAGTGTATTGTTGAATATTTTATTTGTTCCTCACTTGTAAATAACTATAAATTTACCGTTTATTCAAAATGTCAAACTGACAAGCAACTAAATTCATCAAGATGATTCATACTAAGGAACACAACTCTAGCTTCGCACGCTATTATTTATCTATGAGCACGCTTGTAAAATATAACTAGCTAGCTAGTAAAAAATTTACTGGCTAGCCAGTTATGAAACATTTTCAAAGTGAATACAGTGACAATAAATGGATGTTTACAAGTGAGGAACAAATAAATGCTATTAACATTATACTATTGAACTGCATTGGGATACATATTTTTATTCTGACCCGTACAATTGTCTGAATGAAAAATTATACCAGCATTTCCTTCTCAAACAGTGGCTAAATAACCAAGTATGCAGTTGCTGTTTCATTTGCTCCTCGATGACCAATATTTTCATGTCACATATTACAATATCCGCTTCGTGATCCCAAATCAGCAAAAATATATTAAACGTGCTTAATTTTTTTTTCATAATAGTAGTCCCACATTTTTTTCATACGGGGTGGACAAAATTGCTTCTAAATAACAAACGCAAGACTTTATTTGGCCCTCTGTTTGTCTCTTTCCTTTCTTTCACGCATAACACTTTTTCTGTACATGCTTAGTTCAGTTCTGCTGTCTCCTGATCATTTGCATCCACGTAACTATAACAAAAAACGCACAAGCTTCTTTGGGTTTAAAAAACCCCATAATTAAAAATTATTTTGTACGAAGTTATTTTTGCATATGGAACATTTTTTAGTTTCGAATCCTCGACATAAAGGCGGTAGATTATTGTAATATTCAAATTATCCTCTATAAATTCTCAGGTAGTCTTTTTAGGCAAATAATGGCTCTCTAGTCTTAGAAAGCTGTATTGAAATGGTAGTTCAAATCATTCGGTATGTTATACACGAGTTTTTAAAAGTTTATTACACACTCTAATGCGATATCATCTGATTTTGCTAAATGGTATGCCGTGTTCATAGAAATATTTCTATTTTTTTTTGTAGTGTCTATATTTTGGATTTACCTCCGATATATGCCTAGCCACAAATTGTCTCTGTTTAACTATATCTCCCATTTTCCAATAATTTTCTTTTAGTTTCAGTCGCGCTTCATCGTTAAATTTATTTGGACATTTTAAGCGGCATTTTTCCAACAATCTTTACAAAGATATCTCGCCGGAACTACTTTATTACTTTTGTCTTGCAGGTTTTTCCTGTGTTTACTTTATACTGTTTTTATATCTTATCCATTCTTTAAGATTTTTTTTTCTTTTGCTAGCACAAGCTAGAACAAATGTAGTATGATACTAAACAAACCAATGAAATTGGTCAGTTTGTCAGAAACGGCCAATCAAAATTGACTGTATTTGAAAACGCCTAATGTTGCAGTGTTTTCACACGATGACAATTGGATTTAATAAATTTAATGTTGTGAGTAGCCTTTGACTGATATTTCGCCAAAACGTCAAAGTGAAGTTTGCACATCGGCGTCGCCCTAAAAATTAATAATAATGATTTTGGAAGCTCCAGTATTGAATTAATAGTGGAAAACGTTAAAAAAATTTGCCATCGAATACAGTAAAATCGAAGTCTTATATTTATATTGTTGAATAATCTTTCCAAGTACCACTGAAGGTAAAACCTTTGAAGAGATTTTTTTAGTTTACATGCATATTATTGCAATTTTCTTTTAATAAAAACTGCTCAAATTCCACACGATCTCGTAGAATTTTTAAGGCAGTTTTGATTTCCAGACATTTAAACGCAAATATTTGCATGTAAACGACAAAGGTCTCAAATGATTTTCACCTTTTGTGGTATTATCTTAAATATTTTTCTTACGTTTCTCCTCTGCAAAACATCCGTTTCAACCATTGTGGGTGGAATTTCGAAAAATCTGTTCTACCTCATTTTATTCCAAAATGTACCTACCCATAAAAAATATAATTTGAATCCCCGACCACCTTTCATGGTCTCCCTTTTTTCTCCTTTAATAATATTTTTTAAAAACCATTAAACCTATTTCTAAATATTTAAAAAGACGTTTAAGTGTAAAAAAATGTTCTAACCCAACAAACACAGGAGATACAATGGGTCTTATAATTCACCACAAATGCAAATTCGTAGCTTTAGGGGTTGATTAGGGCAAAATCCTAAACTGCGTTTTCAGACATTTATATTAGAATCCTTTGCAAGCAAGTACCAAGTCGATGTCTTACCACGCCTAAGAGATATTGAGAAATTCGTAACAAACGTTTCCTCCTTAGGGGTGAAATTTCGAAATTTTCTTTTTACCCTATTTTATACTGCAATGAATTTACATAGAAAAAATTTAATAATATCAACCCCCTAACCCTTTTCAGTTTACCTTTTCACGGGTGAAATTTAAAAAACCCCTTAAATCCCTTTATAAAAATTTTAAAAATACATCTATATGCTATAACTCAACAAACACGGTAGATATAAAAGATTCTATAATTCACCCCGAATACAGATTCTCACCTTTAAAGGTTAAGGTTGATTAGGACAAAATCCTGAAGTGTGTTTTTGGACATTTGTATTGCATTCCTATGCAAGCAAACACGAAGTCGATATCATATGGGGTCTAAGAGGGTCTTAGGCGTAAAATTTCAAAAATCGCATTTATCTCACTTTATTCTGAAATGGACCCACAGCGAAAAAAAAATTAAACTTTATACTCCTTTTCAGTTTTCTCTTTTTTTACCTCTTTAGGGGTAAAATTTTCAAAATCTCTTAAACCGCTTTCTAAATATTTTACAAAGACATCTAAATCTCAAAATAATATTCTAACTCAATAATCATAGGATATACGAAGGGTTCTATAATTCACCCCGAATCCAGATTTGCACCTTTAGGGCTTGATTAGGACAAAATCCTGAAAAAACATTTCTGGGCATTTGCATTGACAATCTTTGCAAGTAAACACCAAGTCGGTATCTCATCCGGCCTGAGAGATATTGAGGAATTCGTGAATACACATTTACCTTTTTTCATCCGTTTAGGGGTTGAATTTCAAAAAAATTCCTTCTTAGCACTACCTTACGTAACAAATTGAACCTTCTACACAAATTCCAAGTTCCTAGTACCAGTGATGACAGCACTGCGTTAATTAGTCAGGGTTTTGACTTTCGTTTATATACCGTGTGTCCAAGATAAGGAGGGCCAGTATGGGGATCTCGTTCATGGTAAGAGATACAAAGTTGCGCAATTAAGGGACTAACAAAATTACATGTAGAAGTCCTTGATATGGTTTTTCGTTTTTGAGTTATCTTAAAAAAACAAATTTTTTAATTGTTTATTCTATTTTATTTGGCGTTAATATCCAAGTTAGAGCAAATAGTAATTTACGATACAAGTGCGTAAAGTTACTCTTTAGGCACCAGTGGGGTAGAGTTAAAACGCTAGCGAGCGAGTGTTTTAAGCCCCGGAAGTGACTAAAGATGCTTTACGCATGTGTATCGTACAATATTTTATCTACGACAGTGTGTAAAATTACCTTTTAGTTGGCAGTCTTAAGTTTGTAAAACGACTGTTTAATAACATGTTTTCATTAGTTTACGTCGTTAATAACGTGTTTAAAAAATTTCATTAGGCACGTAGTTAGTAGCAACGTGTTTTAAAAGTTTTAAAACACTCAAAATTAGGACCGGTTGCTAGTAATTCTAATTTACATGTAAATAGTAATTTATTATACAAGACGATAAAGTTAAATTTTATCCACGAGTGAATCGTTTAACGTCGAGACGAAGTCGAGACGTTAATGATTCAAGAGTGGATAGAAATAACTTTATCGTCGTGTATAATACAATATTTTTTTCTATAGCAAGAACTTTAACAATTTCAAAAGAAAATAATGACAGTCAATCACATTTCAAAATGTCAGTAGCTAGATTGGGTTGCTACGATAATACGAAGCTGTCATATTTAATTTAAACAAAAGTTAGAAAATTAAATTACTTTATCTATCCTTGATGTTAAAGTGCTACTTTATCTACCCTTGCTGTTAAAGTAACGCTTGACCTTTTGTTTTGAGTTGATAAAAGCACACTTTAACATGTGCTATAGAAAAAATATTTTTTATATATATCGTATTTTTTAGATTCTATCGTAGATAAAATATTGTACGATACACATGCGTAAAGCATCTTTAGTCACTCGTGGGGCTTAAAACGCTCGCTCGCTAGCGTTTTAACTCTACCCCACTGGTGCCTAAAAAGTAACTTTACGCACTTGTATCGTAAATTACTATTATCTACGATAGAATCTAGAAAACACGGTAAATATAAAAAAATAGTGTAAATTAGCATTACCAGCAACCGGTCATAATTTTGCGTGTTTAAAAAATTTTAAAACACATTGCTACTGACAACGTGCCTAATGAAATCTTTTAAACACGTTACTACTAACGACGTAAAAACTAATGAAAACATGTTATTAAACAGTCGTTTTACAAACTTAAAACTGCCAACTAAAAGGCAATTTTACACATTGTCGTAGATAAATATATTATAAGTAAAAATTAATTATTACAAATATATATATATTTACCGAATATTCTGTATTGTTCGCCGCATTCCAACACCTCGGCTATCACAGCGTGAGCTTGTATTTCATTTGCCAAAAATGTTTGCGTCACAGTGCCCACGTGCGAAACAAGTTCTGGGTAAAGCCCTTTACAGATGTCCACTTGCGAGGGCCCTTTACAGATTTTATATGAACACGTTCACTTTAGATGTCTAGTATCATTAGACATTTTAAATTACGGCTAAAAAAGATCATCTGTCTAACTTACAACCTAGAGAAAGTATTGTGGCATAACATTCGTAGAATAAATGAATAATAAGAAAAAAATATTTATGTACTTACTAGTAGCGTCTATGGAAAACTCGTTTTTTGAACCTGTCAATTGATGTTTTCTTACTTGTGTTAGTGTAGCTAACGCGGTTTAGTAACCTTATATACCTGATCTTTAGCTCACCCTGCTGTGATAGCCATTGCAACTAATATTATGCCACTTTTGCACAAGCTAGCATGAAGGATGTAAAATAAAATTCTGGATTTATCTAAAAATGTAACTATCTTGAGTTCTGACGTTGCATTCGAGGTGAGACATATTTAAAGGACAAACATTAAATTTTGTTTAATTTACAAATATCTAGGTTAGCGTCGTCTTCTGCTGGATATTCTTTAAGAAAGCTTTTTAATTTTAATCCCCACGCACTGAACTCAAGTAGATTATTGGCAAATCCCCTGTCATGGCACTAAACTAAAAGCTTAACTTGCTTTTAGAGTAACGAGTACTGCCTCATCGTAAAAGCCGATATTATAGGAGAAACTTTTGGGCTGCTACAAAAACCAGCCACAAAAGTGCGATCCTTGTAGAATAGCATCTGCTTACGTAGGCGCGTAGGCGTCTTTAATTCTCCCTACGTTTCGCTTATTCTTCAAAATCAAATTGACAGAAGAACCTAGATGACAAATGTGGGAGATTCGTTACTCAAACTAATTTAACTTTAACAGATAATCCTACATTTGTTTACATTTACACATAGAATACGGTGTATGATCTATTTAAGCAATTTATTTAACTCGGCTGAGTTAATTGCGTTTGAATTTATTTTTTATTAAATTCAATTACTAAATGAAAAATAAGTCACAATGCTTTCCATGAAATTTTCGTAGACATTAAACGTGAGTATCACTCTTCGTGCAGTAGAAAAATGAACTCGGCGCTCTTATCATTTGATAGTTAGTAGCTTGATAAATATTTGATGTACAAGTACTAATTACTTCAAAAACTATACGAAAAATGTATGTTAAATGTATACTCTGTTCACATCTTTTTTGCATGAAGATTAGCCGTGGAAGTTTCTCTTATTTAGCTGTGTAAAATAACGTTTGTTTGTTTAAACGAGGTTTACACTTGATGTCACGGTTTTCAAATGCATTTAGATTAGAAAACATGACAAAATATCTTCAAAGTTACCATATTTATTAAGAACAGAAAATAAAATTTTAATAATTTGTTGTAAGTATGTTTCAGTTTCAGTAATTGTGTAATTGAAGACATTTTTAATCAACTACAACACTGTAACGGACGGAGTAGTATAACTACTTCACCGATAAATCAAAGTGTATGTGATGACAGTACCATTATCTCAAAACCTTTTATTAAAAATTCAAACTTTTCGGGGAGTTTGTATCCTGATTTAACCAGTGCACCGGAGGCTGAAGAAGTTTCCTCAAATTTGTGCAGTAGTTTTTTATAGGTCCTAATCCAACGAATAAATTTAATTTTCGGGAAAAACACACCAGGCAACAAAATGTAAATAACAAAAACATTATCCGCTTAAATATTGCTAGTAGTCTATCAAGTTCGAACGAATTTACATTTACAGTTATTCATCAAAATATGCAGAGTATTAGGAATAAATTTGAACAAGTTGAAATGATGTTATTAACTCAGGATGTAGATGTGATGTGTGTGTCGGAAAGTTTTTTAAAAGATGATGAAACTCAGTTCTCTGCTATACCTGGATACAGTCTTACTAGCTATTTTTGTAGAACAAATTATAAATGTGGCGGAATTTTAATTTATGCTAAATCCAAGTACTCTGCTAACAATTACAGTAAATTTTATAATATGAGAGAAGAAAAAGTTTTTGAATTTGCCTCTGTTAAAATTAAACTCTTCAAAGTAAACCTACTTATTGTGTGTGTATATAAATCTCCTGACAGCGATACTATTATCTTTCTTAGGAAATTAGAAGAATATTTAAACGCGATCTGCAAACATAAAAAGGATAAAATTGTCATATGTGGTGATTTCAACATTGATAATTTATTAATTTCAAAAAATCGAAGTTCATTATTAGATTTAATGAATTCTTTTGGATTAAGATCTGTTTTCCAGGAAGAAACTCGAATAACTAGAAACAGCAGATCGGGAATAGATTACATTTTCATAAATTTTAATAATCTTTCCGAAAAAAGAGTAATTTTTAATGGACTTTCCGACCACTCTGCTCAGAAAATCTGTTTTCCGATAAAATGTTGTACAGCAAATTCCGTTATTTGTAAGGGTGTTTGTTTTTCGCAAAGAAATACAGAAAATTTTCTTCTGCTTCTTGAAAAAGAAGATTGGCAACAATTGTACGAGTTAAGGGATATTAATTCAAAATTTTCACATTTCTTAAACATTATTACTTATAACTTTAATATATCTTTTACGACCTCTTTAAAAAGATATAAAACACCTTCTAAACCATGGGTTACAAAAGGGTTGAAAATTTCTGCTGCAAATTTAAAAAAATTATTTAAACTTAAAAACATTGGTTTAATTACCACAGAATTTTATAACAATTATAAAAAAACTTACAGAAGGGTTTTAAGCTTTGCGAAAAAGAAACACTTTGCTGAAAAAATTAAAAAATCCTCTAACAAAACTAAAACGACTTGGGAAATTATAAATGAAAATTTAGGTCGTAACATCCGCCAAAAATCTGAAATTAGCATTAAGGTAAATAATCTTGATATTAGGGAACCGTTCCATATAGCCGAGGAGTTTAATAAATATTTTTTTAGTATACCGGCGAAGCTGAAATCAGAATTAGATCTAAACAGCGATCCAAAATCTTTTGTAGCAAATAAATCGTACTTAAACAAAACGCTGTTTTTGCACGACGTAGATGAGAGTGAACTAATCTCAACTATTACATCACTAAACTCAAAAGCAACTTGTGGTATTGATGGTATTTCTACAGCTCTGATTAAGAAATGTGCAATGCTTATAAAAACTCCTTTATGTCATTTAATTAATGAATGTTTTAAGCAAGATAGTTTTCCAGATGTACTAAAAACTGCAAATGTCATTCCACTTTATAAGAAGGGAGATCCGGGTGATTTGTCCAATTATCGGCCGATAGCATTGTTATCTTCGTTCTCTAAAATAATTGAAAAAATAATAGCATCTCGTATATTACATTTTTTGCAAAAACATCGTGTACTTTCCAAAAATCAACATGGCTTTAGAGAAGAGCACTCTACTAAGACTGCCCTTATAAGTTTATTAGAAAACATCTATGATAATCTAGACAGTGGCAGGCGGGTAATGGCAGTTTTTGTGGATCTCTCTAAAGCCTTTGATTGCGTAAATCATGATATCCTTTTAGATAAGATCAAAAATTTTGGCCTGCGTGGTAAAATAAATAATTTATTAAAATCTTATTTGTCGAATAGGGAACAATTAGTTACTTTTTCTGGGGTAAAATCTGGAAAACTTGCCCTTAAAGTAGGGGTTCCGCAGGGAAGCGTTCTCGGTCCACTACTATTTCTTCTATATATTAATGATATCGATTCCGCCTTAACCTGTAAATTTACCTGTTTTGCTGATGACATAACATTATTAATATCGGAAAGTTCTGATGAAAATCTTGTAGATAGAGCTAACTTTGAACTTAGAAATTTATTAAACTTCCTAAAAATTAATGAGCTAACGGTCAATCTAGATAAAACTATGATGATGCAATTTTTCACAAAAAAATTCAAATCGAATCATGATGTTACATTAGAAGTATCGAATAAAACGATTACAAATGTTAAAGTTTTTAAATTATTGGGCATTAATCTGGATTTCTCTTTAAAATGGAATGATCATATAAATGCTATCTGTAAAAAATTATCAAGTACTTGCTTTGCTCTTAATAGAATTACTCATTTTGGTGATATCGAGACTTGCAGAACTTTTTATTATTCAAACTTTGAGTCAGTTCTTAGATACGGTATAATTTTTTGGGGTAATGCTAGCAATCTAAATCGGGTGTTTGTTATACAAAAGAGAGCCATTCGCAATATATTTAATTTACAGAGACGGGAGTCATGCAAAACCAGTTTCATCAATCAGGGTATCTTAACTCTTATTAGTATCTACATACTAGAAATTTTACTGTATGTTAAGTCGAATATTAGTAAATTCAAATTTTTAAACGAGCACCATCAATATAGCACTCGTTACGGTAGTCTTAACTTAGAGCATCATAATCATCGCCTTCAATTATATAAATCCAGTCCTTGGTATATGGGTACTGTACTCTATAATATACTACCTGTTAGTCTTAAAACATGTAGTAGCAAGACATTTAAAAAAGATTTAACTTTAATTCTCAAAAACAACGCCTTTTATACGCTAGATGAGTTTTTAACATTTAAATTTTAAACTAAATTGAAGTGAAATAAACGTAATGTAGTTTTCGTATTTAGCCTGTGATAAATTTAGGTAGTTGTACATTGTTTTAATTTTAATTGTAAGCATTTTATATATACGTTTTTTTTTTAATTTGTTAACTTATGTAATTCTACGTCGTCTTAACTATTACATTACAATTTTAAGTAAGCTTTTTTGTGACTTGTCCTATATCATTGTATGATCGAGAGGACCAATAAATTTATTATTATTATTATTATTATTTAAATATTCCTCCATCAAAATAAGCAATCTATCTGAAAACAACCGTCTACTCTATCAAATAATAGAAAATTATGGTTATGTTCATGTGCCACTTAACATCAAAAATCCATGCCAATCTTAGAGCAAAAAAGGAGTAAATGGATTATACATTTCAGTTCATATCTGAACTATCGCCGTATATTGAATATATATTTTAAAATTTATAATAGCAACTCAACACAAGATAAGGGACCGATTTAATTTAAAAAAAAATAGAAACCAATTTTTCTCTTGCAATGTAAGGGAGACTTGTATGTCAGCTATTATGATTAGAAAAAACTACAGAGCGATCAAAAATAAAATTGAGAGCGGGAACTCATGAAAATTATGACCATTGTCTACAGTGCACTTTATAAAGCTACGTTTGAACTACAATTAACAGTATTATTATTATTAGTTTATGTGACTTTAGCAGTGTAATAAGCTACATAAATATGCAAAAATATGTAATTTAAACTAAATTTGTACATTAAATTGATTTTCATTTTCGCATTCATTATCTATTACCTCTTTTATCTTTCGGAGTCGAGAGCCATTCATACCTCGCCGGAAGTGCAACGGAAGCAATAGGTCGCACGCGACTTACATTACGCTCCCCCGCACCCAAATATACACCACACTCAACAATACTAAACCTACCTTACAGCAGCTATCTTAACTAATGAGTTCAAATCCATTGCCGCTTCAAGAAAACTCTTGGCTACGGCCATATTTGAACCCATGTCCACCTGGTTGCTAAGTAGTTGCTAACCCACTCAACCACCCATGATAGGTAACCTTAAAATCACATGAGGATAAGTTAAACAAAATGTTGAAAATGCATTTTAAACTTCAAATAGAAAATACAGTTTTTTGTCAACAAAAAACATGCTACATGTTAGGCAAGTTTTATTGTTTTTAATGGCTCCAGCGATTAGGTTTATTTTTAAGTTTCCTGTATTATTCATGCACCGAATTGTGATAGTAAAATATACAACCCAAGTTACAACTACGAGTATCATCTAAAATGGTCAGACTGCAGTATGAGGTCTTGCCTATTGCGCATGTTAACCAGTCTGATTCTGATTGGTTAATGATAGTTGAATTAAGGGCACGTAAAAACGCAGTGGTTTCGAACATTCCACCAAGAAGTTGCTGTGTCGTTCTAACTTGTTTAGATTGGTTGCAGCCGTTGATAGTTTTTTTAAATTTGAGTGCCCCATAAGATGCTGCGTATCATTGTAGCTTGTTTAGGTTAATTGCAGCCTTTGCTAGTTTTTTAAATTGAATGCCGCATAAGACTGTTTTGGAACCGCTGATCACATTTATGCTTGAAGATCGATTTTTGATCATACGCAATAAGCAAGACCTTATTGCTTATATTGCAGTCTTACCGCTAAAACCAGATCACTAATATGGCTTGACAGAAAATGTGAACCAAAAAGACATGGCCCTTTTGCCGTCTTTATGAATGTTATAATCAAGGTTTCATGTTTTTAATATGACATCGTACAATTATACAATTTCAAGCTTTGCAAAAACAGTTGTCAAATTTGATTAAAAAATTATATACATTTTTATAAAATCACATTAGCAGTCAACTTACTGTTGTTATTTCTAACTTGGATTGCAGAGTTTACTATCACAATTTGGTGAATAAAGTATAGTGGTTATGTCTGGATCTCTCTTTTCAGTATAGTTCGGGTGACATAAACTAAGTTTTAAATTCTCCTTTATTTTTGATTTTCAACTTTTGATATTCTAAAAGGTGAGCACACGACCAGTTGGCAAAGACTTTGCGTGGAAGTACTTGTATATCTGCTTTAATAGTTCTGCGCTAAAACCGCTAGGTCGTGTCGCCCCTCCCTCTTCCAATTTTGTAATGACTTTTTCATTGCGCTGAAAGTATCCAAAGAAACTAAGAGTCTAGTTTAATTTTCATTTTCAAAGAAATATACCTAAAGTGCTGGGATGAACGTTTAGTCAGTTTATATATCTCCTAGTATGTCTCGAAATTTCTACTTGAACCCATTTTATGTAGAAATCATTGCGTTATTGTTCATAGAGAATTAGTTTGGAATCGCTGAACAATATTAACATTCGATTTCTTGTACATCTCAACCTAAGTCAATTGTTACAGGTGCAAACCTATTTACTGCCTGTAACAGACTTGAAAGATGCACGCGGCTAGCTGCAGATGGAAAGGGCGAGGCCTTGAGCTGAAATTGCAGGTACAGTCGCGGAATTAAAAATCCGGATACTTAAACTAACTCAGCGTATGTCTTACTTTACTTTACTTATCACGTTATGTGGTGAAATTAGTCAAAGTCAAAACCATTACTCGTATATGACAGCATGCCTCATTTAAGAGTCGAACAAAAAATGCAAGTAATTACATTACCCAAAAATTGCAAAAATCCGCTATAAGACTCGTCCGGATTTTTAATTCCGCGACTGTACATTGCAATCGTCAAATCGGGAAAGAACCTGCAGCTGGCTGGTAAAGCGTTTGAGCTTGCAGTCGGCAGGTAGTGGGTTCAAGCCTCATCCTCGGACATCGGTTTCATCCCACGCTTTCTGGCTATCATGCCAACACCTTTGGTGTTCGTGGTCCCTTCAAAAGACATTCTTCCTATCAATGGCTTAGGCCAGCCACCTGCCCAGCCCGTGTCGAGGATGGTTTATAATACCGCACTCAAAAGAAGCAGAAATCGGGAAAAGTGTATAAAATATGTTTATTATATTAGGGTGCCATCATAGTTGTTAGCGGTCTGAGATGTATTGAAAAAACTTTTAATTCGGATAAGCCTTTCCCGAAAGGCGTTGGGAAATGTAATTACTCAGTACGTTTAATGAACCTACCATTTGCCTTCAATTTGCCTTTGTGTAGTGTGTAAATCTTATAATTCCTGAAAACGCGACTGCATTTCGCTTTACAACTAAAGTAAACAGGATCTAATCTGATACAGCTGGCAGCATATTCTGAAGGTAAGTAATTTTGATGGATTGGTCGTAAACTAACCAACGTACTAAATGGCGTTTAGTCTTCTCAGAAGGGGAAAAATTCAAACCTTGTGTTCTTTAGGAGGGCGATTACCAACACCACCTATGTAAGTAGCATAATTGTCTTTTACAAACACAAGCGTAGTACATGTTGTATCTCAAGTAAATGATGATATAAATGCAACTAGATACTAAATGGGTGATTTTGGTTGTAATGCAGTAAGTACGATACCGACATGGACCGATATTCTGCTCGAAACAGTATTTCGGGTGATAAAATAAGAACAGAGGCCGTAGTCCCAACTCGGGTAGAGAAACCAAGAGGTTGGCGGACAGTGATCCAGCAGAGCCGCAGAGAGATTTGGCAAATCTCCGCACTCGGAAAGGAGTTTCAACGAGGCCGCTGGACGGATAAGAACGAGCAACTCTAACAGGAATTGGGTTGGCAGCTATTAGGCTACGATAAACACTTCTAGGTTCGCAATGATGCGACATTGAAGCTCTTCGGTAGTCCAAACAAAACCTAATTAGAACTTAGATTCAAATTGATCCTAAGAAAGTGAATAAAATCCTGCAAAAAGTTATATTTTGCATTACAGAACAATTTGTGCTTACGACAATACAAACAAACAACCGAGCACCACGGCCAGGGGCGCCAGTGTTACTATGGATGAAGACGATAATTAAGCAACAAAATGGGGCAGGCTGTAATAATGATTGCTCCAGCTAGCTAGCGGTGGGCACAAAGACGATTTGAGTTACAATAAAATGTGTTTGTTTATTAGCTCAAGATAAGGGTACGTCGAAGATGTTAATTAAATTTAAGGGCGCCACGTGATTTGTTGTCGGATAGTCGACAGCTGTCAATCTTCCTAAATATTGAAAAGAAGATCACAGGTTGCTTGTAAGGAGCGATGTGTTTACAGACCGTTGCAAATGGCGGAACTTACCTTAAACATACCCTAAAGTACACGCTAGTACTGGTTTTTGCTTTCTTTTTATACCTGCAGGATGTTTTATAGAAATCGTAAAGAAAACTCACCGATACATTATTCAAGCCAATATAATAAACACAAAGCAAGATATCATAAAAAATTGAGTTCATGCACACAAGGTTCAATTTATCAAAACCCTGAGGGACGTCATTGCATACAGTCTAACTTAAAATTCATGACTAGACCAGCAACCGCAGCAATAATATTCAGTAAATTTTGTAGCCCAAAAGGAGCCCCTTCAAATTAACTGTACCTTTCCGTACTATCTAATAATTAGCTACGTTTAACTTCATAATTTATCTTACATTACATAAAATGAGTCTGTTCGGGAACCGACGCAGCACTTACAATTAAATACTCATGTTACATGCAATAGAAGTACATATACGACTTAGTAAAAAGAAAACAACTTACATCTCGCGAAATAGTACCCCTTTACCTACTTTCCGTCCAAACAGAACTCCTCAAACTATTTGATGAAAGAACAATTACGCTCATCACAAAATTGTGCAACAATATTTACGACACCGGAAAAATTCCATCAGAATGGCTGAAATCTGAATTTGTTGCGATTCCAAACAAAAGAAGAACAAAGAAATGTGAAGAGTATCGCACAATAAGCCTCATGAGCTATCTATTGAAAGTATTCTTTAAAATCATTCACAACAGAATATACAGCGTATGTGAGAGCCATACATTCCCAAACCAATTCGGCTTCATAAAGGCGGTCGGCACTAGAGAAGCACTGTTTGCAGTGCACGTCTAGTTGCAAAGTTGCCAATACACGAACTGCGATCTATACGCATGCCTGATTCATTATCAAAAGGCATTTGACCGAGTAAAACACGAAATGACGGTCAAAATACTGAAACAGACAGGTATCGACGACAAAGACTTAAGAATAATTGTAAGCCTCTATTGGAACCAGATCGCTAACCTTAGAGTAGAAGGAGAACACACAGAATACGTATAAATAAAGCGAGAAGTCCGACAGGGCTGCATACTTTCACTTATTATTTTCAACCTCTACTCAGAACACATCTTCAATGAAGCCCTAGACGACATGGACAAGGGAATTCTGATAAACGGACTCCGGCTAAACAACATCAAATACGCCGATGATACTATTGTCTTTGCTGACAATCTTTAAAACTTACAAGCCCTGATGAACAAAATCACCCATGACAGCTCTCAATATGGCCTTGACGTCAATGTAAATAAAACCAAACTCATGAGAATCAGCAAAGAGAAAATTATAGGGAGCCGCCTAATCATAAACCAAGCTGCTATCGAAGGAGTTCATCACTACAACTACCTGGGAACCATCATTAATAAGAACTAGAATAACGCACAGGAAATAACCTCGCCCTTGACATAAAAGTAAGGCTCCTGAGATGCTACGTCTTTTCCACTCTCCTTTACGGTGTAGAATCTTGGATACTCAATGAAACCACAACTAAAAAACTCAACGCTTTCAAGATGTGGTTGTACAGGAGAATCCTGAAAATTCCTTGGACGGCAAGAGTGACAAACGTGGAAGTTCTGAGAAAAATGAAAAAAGACCTAGAACTTATGAACACAATTAAAGCCCGCAAACTAGGATAAGTAGGTCACATCATGCGAAACGAAGGAAGATACGCTCTGCTGCAGGCAATCCTACAAGGAAAAATCTTTGGAAGAAGAGGACCAGGAAGACGAAGGATATCATGGCTCAAGAATCTTAGGACCTGGTTCAACAAAACATCCCCAGAACTTTTCCGGATTGCTGCAGACAGAGTCAGGATTGCTATGATGATCGCCAACATTCGCAACGGATTGGCACCCTAATAAGAAGAAGACCTACTTTCCTGGAATGCTGATAGAACCTGCAGGTGACGGGATTTTCTCTGTGATAGCCATATGGCTGCTTGATCAGAGCGATAGCGGAAACACCATAAAGAGATCTTCTACCAGCGCCTCACACAGATTCGAAAACTCCTTGGTCGCAATTATTTAAGATCCGCTTAGCGGAAGACTTTTATTTGTCGAAACACACACAGAGTGGCAAAATAGAATTTTTTATAACTCAAAGAACTGCAATTGCTCCGATTATAGATCAATCTCGGGACAAAACCCGATTTACCGATAAGCATTCCCTCAAAGGCTGAGTAATCATTACGTGAGGCATTACCAACGTTGTAACTCTTCTGCCACGAATGCGTGAGAAGGGCGGTGAGTAAGCTGCATTTTACTTTGAGGTCTAAGGTCCGACTGAAGCGCACACGCAAGAATTTACAGAATTCGCATGCAATATTTCCACTTAAATGCAAGACCATAGCATTACAAATGGCATAACATTCTCCAATGATCGATAAAAGTGCTTTCACTCTCACATCGGGCGTTTAGCCCACTGTCACGGTATAGCCTTGCTATTCGCTGGCTTGTTCGTGTTCCCCTCTCTCTCTTTGCGTTCGAGATACCATCGTGTTAAAGCCCTCAACGCCTTCGCCTCTCTCTGCCGATCTAAAGCCAGCGGCTGGCGCGAAAATTAACACCGTGGGGGTATTAGGACAATTTTATAGAGTAGCAGCTTATTGCTGAGTGACAAATTGGATTTGTTTCTTAGAAGCCAGTGCAGTTTTTAAACTTTTAGGTCCAATTTTTTCCTTGTTTTAGTGATATGTTCGCGCCAGATGATCGGTATATATCCCAAGGTGTCGTAGTTTGTTCTTAACCGTTATTTTGATTTGATGTAGTGTGCTTTCAAGGCTTGTGATGTGCATGTGAAAAATTAAATGTTGAAAATTTATCATTGTTCACTTTTATACGCTATTTATTTAACCAAGCTTCTAGAGTTCTTAGAGGTGTGTGCAGTTGTTTCGGAGCAAATCTGGGGTTTTGGGGTGAGGACAGTATTGTTGCATCTTCTTTTAATGTTGTCATAATTGTGTGTTGTTCATCATTTGGTCTATCGCCTGTGAGAAGAATATTTCCCCAAAATATGATTTATATATCAGATAGTGATTATGAGGGATTATTTTCCTAATCTTGTATGATCAACCATGGTACTTTATACAATCAAAAGATGTCCTTTTGTTATGAAAAAATATAGAACATCACTAATTTTATTAGATTCCATCGGTCAATAAGTACTGCTTATTTGTTTGCAATTGTTGGAGTTTAACAACTGGTTTCCGCTTACGCCCCTTAGTCGTAGTAAATTTGTTTCCCAGTGTTCGCATATATCTTAAGTAGTAATCTTCTGTATTGTTATGCCTAGTTGCTGCAAATATACCATTGAAGTTCATGATAGCAGCGGTTGCTGATTATAGATCTAGCCCAGGCATATTAGAAAATTGTTAAGGAAAACCTAAAAAAAAATCTAGTCCTGATTTTTGGTACAAAACTGATTACTTGATGACAACCACAGGAAATAAACGAAAATGGAGAAATTGGAAGGAAAATAGCACCATCCGCTTCGGAACTTTGAATATTAGAGCAGATGGACAAAAATGCCAGACAATAATACCTGAGAGAAGTGAAAGGGCATAAAATAGAGATATGCGCTTCTGCCAGAGACAAAAAAAAATGAAAATGGTGATCTATGGTAATTACATCTTAGCATATAGCAGAGTCGATAACAGAAAGGGAGCAAAACAAGGTGTTGGAATATTAATGCATAAAAGATACAAAGAAGTCTTAGAGGAACTTATTGATTTCATACCAAAAAGTGATCATCTCATAGTGTTAGGGGATTTCAAAGCTCGTATCAGAAATTCCATAATACAACGTTACAATGTAGAGGTAATAAATGGGGGCGGTGAAATGATGAACCAATTTTGCTCTAACAACGAACTACGTATTAATAATACATTTTACACAGCACAAAAGGTCAAAAGTCAACAACAGACTACATCATAACTAACCGCAAATTTCACCCTTCACACATATTAGTTATCCGATGCCTAAACTCTGCCGATATAGAAAGTGACCTTAACCTATTGTTATGAACGATAATGTTAAAAATAAGAATACAGCCCAGAATATACGAAAATAGAATAAAAAATCGCTCCATGATGAGTTCGTAATAACATAGTACCTTAGCAGATTATAAGGAAAACTTAAGAACAATAGCATTGAGAACGACACCTACGTCAGTTATGCCAAACTGCATAACAGTAGCTGTAATGCAATCATCGCATATCTTATCTTTCTATCTAATAAAATATACGGTTGTATACCTGTAGCCTATGCCTAGGCAAATGTCATTTGCCTAAATTTTCTTTATGCCTACGACATGTCCATATATCTCTAGGGCAGGAGTCGATTCTAATGCTTAGCGAGCAAGCAACAATATAGAATCGCACCTCGCATCAATGCCCCATTGAGCTATTGTACCCGTTGTTACAGTATAAAACTGTTCCAGTGACACTTAGGGTACGAGAGTGCCACCTAACTTATCATGTCCGGGAAACACCACCACTTGCCTTGGAATTCTCGAAAACGGCTAATAGCCACGGTTAATACGCTCAGGGGATGGGCGTGGTCCTAGGAACGGTATACCATAGGGGCAAGCGTAACGACATATACAGGGTGTTACAAAATAATAAGGCGCCATGGGATTCCGACTTTGGGTCCCACGTTTGACAGAACCTCGAAAGCCAAACGGGGTAAAAGATGTGTGCAGCCTTGCGACTCCTCGGCACTGGTGACGGGAGAGCCCTGACCTACCTTTGACTCTTACAACTTCCTCCAGGCTCCACCTCACATCGATCTTACACTGCGGACAACTCAGTCTGAAAATCTGCATGCAACAGGCGTAAGGAAAACACAAGGCAACATATAGCAAACCGGTCTATTGGTCTAACGTACACATATGAAATGTTGTTCGGTACTGTACATGAAAAGTGCCGACTGGCATTACATCCTAAAATCATAGCGCTAACGGATCGCGCAAATAATCATTTACTGGCATGCACATATGTTATGAACGGTATTTAATGCGAATAGCTTTACAAACTATGATGAAGGCGCTAATGGGGTGCGCGAATAATAATTTACTGGCATGCACATATGTTATGAACCGCATTGAATGCGAATAGCTTTACAAATTGTGATGAAGGAGCTAATGGAGAGCGCGAATAATCATTTATTGGCACGAACATATGTTATGAACCGCAATGAATGCGAATAGCTTTACAAACTGTGATGAAGGCGCTAATGGGACGCGCAAACACTCATTTACTGGCATGCACATATGTTATGAACGGCATTGAATGCGAATAGCTTTATAAACTGTGACGAAGGCGCTAATGAGGTGCGCGAATAACTATTTACTGGCATACACATATGTTATGAACGGCATTGAATGCGAATAGCAACGGTATAGCGGCTAATACCTAGAATACACACTAAATTTATTGCAGTATCACTTGGCACTCAACTTGGCGGGCAGGGCTCGGATTCGCAGCTCGGAATGTTACAAGGCTACAGTTGTAATTGCTGATGACGCATACTTCACAATTTTTTCGCAGGACACGATGAGACCCAGGGGCAACGGGACTTGCATAAAAAAGCAGGGTGACCCTTGGCATTTACTAGTTTGATATGATCCCACCCACACGGTAGTGGTAACTTGCCTACACGGCAGGAGCATCACCAGATCACACACAACTGCACGCCGTAACGGATCGAAAAGTTCTCCTTACTAGAAGCCATGCTGCCTCGACCGCCAGACACGCCACAAAACGAGACGTGCGGGGAAAGTGTCTGCGGCGTGCTCTGCACACCTGCAACCAACCACGAGGCGAACCCGGCAAACCGTCTCACTCTCATCGGCGGGCAATCCAGCTCGAAGAACCTTCTAGAAGAATGTCTGCTGGTAAATCGATAAGAATGTGCCAAAGAATATTAACGAGGTGCTTTTGCGAGTGCTTTTCAGATTTTACGGCGGCCGTTGCAGTTGTTTAAACCTATGACCCATTAGATGCCTGCACACAATTCGATAAAATATTGAGCTTAAAAATATGACAAGAAAGCTATATAAAATCATGATGCCAGCTTGAGGTGTAAAAGTAACTCGTCGCGTGACAAACCGATAATTTAGTAAAGGGACTTCACGCCGAAAGAATGTGAGCTATTTTCACTGATAGTACATCGATAATTTTTCCTAGTCGTTATGTTTCGGAGGAAATGCATCCCTAACAGCATGATCTCGACAGTGAATGCGAAGCATTTCAGTGGGAAATTCTATTACGTGGCGCATGAGCTGAGATAGACAATTGCGTAAATATTGGGGGATTCTTTAACGTGAAATAATTCCTCAACTGCAGTTAAAAGCCGGATTAATCATGGAGCCTCTTTCATCATTACGAATAACGAAAGGTAAACCTCGTAACTGCCGTTAATTAAGTTACTTTTCAAATCACATTTTGTGGATATATAAGCTAGTTATCGTCACCCTCCTCACGTCTTTTAAGGCAATTCGGTGTCCCAATGTCTGCGCAGCATCGTTGTCCGTCCTCAAATGCCAAATGCATCTCCCATGGTCGAGCACTCAGAAAGGGTGATCTTTGCAATTAACCAGGAACGTCCTGCAACTAGCTCGTCTAGGACACTTTGTAAGCTTGTTAAAGCAGATCATTAGTTTCTTTCTGAAATTTCGTGAATACATCCTTTATCTAATAGACTTGTCTGTCCGTCCGTCCGGGACGCTGTTTCAGCAGCCAAACCGTAAGAGATCGAGTTATATGTTTGGAATGGTCATGTCAGCTCAGGAACCGAATTTCAGTCACGTGACACTTCCGGTTTTTGAGAAATCACAAAAAAGACCGTTTTTCAAATAGAACGCGTATTAAATAAAAATGTTTCAGCAGCCAAACGGAGCTGCGACCCTCTGCGCCTTAAAACGTCGATCGGTTAGGCAACCACTTTGACACCTTCCAGGTCTGGGTACAGTTTTTATTTAATACGCGTTCTATTTGAAAAACGGTCTTTTTTGTTTTTTTAAATGAGACATTTATCTCACTGGATTGCTTGTTTGTAATAATTAGATACTCTGATAATGGTTGGATAAAATTACTTTAGATAGGTTGTATACATTATGCCGTCCTCTAGGTCTAGGAGTCAGGGTTAGCATTATTACATTCATGTCATTTTGCTTGTTGTAGTTCCCCAATAGATATCTCGTTAAAAGCACTATTTTGTTTTAATGCGTACTGTGTTAAGTAATATACAGTAATTGACAGTAGTGTGTCGAGAATAAAAAAAATAGGTTCTCGTTGGTGAAGGGCTGACTTACACATCATTTCCAAGAAATATTGTGACGATCCCGCCCCCTGTTTCAAGTTCGGAAAGGATTAATGTGAATTGAGTTAATAGCTAGTGGCCATCTAGGAAAATAACACCTTGTATTTAATTACCCATCTTTTGGCGTACCATCCAACTCCCTTTGTTCCGACTGTATCTAACCGTGTAGTCCTTGTTATATAACGCTTTTAGAGTAATCAAAATATCCGAATTGAGACCCCTTGAGGGAATTTTAGCTTTTCCATTTGAGGCAAGCTTTTGTGGAGCGGCGAGAGCTTGTTTTGGTCGTAAGCACCGTTTTATCATGTAATCATATTGCATCGAAATATTATGCAGATACGATAGAGTGGCAAAACCAAACGGACGAAAAACTCCAACGCACTCTGGGTCTACACTAATTTGTAGTCACTATGTGCAAAACCAAAAAAAGCTGTAGAGATTGTACAGAGCGATGACAAATGCTTAAATTGCTTGGCGAATGTATGCTATTAAAAGTTTTTTTTACAAGAGATGGTAAATGTTTATGCAATTTCCTTTTCCTGTGCACTGTAATCAAATCTTATAAATTGTCACAACATGGCTTATTTAAAAAATGCAAATGTGCAATAGAATTAAAACTATGGCTACTGTGTATTTTCTGAAAAAGTAAAGGGCTAAAACCACTCGAGATAAATTCTAATCAAGTTCACTTCCTTTAACTTTATTGCTAGCAGCCCACTTACATCAAGACGAGTATCGTGAGTTTACGAATTGTATCCGATAGCTTATTATCTTTGCTTCATTACCTCGGTATAGGAAAGCGATACAGCTCTTCCAGATGAACAGAATCTTCCTATTTAATTGGCCACCAGGCGGCGTACAGTACAATTTATTTGTTTTTTATAGGAACCAATTAGCTTTATATAAAATTGGCATTTCCAAGTGAACCAATCTTTCTTCTCAGCGGACTCACATATTGTTATACATTTTAAATTAAGTCGAATGATACCACATAATTATAGGATTGCACAAGTTTCAGAATTCGATGGAAATGTGGCAACTTAAAGAATTTACTGCTGTAACATTTTTTGCTAAAGGTGTTTTAAATCGCAAAGAATTTCCTGATATGTAAACATCAGAACAAAAAATCAGTCTCGGGAGTTCTGCAGGTTTTCAGTTTTCTCGGCGTTGTGAAATGTTAGCTCTACAATCTAATTTCAACTCTTTTTATCAGAACGAAAGCCAAACGCGAACTTCGCATTACATTATGTAAATGTGCATACTGTTGCAGATTGCGAATATATGCCTTATCGGTATCGATTTTTAATCCCTAGGTTTGGAGCAAAGTACAAGTCGATCAAACTTGAGAACAGCAATAAGTGGGGACCTTCATCTTATCTAAAAAACTCGACGCAGCAGTAATTTTATGTAAAATAGCCATCGGCTATTATTGCACTGGAAATAGACCGCTTAAACTGCAGCAATCATTGCTTTACGTAATTAGCTCAAGTAGGTTGAGGAGTTGATTACGTTTGCAACTACGTAGACAACCCAGCAAGTGTAGTTGTTAGCTATTAAAAGCTTCAAAGGATTCTACCACCCACTGCAACATCCCCCTAGCGAAAGCAATTTATTGTTCGGGGTAAGTCTAGGTGGAAAAGTAATCTTATCATTAAATTACAAATAATATTGTAAGCCCTTCAAGAATTTTGCTCCAATTTGAAATATATTGTTAAATTAAAAGAGTTGCCCTTTCAAATTAAGTTGTCGCTTCGATGAACCATGTCGGTAAAGCACAAACTATAATTCCGAAGGTGCTCACCTTAGCTGCAAATGGTTGCCATTTTTGCCATATTTACAATATGCCATTCATCATTTTTATGCTTTAGTAGTGACAGTATTGGATTATTTAAAAAATTAAACTGCAAGCAAACCCAAGTGTTTAAATTAAATTTAGCTGAAAAGTGATAAAAGGTTGGAGTTTCTGAATTAATCCCTAAGCTGCCCTAATACTGCCAAATGCAATAATATTTGTATAGATTATCATCTAACTTGAGAACTTCGGCTGATAAGCAGCGAACCGTAAGACGCGCTAAGCCCATTGCTGGTTGCTGGCATTTCAAATAGATCGGATGCTAATTCCAACAAAGGTAATCCTGATTTAAATTACAACCAAGATTCAATTCGGTTTCCGTTCGGTTCAATTGTTGTGGTGAAACGAGATGTGCGTCACTATTTGCGTTGCGCCAGTCCGGAAGATGTATTGTCTCAAACTAGAGTGGTTTAAATTTGATTGAAAAGAGGATTGTTGAAAATATAATATCAGAAAAGCCAACAGATTTTAAGAAAGGACGATTCTATATATTATGTTATTTGCATTAAAACAAGCAATTGAAAAACATTGACAATATAATTTCGAAAATTGAATGCTGTTTATGTGTGTTACTAAAGTGTATGAGAAAGTAGACAGAATATTTTATTTCAAATACTAGAGAGGCGAGGCATCCCAAACCACTTCAAAATTAAATAAAGCATTTACAAATATTCACAAATAACAAATAAGTGACAGTTAAGGTAAGAAAGCAACAGCAAACGTGGGGCGTGACAACTGCAGCACATCACAAATATTTTATTCGTTGCCTGCGTTGATTAACTGAAACTTCGTCCTTATGAAGCCTGCCAGCTAGCCGAATGTCGGTAATATGCAAATCACGGCCACTTCATAAAATTGGCGCTGGTTGACATCATTTGACAGATCACATATTTTCCCTTTACGTGATAACATTTATCCAGCCACAATAATTTACCATATTTGATGTAAATTCATGACAGATGACATTTCTCCTATTTCTATTGCCACGTGAAGAAATCAAACAAAACATTTTCAAAAATGTTTTAACCAAACACAAGCTTTCAAATTTGAAAATTCAAATTGTGTGAACTAGCGCAAAATACTATTGAAATAAGTGTCAAAACAGCACGGCTGGCAGGCTTTGTAAACGTGCTAACATAACCTATCAACGTAGGCGACGATTTTATTTAACCTACACATTGACGAAGCTATGTGACACTGGAAATAGAATGTATCTTTTTATAAAAAAAAATTTCAAGCCCAAACAATGCTTCGACTCTTTTTGTGTGAGTGATCCAGTTATTATAACAGATAATGAAAACGTCTTGCAGAGATCCTTGTATGATCTAAACAGAATAATAATAATAACGTTAAACATCTAGATATCTGTAAGAAAAACTCTTAAAGAAAACGACCCTTAGTGGAGTACTGGAAAAAAGGCCCACGATTCCGTCCATGATTTTTTTTAAATTTTTTTATATATACTTCGTGTCTGTATTTATGTCTGGAGGTGAATGTGACCGCACTATTTAATGGACGGGGGGATAAATTGGCCCGAAAAATGTGTAAAAATGGGTTTTTCACGGATGCCTTCGACAATTTAATTCGAAATAAAAAAACGTTCGAATAAAAAATTGAGCTATTCTGAATACAAACAATTTGAGCTTGGATTTACGAAAATCGGTTAACCGGTGCGAGAGTTACAGCCCTTTGACCGACCTCGCCCGTTGTAATTGTTTCTCAGGGATTTCCTACTCAGGGCGGTCGGTCGGATCCTGTTTTGGGGGGGATGGTATGCAATTAGAGCGTCCGTTTTTTTTAATTTATAGATTCACGGGCATACGAGAAGATGTGCCACGGGTAAGGTGTTTGGTCTAAAGGGGGCAGAGGGGGAAGGGGGGCCGCGGAAACCCATTCAAACCCGCCTAATTGCCTCTGTAATTGGCCTATTTCAAAAATCTTAACGCCAAAAAATCCCGTGCTGTGCCTATTTATCCAACACAAAGGATTTTAAAAATGCGCGGTAAATAAAAAAATTATAGTAAAAAAAGCTTTTTTTATTAATTTTTTGTTTTTAATTAAAATAGATTTTTTGGGGGTAAGAAAAAGCGAAGGGTGTAAAAAAACTACATGATGGGACGGAGATTCTTTTCCCCACAATCTGGACTCGGGCACATTTTTGTCCGGTGGTTAAAAGGGGAGGGGCGGGGGGTCAAAGTTCCCGGCTCCTAGCAGGGAGACGGAAAGGGTTACAGTGTTTACACTTGGTTCATAATGAACATCTATCGTTCCTCTTCATAATATATTTGTCTCAACTTCCTACGTTAATTAAGGCCTGCAGGAGCCCGAGATACAGATTAGAATCTGCAATGCATTTTATGCCGAGTAGCAGCGGGATGCCGGGGGCGTGGCTTACGCTCATTGTTCTACTGTCTTATTGGTTGCAAAATAAAAAATTCATCGATTACGAGGTAAATTAAGGGATATCCGGCCCATATGAGGTGAAAGAGTCATAATCAACAACGGATAATCGACGACAGTCAGCAGCTCTTCGAGCACTCAAAAATCTGTATAACATAATCAAGCTAAATGACCATCAATAACAAAACAAAGCTATTACAGTCGCCCCGTTTTTTATTTTCCGCTGTGTGTGGCAAGAGCATACTCGGGAAATACGCGAATAATAACAAAAAAAAAGTAAGCGATTTCGACAAAAATTGAGGAAGATGTGGCTAAAATAAGGTTGAAAAATTTGAATCGTAATTTACCGCGCTCCTACACACACAGACACTAAAAGTATTTCAATGCGTTAGTGAAGTAGAG
This sequence comes from Agriotes lineatus, assembly GCA_940337035.1. NCBI lineage: Eukaryota > Metazoa > Arthropoda > Insecta > Coleoptera > Elateridae > Agriotes > Agriotes lineatus. The sequence continues at coordinate 103,657 of CALNHX010001849.1, read as the reverse complement.
CAGTGTACAAAAGTCGGGAGTGGGAGCGTAAGCCACGCCCCCGGCATCCCGCTGCTACGCGGCATTAAATGCATTGCAAATTCTAATTTAATTTGTATCTCGGGCTCCTGCAGGCCCTAATTAACGTAGGAAATTGAGACAAATATATTATGAAGAGGAACGATAGATCTTCATTATGAACCAAGTGTAAACACTGTAATCCTTTCCGTATCTCTGCTAGGGGCCGGAAAATTTGACCCCCTGCCCCTCGCCTCCTAACCACCGGACAAAAATGTGCCCGAGTCCAGATTGTGGGAAAAAACTGCGTCCCATCATGTAGTCTTTTACACCCTTCGCTTTTTCTTACCCCCAAAAAGTCAATTTTAATAAAAAAAAATTAATTAAAAAGGCTTTTTTTTGCTATAATTTTTTTATTTACCGCGCGTTTTTAAAATCCTTTGTGTTGGGTAAAGGAGGCACAACGCGGGATTTTTTGGGGTTAAGATTTTTGAAATAGGCCAATTACAGAGGCAATTAGGCGGGTTTGAATGGGTTTTTGCGGCCCCCCCTCCCCCTCTGCCCCCTTTAGACCAAACACCTTACCCGTGGCACATCTTCTCGTATGCCCGTGAATCTAAAAATTAAAAAAAACGGACGCTCTAATTGCATGCCATCCCCCCCAAAACAGGATCCGACCGACCGCCCTGAGTAGGAAATCCCTGAGAAACAATTCCAACGGGCGAGGTCGGTCAAAGGGCTGTAACTTTCGCACCGGTTATCCGATTTTCGTAAATCCAAGCTCAAATTGTTTGTATTCAGAATAGCTCAATTTTTTATTCGAACGTTTTTTTATTTCGAATTGAATTGTCGAAGGCATCCGTGAAAAACCCATTTTTGCACATTTTTCGGGCCAATTTATTCCCTCCTCTATTGAATAGTGCGGTCACATTCACCTCCAGACATACATACAGACCCGAAGTATATATAAAAAAAAATTAAAAAAAAATAATGGCCAGAATCGTTACCAAGCCATTCTCAGATTTCAAGTACTCCACTACCTGTGAGATGTAAAACACTATTAAATGAGGCACATATTTAACAAGTAATTTGCATTTTTTAACAATATAATATAAAGGACAAGTAGACATACGACATAAAATTGAGAATTTTAATTATATGAATAGGACAAACAAAACAGCGCAAAAAAATAAAGTTAGAAAAAATAGTACGATAAAATTTTACAAAGAGTACCGCTACTTACTATACTATACAGTAGTGAACCATGAGTGTACAGTGGTGCACTAAAGCAAACTATACCGGACTTCAGAGCTTGGATATAACGTTTCTACCACGTACATGCGTGCATAAACGAGAGTTACAGGTTGGAAGTGTAAATGACCGGATCTAAGAATACAGGAATTACTAGAAGGAACACGTAGAACGAATTGATGAGAACATAAGGCACATCAGTGATTCTTATTCTCTAATTCTCAGCAACCTACCTCTAGTTTTCAACCCACACGTAATTAAACAGATCTCCCCGCGGTGCGATTACCATCCAAAGTCAATCAATACCCCAAAGATTTTCAACCAGCTTGTAATTTTTGAAAATCATCCAAAATATAAGCCTACTTTAATGTTTTTCAATACCCGTAGGACAACGGGAACAGAAATCCTCAAACAAATTATTGATGAGCGGTTAATTACTATAGTACAATACCTTCTAAAAATTCCAACGATTTCTCACTCTCTAACTCGCTATCCGTCGCCAAGCTGGGCTCTCACACTCATCACTCACTATCAGCAACTTCCAACCTCTGCGAAGCTACTCGAGGGAAATACAGTAGATACGGAAATGGAAAAACCTCACGTTTAAGAATAGTACGGCAAACAGACTTACTTAACAACCTTTGACACACTGAATTTCTTGCTAATTCCTCATTAAATGCAATTTGAATACTTGTCTTCTGGTATGGAACCTCACGGCCATAACGTAACCCTCAAGTTAACACCCCGACGCGAAACTGTCAAAGTAATTACTTCGGCAAGGTACTTTCTTCCGCACCAAGGTATTTCAGCCAATTTCTTTAACACATGCTCACAACGAGGGGAGAGAAATAAACGGTACAATATAAATTAATATGCTACCTCAGACACGGGACTACACGCCCGGGACTGCGAAAACATGTCACAACTGTTCGATGTTTCTTTGATAAAACCAACTTGAAAACTTAACTTGAAGACTGATCCCGTTTAATTTCGACTCGCAAGATGGGAGCAGGAAAGATCAGGTGATTGCACTCGATTGGTAAACCATGACACTCTATTTATTTGACAACGTTTGATTGAGGAAACCCCTCAAGGAGTATATCGATCGAATTCTAGCAACTTTCAACCCGAAATGCCGATCGAGCCATTTTGCACGTGTGTGTTCATGGCTCTTAATCAAATTTACGATTAAATTAAAGTCATTTTGAATTATTTTTCGCGCGACTCCATGGCATCAGGAACTTACAAAACAAAGGGATCGACAATTGAAGTTTATCTTGTTGCATCCATGACAACGAAACTTGCACGAATGTAATCTGTCAGTGGCTTGCACTGGACCACTTAACATTTGCTAATAAAATAATAGTGGCCACACAACAGAATATGTTAATTTAAGGAAACCGCATCTCGCGGGAAAACGCAAGGCTGCCGCTGTATATAATTGCGTTAGCGTAATAAATTCACCTTACAACAGATCCGGAAATTTGATATATTACAACTCTTTGAAAGGAGGGTTGTCGGAACGTCAATATGGATTTAGAGCAGGAAAATCGACAGTAGATGCAATGCTGGCCATTAAGAACATTGCTAGCGAATCTAAGAAGGGTGCTAGTGGACATAAGGGTTACTGCTCAATGGTAGCGGTCGATGTAAGGAATGCTTTTAATACGGTTTCTTGGCCGGGCATTATAAACAACCTTGAAGTGAGAAGGATCAATGGCTACTTAATTAACATAGTAAAAAAGTTATTTACACAGCCGTAATCTTATTATATCGGCGAATAAAACAATCGCGCTAACATGTGGAGTTCCACAGGGGTCGGTCCTTGGCCCTCTCCTGTGGAATGTGTACTATGAACTATCACTACCTACAGGAGTAACAACGGTAGCATATGCGGATGACTTGGCAGTAGTCTGTAGCGAGAAATCAGTAATCTCCCTAGAAGCAAAACTGAACACGGCGCTAATAGTAGTAAACCGCTGGTTACAGTCGAACCGCTTAATGATGGCTCCGGAGAAAACGGAGGCGGTAATACTAGAAGGAAGAAGAAAGCTGAGACACCTGAGCCTTAAGATAGAAGATATAAACATAAGAATAGTAGAGACCCTTAAATACCTAGGAGTCCACTTCAACAGAAATCTAACAATGTCGTCCCACATACTACAGGTAGCTAGAAAAGCGGAGCTAACGTCAACAGCAATTTCAAGGACAATGAAAAACACTTTTGGTCCAAAATATGGAAGGCGTAAAATACTGGCATCGGTGGTTTCCTCAATTATCTTATATGCTGCTCCGGCGTGGGAAGAAATCATCAAGAAAAAGAAGTATGCCGCGATACTAGAGAAAGCGCAAAGAAAGACGCTTGTTGGAGTAACGTCGTCCTATAGGACGGCCCCGACGGAGGCGCTACATGTACTGGCCGCCATCTCCCCAATAACTGAACTGGTTGAAGAAAGATACGCTATGTTCCGCGAGAAAGAACATATTACAAAGGCCCAACTTCGGCAGGAGACATTACGCCGCTGGCAAGCCCGGTGGGATAGTCATCAAAAAACATCTGCCTGGACTAAAAAACTCATACCACGCTTAGAATATTGGGTAACTAGAAGGCATGGAAATGTGGAATATTACCTTACACAAATACTCACAGGACATGGTAATTTTAGACAGTATCTGTACAGAATGAAGATTATGGAAACTGAAGACTGCTTGCATTGTGATCAGGTTGATAGTCCGGAACATGTGTTATTTCACTGCATACGTTTCCACCGGCAACGTATGGAAGTAGAAGCTAAAATAGGTCAGGAATTAACGGTAGCTAACATGATCCAACACATGGTCAGCTCAGAGGAGAAATGGAACCATATACACCGGTTCATAATAGACATTATGAAAATCAAAGAAAGAGAAGAAAAACAGCTGTTCAACTAACAAAACAGGCCCACTAAGATCTTTGTTGGAATAAAAGACATCCTGTTGTAATGGACAACGGCTCCAGGATGTCCTCTTCTGTGCCAAAGGGGGAGGGGTTTTAGTCGGTAGGCACCTGGCTTTCCCACTAGGTGAATCCGACATACCCCGCAAGTACGGGCTAGCGGAAATTTATGAAATTTTCCCTCCACCGTCAAAAAAAAAACGCTCTCACAGGTACTAGCTAACTATGCAGAGAAAAACTATGTCCTTTACGATGCTGCTAAGCTGTTTTATTCGATTCTTACTATTTCCAGTAATTAAGATCAACTGTATCATGTTCATTTACAGCGTACAAGCGCATTTGTCACACGTTGGAGGTAGTAGGAGACACAAAAATAATATTTTAAGGAATAATGAGTTTGTCAAAATGTGCAGTGGTAGATGTAAATGGCTTAATACGGATTTAATGTATAAGAACGTCCGCTAATGACATTTACATTAGAAATAAATGTTATAGTAAGCTCTCACAGGTACTAGGTAACTACTCAGAGCAAAACTATGTACTTCACGATGTTGCCAATCTTTTTGATTAGATTCTAACTATATCCAGTAATTAACATGAACTGTATCATGTTCATTTACAATGTACAAACACATTTGTCACACGTTGGAGTTGGCGGAGACACAAATATAATAATTTAAGCTTTAATGAGCTCGTCAAAATTTGCACTGGTAGATGTAGATGGCTTAGTACAGCTTAAATGTATTCGAACGGTCGCTAATGACACTTTCATTTCAAATAAAGGTTATAGTAAGCTCTCACAGGTACTAGCAGACTACGCGGAGCAACACAATGGATCCTATGATGCTGCCAAACTGTTTTATTAGATTCTTAAATTTGTCGAGTAATTAAGATCAACCGTACAATGTTCATTAAGAGCGTACAAACGCATTTGTCACACGTGGGGGTAGGCGGAAACACAAATATAATAATTTAAAGTTTAATCAGCTCGTCAAAATTTGCAGTGGTAGATGTAGATTGATTACTACAGTTTAAATGTATTAGAACGGTCGCTAATGACACCTTCATTGCAAATAAGCATTATGGTGAGCGCTCACAGGTGCCAGCTAGTTACGTAGAGCAAAACTATGTACTCTACGATGTTGCCAAGCCTTGGTATTAGATTCTTACTATGTCCAGTAATTAAGATCAACTGTATCGTGTCTATTTACGGCGTACAAACGCATTTGGCACACGTTGGAGGTAGGCGGAGACACAAATATAATAATTTAAGGTTTAATAAGCCCGCCAAAGTTTGCAGTGGTAGATGTAGATGGCTTAGTACTGCCTAAATGTATTAGAACGGCAGCTAACGGCACTTTCATTACAAATAAATGTTATAGCAAGCTATCACAGGTAATTACTAACTACGCAAAACAAAACTATACAGGGTGATTCAAATTAAGTGCGCACAATTGCTATCTTTGTTATTATTAATTTTACAAGATAGGTTAAATTAGCAAACTAGTAGTGTTTTTGGCGCTGACTAATATGCAATTAATAAAAAAACAATCCAATAACGAGTTTTCGACAAAATTAAAAACGTTTAGTTTTTTTTAATAGAACACCCTGTATATATTTCAAAAACTTGAAATAAAAATGAATTTGTGATATAAAAGTCTTAATACACTATTGTCGTACAATGAATATTAAGTTAGGGGGGATTTTAGTTTCAACAATACACCGTACTTACGAAAAATTCATAGTAAGCTGCTACTAAAAACAAAAACAATAACGTAAACATCAAAACTGTCAAAATCAATTTGTCGTACGTTTGGTTGTCGAAATTAATTAGTGTTGTTTATTTATTTCTTATTGTTTTGCTACTGTTTCTGGTTATCAGACTTAAAAGAAGCTAGGGATAGTCGTGTCACGGCGTGGCACGTCGTGAACGTGACTAATATTTGAAAATCGTGATGTGAACGTGAGTGAAAATTTCCAGGGCGTGATTCAAGTTTCACGTTAATTTCACGTTAAATATTTAGTAACGAATAAAAAACTGCAGGGTGCCCCGGGTGCACTTTTTATTTTTAAACCAATTTATTGTGTAGTTCCGCAAAATTTGCAGTGGTAGATGTAGATGGATTACTACAGCTTAAATGTATTAGAACGGTCGCTAATGACACCTTCATTGCAAATAAGCATTATAGTGAGCGCTCACAGGTACCAGCTAACTACGCAGAGCAAAACTATGCACTTTACGATGCTACTAAGAGCTAACCCTAAGGTGGCAGGTTCAGGCCAAAGGAAAGACAGAAGTGGAAAGAGACGTGGGTCATCCTCAACCACTACGAAGGGACTGGCTCCCAGAGCTAGCCCCAAGGCGGTTGGTTCCGGTAGGCCTACACCTTCCACAAGCAAAAGGATTAGATCGGATGGAAGCACACCCTCCACCTCTAATCCAAAAAAGAAGGTCAAGCCAGACCAAAAAGTAACTGCAAGGGTAGGTGGTTACAAAGAGGCCCTTACAAGGCACCTCCGCGTGGCCATCGTGGATCTAAGGACCTCCCTCGGTAAGATCACCCAGGTCCGAGCGGACCTAATAAAAGCTCAATTGCTAGTGTCTCTGGACAACCACATGTTCGCCCTAGCCGAAGGCCAAATTCCACCCAGTTTCAAGGGCTGGCAGTAGTCCGGGGAGATTCTTAGAATCACCTGCGAGGATGACCAGACCCTGAAGTGGCTAACAGAGACAGTGTCAAACCTGCCCACTTTATGGAAGGGCGCCCGTCTCAATGTCGTCCAGGTGGATCGGCTGCCCAGGCTGGCGAAGGCAGCTCTGTGGATTCCAGGGAAACCTGAACCTACGGAGACTGTTATTCGCCGACTGCCAGTGCAGAACCCCGGGATAGGTGTTCGGGACTGGCCCCTCTTCCACACAGCCGAAAAGGAGGAGCCCGTTGGCAGACTCCTAGTTTTTGGGCTAAACCAGGAGGCTGAAACAGCAGTCAAAAGTAGAGGTAGTAAACTGCACTATCAGTTTACAACTCTAAAATTAAAAATTCAGAGGCCTGGTTGCAGTTCTAGACTCCAACCCCTCAAGGCAGGGCGCGTCTACGGATACCCCTAAACCCCTTTCTGTTGCAGAGCAGGGTGCGTCCTCGGATACCCCTCCATCAACAGTAGGAAAGGGTGTAAAGAGGGGATAAACGGTTGGCCTTACCGTTTGGCGAAAGTTGTATTTGTTATTTTGCCGGCTGGTAATTATCGGCCTAGTTGGGCTAGCTCGCCGCGAGGGTCGCAGGGTTCCAGCTATGCTGAAAGAGAATAATAAGAAAAAATAGGAGAGGGCGCCAGGTCCTCGACTCAGATCTAATCCTTGTGCCGGACCGTACACAAGGTAAGGACAATTTCCAGCAGAACAACGAAAAATAATCAAACCAACCACCAATGAAAATATCACAGCTTTATTGTTAAATGGTGGATATGTACTATAGTGCAAATACAAACACAATTATATACTAAATCGGGCAGGCGTTCAAATACATATACGTATCCATACGTTGTAACAATTATAAATTTAATGTAAATATATATGTCTAGGTAAATTACAACAAATGCATGCAAAAAGAAGAGATGAAGTTTCGAGCCGAAAATAAATATTACCATGCAAATATTCGTAAAGCTAAATTTAGGCCGCGAAACGTTGTACAATACAAACACTCTAAAAAGAAACGCAGGGCGTCGCGGAGACAATTAAAATAATGTAAATTGAGTAAGCACGATCCGCGGAGCGGGTTTAAAACTGCGCGTGCACCGGCTCAGAGCAATGCAAGTCCACCTTGGCTAACGTTTTAACCCAGAAGGTTAGCCCTAAATGACGCTATCTCTATATCCAAAATTTTCTAATGGGCGGAATCAACGTGCGTTTGCGTGGTCACACATGAACGACGGTGTCCATATTAAAAATGCATTAAAGTATAAGTATGTATATTTACATGCTAATGAAAGCGAAGGCTTGGATTTGCCCCTTACCCGGTTAGCGGAGATCTGCAAGTAATCACAATGCTCCCGAAGTGGGTTCACGCGACACAGTCACCGTGGTGTGCCTATCTTCACGCTGAACGTTTGACATGAAAATAACGAAGCTTAAGGCGTCCGAGTTACTGTTTTGTGGTCCGAACTGTGTTATGCTGCCAAACCCGGGTGTCTTATGCAAGCGGGTGAGTAAAAGCGACGTCCAGATAGGACACAAGTGAAGCTCAAAGCCCTACAAGTTCTACTCTATAAATTTTTCAGATAACGCAGAGGTCAGTGGGTGTTTCGAGCCAAAAATAAATATCACCACGCAAATATTCGTTATGACCTCAATTTAGCAAGTAGCAGAGGGTAACCGCATACCATTGCGCGGCGGCCCTAACAAGAATGACACAATTACAAATATTAATAAGCTAACAATGCACGAAACCTACTATCGCACGATCCGTGCTGATGAAAACACACATGCCCTAAGTACTAATGGCATGAAACAGTATGATTCAATTATAAGTTACAACAGGCGCAATGCATATTAACTACAATAACGTCTTGCCTGCAGGAAAGTTCACCAGAACCTAACCTCTCCGTTTGCTCCCCTGTGGTTGGACGTAGCTAGCGAAGCAACGAGGACGGCCGCAGCTGCGGGATGCAGTGCCAGCTATGGAGGCTGCAACTAGCTTGCAAGTGGGTGTAAAGCAGTTGCTCAATCTTCAGCGTATCCCACAAGAGTTGCAAAATTCACAGGCGATGCGACCATCTTAGGGGCCCAGTGCATCGGACTGGATTCCAGCAGGGTGCAGTCGAACGGGGAAGGTCTACTCCAGACAGGAAGGTTTTCAACCAGATGGGGAGTGTTTTAACTCCCACCGGAAATGGCTAAAAACGCACAGAACCCAAATGTATTTCCGATTAAGAAGAAACTGGCCCAATCTTACCTCAAGCTGGGGGTGGAGCCGAAAGAAGCTTGCTAAAGTCGGTTCCAGGAGATCCGCCAAAAGCGAAAGGACGCAAGTAAGTAGCTAACCAATCATTACGAACGCCCACTATAAAGCAAAAATGCTTCCAGATCCCTCAAACAATCTATTCGAAGAGGCGAGCCCTACCAAAGGGCTATGAAGCACTTAGCTGCAGAGGAAACCTACTAGCACGACAGTTTAGCTTCAAAAAAAATCCGAAAAATTCAAAAACCCAGCCTACAGGTCATATGATAACAAAATTTGGGCCAGAAGATGCAAAAAAAACCAGTCAGGCAAGTTTGACTGCAGGAAAAGATAACATTGCTCTAGCAACAAATGGAATAGTTTAAAATAATTGTAACACCGGTTGCCCAGCGGCCGTACCCAAATATTTGTAAAAATATAGCAAGAATAAACCTAATTTGCAAGATATGAGTAATTAAACGAGGGGTTGCTTACGAAACTGCATGATAATTATAGGAGAGTAATTAAAAATAAGATATAGCCAATTATCCCCAGTCTAAAGCATGCAAAAATTGACAAAAGCCAACCATAAATATTCAGGTTCAAAAATTCAGCTAGCAAAAGTTCAATACTACGGGGGACGCTCCAAAAGTATCGTAACAAGAGGCTGCTATCACAGCAGCCATCCGAAGTAGAAGCCTCACAACTCCCCACCCCCATGGATACTCTTGAGGAGGAGAGGGAGCTGATGAGTATTGAGTAATTAAGATCAAATGTATCATGTCCATTTACAGCGTACAAACGCATTTGTCACACGTTGGAGGTAGGCGGAGACACAAATATAATTATTTAAGGTCTAATAAGCTCGTCAAAATTTGCAGTGGTAGATGTAAATGGGTTAGTACTGCTTATATGTATTAGAACGGTCGCTAATGACACTTTCATTACAAATAAATGTTATAGTAAGCTCTCACAGGTACTAGGTAACTACGCAGAGCATCACTATGCACTTTACGATGCTGCCAAGCCGTGTTATTATATTCTTAATATGTCCAGTAATTAAGAGCAACTGTATCGTGTCCATTTACAGCGTACAAACGCATTTGTCACACGTTGGATGTAGGCGGAGACGCAAATATAACTATTTAAGGTCTAATAACCTCGTCAAAATTTTGCAGTTGTAGATGTAAATGGCTTAGTACTGCTTAAATGTATTACACGGTCGCTAATGACACTTTCATTACTAATAAATGTTATAGTAAGCTCTCACAGGTAATTACTAACTACGCAAAACAAAACTATATACATTATGATGCTGGCAAGCTGTTTTATTAGATTCTTAATTTGTCCAGAAATTAAGATCAACTGTATCATGTCCATTTACAGCGTACAAACGCATTTGTCAGCCGTTGGAGTTTGGCGGCGATATAAATATAATTATTTAAGGTCTAATGAGCTCGTCATAGTTTGCAATGGTTGATGTAGATCGCTTACTACAGCTTAAATGTATTAGAACGGTCACTAATGACGCTTTCATTACAAATAAGACTTTAAGTGAGCGCTCACAGGTACCATCTAACTACGTAGAGCTAAACTATGTTTTTTTACGACGCTGACAAGCTGTTTTACTAGATTCTTAATATGTCCACTATTTAAGATCAACTGTATCGTGTCCATTTACAGCGTACAAACACATTTGTCACACGTTGGAGGTAGGCGGAGACACAAATACAATAATTTAAGGTTTAATGAGCCCGCCAAAGTTTGCAGTGGTAGATGTAGATTGACTAGTACCGCTTAAATGTAATTGAACGGTCGCTAATGACACTTTCATTACAAACAAATGTTACAGTAAGCTTTCACAGGTAATTACTAACTACGCAAAACAAAACTATATACACTATGCTGGCAAGCTGTTTTATTAGATTCTTAATTTGTCCAGTAATTAAGATCAACTGTATCATGTCTATTTACAGCGTACAAACGCATTTCTCATCCGTTGGAGTTTGGCGGAGACAAAAATATAATTATTTAATGTCTAATGTGCTCGTCAAAGTTTGCAATGGTTGATGTAGATGGCATACTACAGCTTAAATGTATTAGAACGGTCGCTAATGACACTTTCATTACAAACAAATGTTATAGTACGCTTTCACAGCTAATTACTAACTACGCAAAACAAAACGATATACATTATGATGCTGGCAAGTTGTTTTATTAGATTCTAACTATGTCCGGTAATTAACATCAACTGTATTATGTTCATTTACAGCGTACAAACGCAGTTGTCACACGTTGGAGGTAGGCGGAGACACGTATGTAATAATTTAAGGCTTAATGAGCCCGTTAAAATTTGCAGTCGTAGATGTAGATGGTTTAGTACAGCTTAAATGTATTAGAACGGTCGCTAATGACACTTTCATTACAAACAAATGTTATAGTAAGCTTTCACAGGTAATTACTAACTACGCAAAACAAAACTATATACATTATGATGCTGGCAAGCTGTTTTATTATATTCTTAATTTGTCCAGTAATTAAGATCAACTGTACCATGTCTATTTACAGCTTACAAACGCATTTCTCACCCGTTGGAGTTTGGCGGAGACATAAATATAATTATCTAATGTCTAATGTGCTCGTCAAAGTTTGCAATAGTTCATGTATATGGCATACTACAGCTTAAATGTATTAGAACGGTCGCTAATGACACTTTCATTACAAACAAATGTTATAGTAAGCTTTCACAGGTAATTACTAACTACGCAAAACAAAACTATATACATTATGATGCTGGCAAGCTGTTTTATTATATTCTTAATTTGTCCAGTAATTAAGATCAACTGTACCATGTCTATTTACAGCTTACAAACGCATTTCTCACCCGTTGGAGTTTGGCGGAGACATAAATATAATTATTTAATGTCTAATGTGCTCGTCAAAGTTTGCAATGGTTCATGTATATGGCATACTACAGCTTAAATGTATTAGAACGGTCGCTAATGACACTTTCATTACAAACAAATGTTATAGTAAGCTTTCACAGGTTATTACTAACTACGCAAAACAAAACTATATACATTATGATGCTGGCAAGCTGTTTTATTATATTCTTAATTTGTCCAGTAATTAAGATCAACTGTACCATGTCTATTTACAGCTTACAAACGCATTTCTCACCCGTTGGAGTTTGGCGGAGACATAAATATAATTATTTAATGTCTAATGTGCTCGTCAAAGTTTGCAATGGTTCATGTATATGGCATACTACAGCTTAAATGTATTAGAACGGTCGCTAATGACACTTTCATTACAAACAAATGTTATAGTAAGCTTTCACAGGTAATTACTAACTACGCAAAACAAAACTATATACATTATGATGCTGGCAAGCTGTTTTATTATATTCTTAATTTGTCCAGTAATTAAGATCAACTGTATCATGTCTATTTACAGCGTACAAACGCATTTCTCACCCGTTGGAGTTTGGCGGAGACATAAATATAATTATTTAATGTCTAATGTGCTCGTCAAAGTTTGCAATGGTTGATGTAGATGGCATACTACAGCTTAAATGTATTTGAACGGTCGCTAATGACACTTTCATTACAAACAAATGTTATAGTAAGCTTTCACAGGTAATTGCTAACTACGCAAAACAAAACTATATACATTATGATGCTGTGAAGCTGTTTTATTATATTCTTAATTTGTCCAGTAATTAAGATCAACTGTATCATGTCTATTTACAGCGTACAAACGCATTTCTCACCCGTTGGAGTTTGGCGGAGACATAAATATAATTATTTAATGTCTAATGTGCTCGTCAAAGTTTGCAATGGTTGATGTAGATGGCATACTACAGCTTAAATGTATTAGAACGGTCGCTAATGACAATTTCATTACAAGCAAATGTTATAGTAAGCTTTCACAGGTAATTACTAACTACGCAAAACAAAAATATATACATTATGATGCTGGCAAGCTGTTTTATTATATTCTTAATTTGTCCAGTAATTAAGATCAACTGTATCATGTCTCTTACAGCGTACAAACGCATTTCTCACCCGTTGGAGTTTGGGGGAGACATAAATATAATTATTTAATGTCTAATGTGCTCGTCAAAGTTTGCAATGGTTGATGTAGATGGCATACTACAGCATAAATGTATTAGAACGGTCGCTAATGACACTTTCATTACAAACAAATGTTATAGTAATCTTTCACAGGTAATTACTAACTACGCAAGACAAAACTATATACATTATGATGCTGGCAAGCTGTTTTATTATATTCTTGATTTGTCCAGTAATTAAGATCAACTGTATCATGTCTATTTACAGCGTACAAACGCATTTCTCACCCGTTGGAGTTTGGCGGAGACATAAATATAATTATTTAATGTCTAATGTGCTCGTCAAAGTTTGCAATGGTTGATGTATATGGCATACTACAGCTTAAATGTATTAGAACGGTCGCTAATGACACTTTCATTACAAACAAATGTTATAGTAAGCTTTCACAGGTAATTACTAACAACGCAAAACAAAACTATATACATTATGATGCTGGCAAGCTGTTTTATTAGATTGTAACTATGTCCAGTAATTAACATCGACTGTATTATGTTCATTTACAGCGTACAAACGCAGTTGTCACACGTTGGAGGTAGGCGGAGACACGTATGTAATTATTTAAGGCTTAATGAGCTCGTTAATATTTGCAGTCGTAGATGTAGATGGTTTAGTACAGCTTAAATGTATTAGAACGGTCGCTAATGAGACTTTCATTACAAACAAATGTTATAGTAAGCTTTCACAGGTAATTACTAACTACGCTAAACAAAACTATATACATTATGATGCTGGCAAGCTGTTTTATTATATTCTTAATTTGTCCAGTAATTAACATCAACTGTATCATGTCTATTTACAGCGTACAAACGCATTTCTCACCCGTTGGAGTTTGGCGGAGATATAAATATAATTATTTAATGTCTAATGTGCTCGTCAAAGTTTGCAATGGTTGATGTAAATGGCATACTATAGCTTAAATGTATTAGAACGGTCGCTAATGACACTTTCATTACAAACAAATGTTATAGTAAGCTTTCACAGGTAATTACTAACTACGCAAAACAAAACTATATACATTATGATGCTGGCAAGCTGTTTTATTATATTCTTAATTTGTCCAGTAATTAAGATCACTGTATCATGTCTATTTACAGCGTACAAACGCATTTCTCACCGTTGGAGTTTGGCGGAGACATAAATACCGGGTGGCCATAAATATCTGATATCACATCACCTTTGGAATCAACACCGCTTTATTAAAGTGATGAATCCAACTAAACTAAATGTCATTAATGTAGTCACAACTAAAATTCCTATCTGTCAAAAATTATTACAGATTGCAATAAGTAATGGAGTTAGAACAGGATATTTTTATAATCGAGTCGTAGGCTAAACTGCAGAATCCAGGGCACATTCCCCTCCTCTTATTGCATTTTATTACATTACATAGGTACCAATACTTATCGCAATTGAAATATAATGCTAACCAACATTTATAAGTAGCTAATTCCATGGCTACCGGGATCTCAGATATTTATGGCCACCCGGTATAATTATTTAATGTCTAATGTGCTCGTCAAAGTTTGCAATGGTTGATGTAAGTGGCATACTATAGCTTAAATGTATTAGAACGGTCGCTAATGACACTTTCATTACACACAAATGTCATAGTAATCTTTCACAGGTAATTACTAACAACGCAAAACAAAACTATATACATTATGATGCTGGCAAGCTGTTTTATTATATTCTTAATTTGTCCAGTAATTAAGATCAACTGTATCATGTCTATTTACAGCGTACAAACGCATTTCTCACCCGTTGGAGTTTGGCGGAGACATAAATATAATTATTTAATGTCTAATGTGCTCGTCAAAGTTTGCAATGGTTGATGTAAATGGCATACTATAGCTTAAATGTATTAGAACGGTCGCTAATGACACTTTCATTACAAACAAATGTTATAGTAATCTTTCACAGGTAATTACTAACAACGCAAAACAAAACTATATACATTATGATGCTGGCAAGCTGTTTTATTATATTCTTAATTTGTCCAGTAATTAAGATCAACTGTATCATGTCTATTTACAGCGTACAAACGCATTTCTCACCCGTTGGAGTTTGGCGGAGACATAAATATAATTATTTAATGTCTAATGTGCTCGTCATAGTTTGCAATGGTTGATGTAGATGGCATACTACAGCTTAAATGTATTAGAACGGTCGCTAATGACGCTTTCATTACAAACAAATGTTATAGTAAGCTTTCACAGGTAATTACTAACTACGCAAAACAAAACTATATACATTATGATGCTGGCAAGCTGTTTTATTATATTCTTAATTTGTTCAGTAATTAAGATCAACTGTATCATTTCTATTTACAGCGTACAAACGCATTTCCCACCCGTTGGAGTTTGGCGGAGACATAAATATAATTATTTAATGTCTAATGTGTCTGGTCATAGTTTGCAATGGTTGATGTAGATAGCATACTACAGCTTAAATGTATTAGAACGGTCGCTAATGACACTTTCATTACAAACAAATGTTATAGTAAGCTTTCACAGGTAATTACTAACGACGCAAAAACAAACTATATACATTATGATGCTAGCAAGCTGTTTTATTATATTCTTAATTTGTCCAGTAATTAAGATCAACTGTATCATGTCTATTTACAGCGTACAAACGCATTTCTCACCCGTTGGAGTTTGGCGGAGACATAAATATAATTATTTAATGTCTAATGTGCTCGTCAAAGTTTGCAATGGTTGATGTAGATGGCATACTACAGCTTAAATGTATTAGAACGGTCGCTAATGACACTTTCATTACAAACAAATGTTATAGTAAGCTTTCACAGGTAATTACTAACTACGCAAAACAAAACTATACACATTATGATGCTGGCAAGCTGTTTTATTATATTCTTAATTTGTTCAGTAATTAAGATCAACTGTATCATGTCTATTTACAGCGTACAAACGCATTTCCCACCCGTTGGAGTTTGGCGGAGACATAAATATAATTATTTAATGTCTAATGTGTCTGGTCATAGTTTGCAATGGTTGATGTAGATGGCATACTTTAGCTTAAATGTATTAGAACGGTCGCTAATGACACTTTCATTACAAAAAAATGTTATAGTAAGCTTTCACAGGTAATTACTAACTACGCAAAACCAAACTATATACATTGTGTTGCTGGCAAGCTGTTTTATTATATTCTTAAATTGTCCAGTAATTAAGATCAACTGTATCATGTCTATTTACAGCGTACAAACGCACTTCTCACCCGTTGGAGTTTGGCGGAGACATAAATATAATTATTTAATGTCTAATGTGTCTGGTCATAGTTTGCAATGGTTGATGTAGATGGCATACTTTAGCTTAAATGTATTAGAACGGTCGCTAATGACACTTTCATTACAAAAAAATGTTATAGTAAGCTTTCACAGGTAATTACTAACTACGCAAAACAAAACTATATACATTATGATGCTGGCAAGCTGTTTTATTATATTCTTAATTTGTCCAGTAATTAAGATCAACTGTATCATGTCTATTTACAGCGTACAAACGCATTTCTCACCCGTTGGAGTTTGGCGGAGACATAAATACCGGGTGGCCATAAATATCTGATATCACATCACCTTTGGAATCAACACCGCTTTATTAAAGTGATGAATCCAACTAAACTAAATGTCATTAATGTAGTCACAACTAAAATTCCTATCTGTCAAAAACTATTACAGATTGCAATAAGTAATGGAGTTAGAACAGGATATTTTTATAATCGAGTCGTAGGCTAAACTGCAGAATCCAGGGCACATTCCCCTCCTCTTATTGCATTTTATTACATTACATAGGTACCAATACTTATCGCAATTGAAATATAATGCTAACCAACATTTATAAGTAGCTAATTCCATGGCTACCGGGATCTCAGATATTTATGGCCACCCGGTATAATTATTTAATGTCTAATGTGCTCGTCAAAGTTTGCAATGGTTGATGTAAGTGGCATACTATAGCTTAAATGTATTAGAACGCTCGCTAATGACACTTTCATTACACACAAATGTCATAGTAATCTTTCACAGGTAATTACTAACTACGCAAAACAAAACTATTAACATTATGATGCTGGCAAGCTGTTTTATTATATTCTTAATTTGTCCAGTAATTAAGATCAACTGTATCATGTCTATTTACAGCGTACAAACGCATTTCTCACCCGTTGGAGTTTGGCGGAGACATAAATATAATTATTTAATGTCTAATGTGTCTGGTCATAGTTTGCAATGGTTGATGTAGATAGCATACTACAGCTTAAATGTATTAGAACGGTCGCTAATGACACTTTCATTACAAACAAATGTTATAGTAAGCTTTCACAGGTAATTACTAACGACGCAAAACCAAACTATATACATTATGATGCTGGCAAGCTGTTTTATTATATTCTTAATTTGTCCAGTAATTAATTTCAACTGTATCATGTCTATTTACAGCGTACAAACGCATTTCTCACCCGTTGGAGTTTGGCGGAGACATAAATATAATTATTTAATGTCTAATGTGCTCGTCAAAGTTTGCAATGGTTGATGTAGATGGCATACTACAGCTTGAATGTATTAGAACGGTCGCTAATGACACTTTCATTACAAACAAATGTTATAGTAAGCTTTCACAGGTAATTACTAACAACGCAAAACAAAACTATATACATTATGATGCTGGCAAGCTGTTTTATTATATTCTTAATTTGTCCAGTAATTAAGATCAACTGTATCATGTCTATTTACAGCGTACAAACGCATTTCTCACCCGTTGGAGTTAGGCGGAGACATAAATATAATTATTTAATGTCTAATCTGCTCGTCATGGTTTGCAATGGTTGATGTCGATGACGTACTACGGCTGAAATGTATTAGAACGGTCGCTAATGACACTTTCATTACAAACAAATGTTATAGTAAGCTTTCACAGGTAATTACTAACTACGCAAAACCAAACTATATAAGTACATTATGATGCTGGCAAGCTGTTTTATTATATTCTTAATTTGTCCAGTAATTAAGATCAACTGTATCATGTCTATTTACAGCGTACAAACGCATTTCTCACCCGTTGGAGTTTGGCGGAGACATAAATATAATTATTTAATGTCTAATGTGCTCGTCAAAGTTTGCAATGGTTGATGTAGATGGCATACTACAGCTTAAATGTATTAGAAGGGTCGCTAATGACACTTTCATTACAAACAAATGTTATAGTAAGCTTTCACAGGTAATTACTAACTACGCAAAACAAAACTATACACATTATGATGCTGGCAAGCTGTTTTATTATATTCTTAATTTGTTCAGTAATTAAGATCAACTGTATCATGTCTATTTACAGCGTACAAACGCATTTCCCACCCGTTGGAGTTTGGCGGAGACATAAATATAATTATTTAATGTCTAATGTGTCTGGTCATAGTTTGCAATGGTTGATGTAGATGGCATACTACAGCTTAAATGTATTAGAACGGTCGCTAATGACACTTTCATTACAAACAAATGTTATAGTAAGCTTTCACAGGTAATTACTAACAACGCAAAACAAAACTATATACATTATGATGCTGGCAAGCTGTTTTATTAGATTGTAACTATGTCCAGTAATTAACATCGACTGTATTATGTTCATTAACAGCGTACAAACGCAGTTGTCACACGTTGGAGGTAGGCGGAGACACGTATGTAATTATTTAAGGCTTAATGAGCTCGTTAATATTTGCAGTCGTAGATGTAGATGGTTTAGTACAGCTTAAATGTATTAGAACGGTCGCTAATGACACTTTCATTACAAACAAATGTTATAGTAAGCTTTCACAGGTAATTACTAACTACGCTAAACAAAACTATATACATTATGATGCTGGCAAGCTGTTTTATTATATTCTTAATTTGTCCAGTAATTAACATCAACTGTATCATGTCTATTTACAGCGTACAAACGCATTTCTCACCCGTTGGAGTTTGGCGGAGACATAAATATAATTATTTAATGTCTAATGTGCTCGTCATAGTTTGCAATGGTTGATGTAGATGGCATACTACAGCGTAAATGTATTAGAACGGTCGCTAATGTCGCTTTCATTACAAACAAATGTTATAGTAAGCTTTCACAGGTAATTACTAACTACGCAAAACAAAACTATATACATTATGATGCTGGCAAGCTGTTTTATTATATTCTTAATTTGTTCAGTAATTAAGATCAACTGTATCATGTCTATTTACAGCGTACAAACGCATTTCCCACCCGTTGGAGTTTGGCGGAGACATAAATATAATTATTTAATGTCTAATGTGTCTGGTCATAGTTTGCAATGGTTGATGTAGATGGCATACTACAGCTTAAATGTATTAGAACGGTCGCTAATGACACTTTCATTACAAACAAATGTTATAGTAAGCTTTCACAGGTAATTACTAACGACGCAAAACCAAACTATATACATTATGATGCTGGCAAGCTGTTTTATTATATTCTTAATTTGTCCAGTAATTAAGATCAACTGTATCATGTCTATTTACAGCGTACAAACGCATTTCTCACCCGTTGGAGTTTGGCGGAGACATAATTATAATTATTTAATGTCTAATGTGCTTGTCAAAGTTTGCAATGGTTGATGTAGATGGCATACTACAGCTTGAATGTATTAGAACGGTCGCTAATGACACTTTCATTACAAACAAATGTTATAGTAAGCTTTCACAGGTAATTACTAACGACGCAAAACAAAACTATATACATTATGATGCTGGCAAGCTGTTTTATTATATTCTTAATTTGTCCAGTAATTAAGATCAACTGTATCATGTCTATTTACAGCGTACAAACGCATTTCTCACCCGTTGGAGTTTGGCGGAGACATAAATATAATTATTTAATGTCTAATGTGCTTGTCAAAGTTTGCAATGGTTGATGTAGATGGCATACTAAAGCTTGAATGTATTAGAACGGTCGCTAATGACACTTTCATTACAAACAAATGTTATAGTAAGCTTTCACAGGTAATTACTAACTACGCAAAACAAAACTATACACATTATGATGCTGGCAAGCTGTTTTATTATATTCTTAATTTGTCCAGTAATTAAGATCGACTGTATCATGTCTATTTACAGCGTACAAACGCATTTCTCACCCGTTGGAGTTAGGCGGAGACATAAATATAATTATTTAATGTCTAATCTGCTCGTCATGGTTTGCAATGGTTGATGTCGATGACATACTACGGCTTAAATGTATTAGAACGGTCGCTAATGATACTTTCATTACAAACAAATGTTATAGTAAGCTTTCACAGGTAATTACTAATTACGCAAAACCAAACTATATAAGTACATTATGATGCTGGCAAGCTGTTTTATTATATTCTTAATTTGTCCAGTAATTAAGATCAACTGTATCATGTCTATTTACAGCGTACAAACGCATTTCTCACCCGTTGGAGTTTGGCGGAGACATAAATATAATTATTTAATGTCTAATGTGCTCGTCAAAGTTTGCAATGGTTGATGTAGATGGCATACTACAGCTTAAATGTATTAGAAGGGTCGCTAATGACACTTTCATTACAAACAAATGTTATAGTAAGCTTTCACAGGTAATTACTAACTACGCAAAACAAAACTATACACATTATGATGCTGGCAAGCTGTTTTATTATATTCTTAATTTGTTCAGTAATTAAGATCAACTGTATCATGTCTATTTACAGCGTACAAACGCATTTCCCACCCGTTGGAGTTTGGCGGAGACATAAATATAATTATTTAATGTCTAATGTGTCTGGTCATAGTTTGCAATGGTTGATGTAGATGGCATACTACAGCTTAAATGTATTAGAACGGTCGCTAATGACACTTTCATTACAAACAAATGTTATAGTAAGCTTTCACAGGTAATTACTAACTACGCAAAACCAAACTGTATACATTGTGTTGCTGGCAAGCTGTTTTATTATATTCTTAATTTGTCCAGTAATTAAGATCAACTGTATCATGTCTATTTACAGCGTACAAACGCATTTCTCACCCGTTGGAGTTTGGCGGAGACATAAATATAATTATTTAATGTCTAATGTGCTCGTCATAGTTTGCAATGGTTGATGTAGATGGCATACTTTAGCTTAAATGTATTAGAACGGTCGCTAATGACGCTTTCATTACAAACAAATGTTATAGTAAGCTTTCACAGGTAATTACTAACTACGCAAAACAAAACTATATACATTATGATGCTGGCAAGCTGTTTTATTATATTCTTAATTTGTTCAGTAATTAAGATCAACTGTATCATGTCTATTTACAGCGTACAAACGCATTTCCCACCCGTTGGAGTTTGGCGGAGACATAAATATAATTATTTAATGTCTAATGTGTCTGGTCATAGTTTGCAATGGTTGATGTAGATGGCATACTACAGCTTAAATGTATTAGAACGGTCGCTAATGACACTTTCATTACAAACAAATGTTATAGTAAGCTTTCACAGGTAATTACTAACGACGCAAAACCAAACTATATACATTATGATGCTGGCAAGCTGTTTTATTATATTCTTAATTTGTCCAGTAATTAAGATCAACTGTATCATGTCAATTTACAGCGTACAAACGCATTTCTCCCCCGTTGGAGTTTGGCGGAGACATAAATATAATTATTTAATGTCTAATGTGCTCGTCAAAGTTTGCAATGGTTGATGTAGATGGCATACTACAGCTTGAATGTATTAGAACGGTCGCTAATGACACTTTCATTACAAACAAATGTTATAGTAAGCTTTCACAGGTAATTACTAACAACGCAAAACCAAACTATATACATTATGATGCTGGCAAGCTGTTTTATTATATTCTTAATTTGTCCAGTAATTAAGAACAACTGTATCATGTCTATTTACAGCGTACAAACGCATTTCTCACCCGTTGGAGTTAGGCGGAGACATAAATATAATTATTTAATGTCTAATCTGCTCGTCATGGTTTGCAATGGTTGATGTCGATGACATACTACGGCTTAAATGTATTAGAACGGTCGCTAATGACACTTTCATTACAAACAAATGTTATAGTAAGCTTTCACAGGTAATTACTAACTACGCAAAACCAAACTATATAAGTACATTATGATGCTGGCAAGCTGTTTTATTATATTCTTAATTTGTCCAGTAATTAAGATCAACTGTATCATGTCTATTTACAGCGTACAAACGCATTTCTCACCCGTTGGAGTTTGGCGGAGACATAAATATAATTATTTAATGTCTAATGTGCTCGTCATAGTTTGCAATGGTTGATGTAGATGGCATACTACAGCTTAAATGTATTAGAAGGGTCGCTAATGACACTTTCATTACAAACAAATGTTATAGTAAGCTTTCACAGGTAATTACTAACAACGCAAAACAAAACTATATACATTATGATGCTGGCAAGCTGTTTTATTAGATTCTAACTATGTCCAGTAATTAACATCGACTGTATTATGTTCATTTACAGCGTACAAACGCAGTTGTCACACGTTGGAGGTAGGCGGAGAACGTATGTAATTATTTAAGGCTTAATGAGCTCGTTAATATTTGCAGTCGTAGATGTAGATGGTTTAGTACAGCTTAAATGTATTAGAACGGTCGCTAATGACACTTTCATTACAAACAAATGTTATAGTAAGCTTTCACAGGTAATTACTAACTACGCAAAACAAAACTATATACATTATGATGCTGGCAAGCTGTTTTATTATATTCTTAATTTGTCAGTAATTAAGATCAACTGTATCATGTCTATTTACAGCGTACAAACGCATTTCTCACCCGTTGGAGTTTGGCGGAGACATAAATACCGGGTGGCCATAAATATCTGATATCACATCACCTTTGGAATCAACACCGCTTTATTAAAGTGATGAATCCAACTAAACTAAATGTCATTAATGTAGTCACAACTAAAATTCCTATCTGTCAAAAATTATTACAGATTGCAATAAGTAATGGAGTTAGAACAGGATATTTTTATAATCGAGTCGTAGGCTAAACTGCAGAATCCAGGGCACATTCCCCTCCTCTTATTGCATTTTATTACATTACATAGGTACCAATACTTATCGCAATTGAAATATAATGCTAACCAACATTTATAAGTAGCTAATTCCATGGCTACCGGGATCTCAGATATTTATGGCCACCCGGTATAATTATTTAATGTCTAATGTGCTCGTCAAAGTTTGCAATGGTTGATGTAAGTGGCATACTATAGCTTAAATGTATTAGAACGGTCGCTAATGACACTTTCATTACACACAAATGTCATAGTAATCTTTCACAGGTAATTACTAACAACGCAAAACAAAACTATATACATTATGATGCTGGCAAGCTGTTTTATTATATTCTTAATTTGTCCAGTAATTAAGATCAACTGTATCATGTCTATTTACAGCGTACAAACGCATTTCTCACCCGTTGGAGTTTGGCGGAGACATAAATATAATTATTTAATGTCTAATGTGCTCGTCAAAGTTTGCAATGGTTGATGTAAATGGCATACTATAGCTTAAATGTATTAGAACGGTCGCTAATGACACTTTCATTACAAACAAATGTTATAGTAATCTTTCACAGGTAATTACTAACAACGCAAAACAAAACTATATACATTATGATGCTGGCAAGCTGTTTTATTATATTCTTAATTTGTCCAGTAATTAAGATCAACTGTATCATGTCTATTTACAGCGTACAAACGCATTTCTCACCCGTTGGAGTTTGGCGGAGACATAAATATAATTATTTAATGTCTAATGTGCTCGTCATAGTTTGCAATGGTTGATGTAGATGGCATACTACAGCTTAAATGTATTAGAACGGTCGCTAATGACGCTTTCATTACAAACAAACGTTATAGTAAGCTTTCACAGGTAATTACTAACTACGCAAAACAAAACTATATACATTATGACGCTGGCAAGCTGTTTTATTATATTCTTAATTTGTTCAGTAATTAAGATCAACTGTATCATGTCTATTTACAGCGTACAAACGCATTTCCCACCCGTTGGAGTTTGGCGGAGACATAAATATAATTATTTAATGTCTAATGTGTCTGGTCATAGTTTGCAATGGTTGATGTAGATGGCATACTACAGCTTAAATGTATTATAACGGTCGCTAATGACACTTTCATTACAAACAAATGTTATAGTAAGCTTTCACAGGTAATTAATAACTACGCAAAACCAAACTATATACATTGTGTTGCTGGCAAGCTGTTTTATTATATTCTTAATTTGTCCAGTAATTAAGATCAACTGTATCATGTCTATTTACAGCGTACAAACGCATTTCTCACCCGTTGGAGTTTGGCGGAGACATAAATATAATTATTTAATGTCTAATGTGTCTGGTCATAGTTTGCAATGGTTGATGTAGATGGCATACTTTAGCTTAAATGTATTAGAACGGTCGCTAATGACACTTTCATTACAAACAAATGTTATAGTAAGCTTTCACAGGTAATTACTAACTACGCAAAACAAAACTATATACATTATGATGCTGGCAAGCTGTTTTATTATATTCTTAATTTGTCCAGTAATTAAGATCAACTGTATCATGTCTATTTACAGCGTACAAACGCATTTCTCACCCGTTGGAGTTTGGCGGAGACATAAATATAATTATTTAATGTCTAATGTGCTCGTCATAGTTTGCAATGGTTGATGTAGATAGCATACTACAGCTTAAATGTATTAGAACGGTCGCTATAGACGCTTTCATTACAAACAAATGTTATAGTAAGCTTTCACAGGTAATTACTAACTACGCAAAACAAAACTATATACATTATGATGCTGGCAAGCTGTTTTATTATATTCTTAATTTGTTCAGTAATTAAGATCAACTGTATCATGTCTATTTACAGCGTACAAACGCATTTCCCACCCGTTGGAGTTTGGCGGAGACATAAATATAATTATTTAATGTCTAATGTGCTCGTCATAGTTTGTAATGGTTGATGTAGATGGCATACTACAGCTTAAATGTATTAGAACGGTCGCTAATGACACTTTCATTACAAACAAATGTTATAGTAAGCTTTCACAGGTAATTACTAACTACGCAAAACCAAACTATATACATTATGATGCTGGCAAGCTGTTTTATTATATTCTTAATTTGTCCAGTAATTAAGATCAACTGTATCATGTCTATTTACAGCGTACAAACGCATTTCTCACCCGTTGGAGTTTGGCGGGAGACATAAATATAATTATTTAACGTCTAATGTGCTCGTCAAAGTTTGCAATGGTTGATGTAGATGGCATACTACAGCTTAAATGTATTAGAACGGTCGCTAATGACACTTTCATTACAAACAAATGTTATAGTAAGCTTTCACAGGTAATTACTAACAACGCAAAACAAAACTATATACATTATGATGCTGGCAAGCTGTTTTATTATATTCTTAATTTGTCAGTAATTAAGATCAACTGTATCATGTCTATTTACAGCGTACAAACGCATTTCTCACCCGTTGGAGTTAGGCGGAGACATAAATATAATTATTTAATGTCTAATCTGCTCGTCATGGTTTGCAATGGTTGATGTCGATGACATACTACGGCTTAAATGCATTAGAACGGTCGCTAATGACACTTTCATTACAAACAAATGTTATAGTAAGCTTTCACAGGTAATTACTAACTACGCAAAACCAAACTATATAAGTACATTATGATGCTGGCAAGCTGTTTTATTATATTCTTAATTTGTCCAGTAATTAAGATCAACTGTATCATGTCTATTTACAGCGTACAAACGCATTTCTCACCCGTTGGAGTTTGGCGGAGACATAAATATAATTATTTAATGTCTAATGTGCTCGTCAAAGTTTGCAATGGTTGATGTAGATGGCATACTACAGCTTAAATGTATTAGAAGGGTCGCTAATGACACTTTCATTACAAACAAATGTTATAGTAAGCTTTCACAGGTAATTACTAACTACGCAAAACAAAACTATACACATTATGATGCTGGCAAGCTGTTTTATTATATTCTTAATTTGTTCAGTAATTAAGATCAACTGTATCATGTCTATTTTACAGCGTACAAACGCATTTCCCACCCGTTGGAGTTTGGCGGAGACATAAATATAATTATTTAATGTCTAATGTGTCTGGTCATAGTTTGCAATGGTTGATGTAGATGGCATACTACAGCTTAAATGTATTAGAACGGTCGCTAATGACGCTTTCATTAGAAACAAATGTTATAGTAAGCTTTCACAGGTAATTACTAACTACGCAAAACAAAACTATATACATTATGATGCTGGCAAGCTGTTTTATTATATTCTTAATTTGTCCAGTAATTAAGATCAACTGTATCATGTCTATTTACAGCGTACAAACGCATTTCTCACCCGTTGGAGTTTGGCGGAGACATAAATATAATTATTTAATGTCTAATGTGCTCGTCAAAGTTTGCAATGGTTGATGTAAATGGCATACTATAGCTTAAATGTATTAGAACGGTCGCTAATGACACTTTCATTACAAACAAATGTTATAGTAAGCTTTCACAGGTAATTACTAACAACGCAAAACAAAACTATATACATTATGATGCTGGCAAGCTGTTTTATTAGATTGTAACTATGTCCAGTAATTAACATCGACTGTATTATGTTCATTTACAGCGTACAAACGCAGTTGTCACACGTTGGAGGTAGGCGGAGACACGTATGTAATTATTTAAGGCTTAATGAGCTCGTTAATATTTGCAGTCGTAGATGTAGATGGTTTAGTACAGCTTAAATGTATTAGAACGGTCGCTAATGACACTTTCATTACAAACAAATGTTATAGTAAGCTTTCACAGGTAATTACTAACTACGCTAAACAAAACTATATACATTATGATGCTGGCAAGCTGTTTATTATATTCTTAATTTGTCCAGTAATTAACATCAACTGTATCATGTCTATTTACAGCGTACAAACGCATTTCTCACCCGTTGGAGTTTGGCGGAGACATAAATATAATTATTTAATGTCTAATGTGCTCGTCATAGTTTGCAATGGTTGATGTAGATGGCATACTACAGCTTAAATGTATTAGAACGGTCGCTAATAACGCTTTCATTACAAACAAATGTTATAGTAAGCTTTCACAGGTAATTACTAACTACGCAAAACAAAACTATATACATTATGATGCTGGCAAGCTGTTTTATTATATTCTTAATTTGTTCAGTAATTAAGATCAACTGTATCATGTCTATTTACAGCGTACAAACGCATTTCCCACCCGTTGGAGTTTGGCGGAGACATAAATATAATTATTTAATGTCTAATGTGTCTGGTCATAGTTTGCAATGGTTGATGTAGATGGCATACTACAGCTTAAATGTATTAGAACGGTCGCTAATGACACTTTCATTACAAACAAATGTTATAGTAAGCTTTCACAGGTAATTACTAACTACGCAAAACCAAACTATATACATTGTGTTGCTGGCAAGCTGTTTTATTATATTCTTAATTTGTCCAGTAATTAAGATCAACTGTATCATGTCTATTTACAGCGTACAAACGCATTTCTCACCCGTTGGAGTTTGGCGGAGACATAAATATGATTATTTAATGTCTAATGTGTCTGGTCATAGTTTGCAATGGTTGATGTAGATGGCATACTTTAGCTTAAATGTATTAGAACGGTCGCTAATGACATTTTCATTACAAACAAATGTTATAGTAAGCTTTCACAGGTAATTACTAACTACGCAAAACAAAACTATATACATTATGATGCTGGCAAGCTGTTTTATTATATTCTTAATTTGTCCAGTAATTAAGATCAACTGTATCATGCCTATTTACAGTGTACAAACGCATTTCTCACCCGTTGGAGTTTGGCGGAGACATAAATATAATTATTTAATGTCTAATGTGCTCGTCATAGTTTGCAATGGTTGATGTAGATGGCATACTACAGCTTAAATGTATTAGAACGGTCGCTAATGACACTTTCATTACAAACAAATGTTATAGTAAGCTTTCACAGGTAATTACTAACGACGCAAAACCAAACTATATACATTATGATGCTGGCAAGCTGTTTTATTATATTCTTAATTTGTCCAGTAATTAAGATCAACTGTATCATGTCTATTTACAGCGTACAAACGCATTTCTCACCCGTTGGAGTTAGGCGGAGACATAAATATAATTATTTAATGTCTAATCTGCTCGTCATGGTTTGCAATGGTTGATGTCGATGACATACTACGGCTTAAATGTATTAGAACGGTCGCTAATGACACTTTCATTACAAACAAATGTTATAGTAAGCTTTCACAGGTAATTACTAACTACGCAAAACCAAACTATATAAGTACATTATGATGCTGGCAAGCTGTTTTATTATATTCTCAATTTGTCCAGTAATTAAGATCAACTGTATCATGTCTATTTACAGCGTACAAACGCATTTCTCACCCGTTGGAGTTTGGCGGAGACATAAATATAATTATTTAATGTCTAATGTGTCTGGTCATAGTTTGCAATGGTTGATGTAGATGGCATACTACAGCTTAAATGTATTAGAACGGTCGCTAATGACACTTTCATTACAAACAAATGTTATAGTAAGCTTTCACAGGTAATTACTAACGACGCAAAACCAAACTATATACATTATGATGCTGGCAAGCTGTTTTATTATATTCTTAATTTGTCCAGTAATTAAGATCAACTGTATCATGTCAATTTACAGCGTACAAACGCATTTCTCACCCGTTGGAGTTTGGCGGAGACATAAATATAATTATTTAATGTCTAATGTGCTCGTCAAAGTTTGCAATGGTTGATGTAGATGGCATACTACAGCTTAAATGTATTAGAACGGTCGCTAATGACACATTCATTACAAACAAATGTTATAGTAAGCTTTCACAGGTAATTACTAACAACGCAAAACAAAACTATATACATTATGATGCTGGCAAGCTGTTTTATTATATTCTTAATTTGTCCAGTAATTAAGATCAACTGTATCATGTCTATTTACAGCGTACAAACGCATTTCTCACCCGTTGGAGTTAGGCGGAGACATAAATATAATTATTTAATGTCTAATCTGCTCGTCATGGTTTGCAATGGTTGATGTCGATGACATACTACGGCTTAAATGTATTAGAACGGTCGCTAATGACACTTTCATTACAAACAAATGTTATAGTAAGCTTTCACAGGTAATTACTAACTACGCAAAACCAAACTATATAAGTACATTATGATGCTGGCAAGCTGTTTTATTATATTCTTAATTTGTTCAGTAATTAAGATCAACTGTATCATGTCTATTTACAGCGTACAAACGCATTTCCCACCCGTTGGAGTTTGGCGGAGACATAAATATAATTATTTAATGTCTAATGTGCTCGTCATAGTTTGCAATGGTTGATGTAGATGGCATACTACAGCTTAAATGTATTAGAACGGTCGCTAATGACACTTTCATTACAAACAAATGTTATAGTAAGCTTTCACAGGTAATTACTAACTACGCAAAACCAAACTATATACATTATGATGCTGGCAAGCTGTTTTATTATATTCTTAATTTGTCCAGTAATTAAGATCAACTGTATCATGTCTATTTACAGCGTACAAACGCATTTCTCACAGGTTGGAGTTTGGCGGAGACATAAATATAATTATTTAATGTCTAATGTGCTCGTCAAAGTTTGCAATGGTTGATGTAGATGGCATACTACAGCTTGAATGTATTAGAACGGTCGCTAATGACACTTTCATTACAAACAAATGTTATAGTAAGCTTTCACAGGTAATTACTAACAACGCAAAACAAAACTATATACATTATGATGCTGGCAAGCTGTTTTATTATATTCTTAATTTGTCCAGTAATTAAGATCAACTGTATCATGTCTATTTACAGCGTACAAACGCATTTCTCACCCGTTGGAGTTAGGCGGAGACATAAATATAATTATTTAATGTCTAATCTGCTCGTCATGGTTTGCAATGGTTGATGTCGATGACATACTACGGCTTAAATGCATTAGAACGGTCGCTAATGACACTTTCATTACAAACAAATGTTATAGTAAGCTTTCACAGGTAATTACTAACTACGCAAAACCAAACTATATAAGTACATTATGATGCTGGCAAGCTGTTTTATTATATTCTTAATTTGTCCAGTAATTAAGATCAACTGTATCATGTCTATTAACAGCGTACAAACGCATTTC
Source organism: Agriotes lineatus (assembly GCA_940337035.1). Classification (NCBI taxonomy): domain Eukaryota; kingdom Metazoa; phylum Arthropoda; class Insecta; order Coleoptera; family Elateridae; genus Agriotes; species Agriotes lineatus. Next base: position 73,109 of record CALNHX010001849.1, on the reverse strand, counting down.
TCACCCGTTGGAGTTTGGCGGAGACATAAATATAATTATTTAATGTCTAATGTGCTCGTCAAAGTTTGCAATGGTTGATGTAGATGGCATACTACAGCTTAAATGTATTAGAAGGGTCGCTAATGACACTTTCATTACAAACAAATGTTATAGTAAGCTTTCACAGGTAATTACTAACTACGCAAAACAAAACTATACACATTATGATGCTGGCAAGCTGTTTTATTATATTCTTAATTTGTTCAGTAATTAAGATCAACTGTATCATGTCTATTTACAGCGTACAAACGCATTTCCCACCCGTTGGAGTTTGGCGGAGACATAAATATAATTATTTAATGTCTAATGTGTCTGGTCATAGTTTGCAATGGTTGATGTAGATGGCATACTACAGCTTAAATGTATTAGAACGGTCGCTAATGACGCTTTCATTACAAACAAATGTTATAGTAAGCTTTCACAGGTAATTACTAACTACGCAAAACAAAACTATATACATTATGATGCTGGCAAGCTGTTTTATTATATTCTTAATTTGTTCAGTAATTAAGATCAACTGTATCATGTCTATTTACAGCGTACAAACGCATTTCTCACCCGTTGGAGTTTGGCGGAGACATAAATATAATTATTTAATGTCTAATGTGCTCGTCAAAGTTTGCAATGGTTGATGTAAATGGCATACTATAGCTTAAATGTATTAGAACGGTCGCTAATGACACTTTCATTACAAACAAATGTTATAGTAAGCTTTCACAGGTAATTACTAACAACGCAAAACAAAACTATATACATTATGATGCTGGCAAGCTGTTTTATTAGATTGTAACTATGTCCAGTAATTAACATCGACTGTATTATGTTCATTTACAGCGTACAAACGCAGTTGTCACACGTTGGAGGTAGGCGGAGACACGTATGTAATTATTTAAGGCTTAATGAGCTCGTTAATATTTGCAGTCGTAGATGTAGATGGTTTAGTACAGCTTAAATGTATTAGAACGGTCGCTAATGACACTTTCATTACAAACAAATGTTATAGTAAGCTTTCACAGGTAATTACTAACTACGCTAAACAAAACTATATACATTATGATGCTGGCAAGCTGTTTTATTATATTCTTAATTTGTCCAGTAATTAACATCAACTGTATCATGTCTATTTACAGCGTACAAAGGCATTTCTCACCTGTTGGAGTTTGGCGGAGACATAAATATAATTATTTAATGTCTAATGTGCTCGTCATAGTTTGCAATGGTTGATGTAGATGGCATACTACAGCTTAAATGTATTAGAACGGTCGCTAATAACGCTTTCATTACAAACAAATGTTATAGTAAGCTTTCACAGGTAATTACTAACTACGCAAAACAAAACTATATACATTATGATGCTGGCAAGCTGTTTTATTATATTCTTAATTTGTTCAGTAATTAAGATCAACTGTATCATGTCTATTTACAGCGTACAAACGCATTTCCCACCCGTTGGAGTTTGGCGGAGACATAAATATAATTATTTAATGTCTAATGTGTCTGGTCATAGTTTGCAATGGTTGATGTAGATGGCATACTACAGCTTAAATGTATTAGAACGGTCGCTAATGACACTTTCATTACAAACAAATGTTATAGTAAGCTTTCACAGGTAATTACTAACTACGCAAAACCAAACTATATACATTGTGTTGCTGGCAAGCTGTTTTATTATATTCTTAATTTGTCCAGTAATTAAGATCAACTGTATCATGTCTATTTACAGCGTACAAACGCATTTCTCACCCGTTGGAGTTTGGCGGAGACATAAATATAATTATTTAATGTCTAATGTGTCTGGTCATAGTTTGCAATGGTTGATGTAGATGGCATACTACAGCTTAAATGTATTAGAACGGTCGCTAATGACACTTTCATTACAAACAAATGTTATAGTAAGCTTTCACAGGTAATTACTAACAACGCAAAACCAAACTATATACATTATGATGCTGGCAAGCTGTTTTATTATATTCTTAATTTGTCCAGTAATTAAGATCAACTGTATCATGTCTATTTACAGCGTACAAACGCATTTCTCACCCGTTGGAGTTAGGCGGAGACATAAATATAATTATTTAATGTCTAATCTGCTCGTCATGGTTTGCAATGGTTGATGTCGATTACATACTACGGCTTAAATGTATTAGAACGGTCGCTAATGACACTTTCATTACAAACAAATGTTATAGTAAGCTTTCACAGGTAATTACTAACTACGCAAAACCAAACTATATAAGTACATTATGATGCTGGCAAGCTGTTTTATTATATTCTCAATTTGTCCAGTAATTAAGATCAACTGTATCATGTCTATTTACAGCGTACAAACGCATTTCTCACCCGTTGGAGTTTGGCGGAGACATAAATATAATTATTTAATGTCTAATGTGCTCGTCAAAGTTTGCAATGGTTGATGTAGATGGCATACTACAGCTTAAATGTATTAGAAGGGTCGCTAATGACACTTTCATTACAAACAAATGTTATAGTAAGCTTTCACAGGTAATTACTAACTACGCAAAACAAAACTATACACATTATGATGCTGGCAAGCTGTTTTATTATATTCTTAATTTGTTCAGTAATTAAGATCAACTGTATCATGTCTATTTACAGCGTACAAACGCATTTCCCACCCGTTGGAGTTTGGCGGAGACATAAATATAATTATTTAATGTCTAATGTGTCTGGTCATAGTTTGCAATGGTTGATGTAGATGGCATACTACAGCTTAAATGTATTAGAACGGTCGCTAATGACACTTTCATTACAAACAAATGTTATAGTAAGCTTTCACAGGTAATTACTAACGACGCAAAACCAAACTATATACATTATGATGCTGGCAAGCTGTTTTATTATATTCTTAATTTGTCCAGTAATTAAGATCAACTGTATCATGTCAATTTACAGCGTACAAACGCATTTCTCACCCGTTGGAGTTTGGCGGAGACATAAATATAATTATTTAATGTCTAATGTGCTCGTCAAAGTTTGCAATGGTTGATGTAGATGGCATACTACAGCTTAAATGTATTAGAACGGTCGCTAATGACACTTTCATTACAAACAAATGTTATAGTAAGCTTTCACAGGTAATTACTAACAACGCAAAACAAAACTATATACATTATGATGCTGGCAAGCTGTTTTATTATATTCTTAATTTGTCCAGTAATTAAGATCAACTGTATCATGTCTATTTACAGCGTACAAACGCATTTCTCACCCGTTGGAGTTAGGCGGAGACATAAATATAATTATTTAATGTCTAATCTGCTCGTCATGGTTTGCAATGGTTGATGTCGATGACATACTACGGCTTAAATGTATTAGAACGGTCGCTAATGACACTTTCATTACAAACAAATGTTATAGTAAGCTTTCACAGGTAATTACTAACTACGCAAAACCAAACTATATAAGTACATTATGATGCTGGCAAGCTGTTTTATTATATTCTTAATTTGTCCAGTAATTAAGATCAACTGTATCATGTCTATTTACAGCGTACAAACGCATTTCTCACCCGTTGGAGTTTGGCGGAGACATAAATATAATTATTTAATGTCTAATGTGCTCGTCAAAGTTTGCAATGGTTGATGTAGATGGCATACTACAGCTTAAATGTATTAGAAGGGTCGCTAATGACACTTTCATTACAAACAAATGTTATAGTAAGCTTTCACAGGTAATTACTAACAACGCAAAACAAAACTATATACATTATGATGCTGGCAAGCGGTTTTATTATATTCTTAATTTGTCCAGTAATTAAGATCAACTGTATCATGTCTATTTACAGCGTACAAACGCATTTCTCACCCGTTGGAGTTAGGCGGAGACATAAATATAATTATTTAATGTCTAATCTGCTCGTCATGGTTTGCAATGGTTGATGTCGATGACATACTACGGATTAAATGTATTAGAACGGTCGCTAATGACACTTTCATTACAAACAAATGTTATAGTAAGCTTTCACAGGTAATTACTAACTACGCAAAACCAAACTATATAAGTACATTATGATGCTGGCAAGCTGTTTTATTATATTCTTAATTTGTCCAGTAATTAAGATCAACTGTATCATGTCTATTTACAGCGTACAAACGCATTTCTCACCCGTTGGAGTTTGGCGGAGACATAAATATAATTATTTAATGTCTAATGTGCTCGTCAAAGTTTGCAATGGTTGATGTAGATGGCATACTACAGCTTAAATGTATTAGAAGGGTCGCTAATGACACTTTCATTACAAACAAATGTTATAGTAAGCTTTCACAGGTAATTACTAACAACGCAAAACAAAACTATATACATTATGATGCTGGCAAGCTGTTTTATTAGATTCTAACTATGTCCAGTAATTAACATCGACTGTATTATGTTCATTTACAGCGTACAAACGCAGTTGTCACACGTTGGAGGTAGGCGGAGACACGTATGTAATTATTTAAGGCTTAATGAGCTCGTTAATATTTGCAGTCGTAGATGTAGATGGTTTAGTACAGCTTAAATGTATTAGAACGGTCGCTAATGACACTTTCATTACAAACAAATGTTATAGTAAGCTTTCACAGGTAATTACTAACTACGCTAAACAAAACTATATACATTATGATGCTGGCAAGCTGTTTTATTATATTCTTAATTTGTCCAGTAATTAAGATCAACTGTATCATGTCTATTTACAGCGTACAAACGCATTTCTCACCCGTTGGAGTTTGGCGGAGACATAAATACCGGGTGGCCATAAATATCTGATATCACATCACCTTTGGAATCAACACCGCTTTATTAAAGTGATGAATCCAACTAAACTAAATGTCATTAATGTAGTCACAACTAAAATTCCTATCTGTCAAAAATTATTACAGATTGCAATAAGTAATGGAGTTAGAACAGGATATTTTTATAATCGAGTCGTAGGCTAAACTGCAGAATCCAGGGCACATTCCCCTCCTCTTATTGCATTTTATTACATTACATAGGTACCAATACTTATCGCAATTGAAATATAATGCTAACCAACATTTATAAGTAGCTAATTCCATGGCTACCGGGATCTCAGATATTTATGGCCACCCGGTATAGTTATTTAATGCCTAATGTGCTCGTCAAAGTTTGCAATGGTTGATGTAAATGGCATACTATAGCTTAAATGTATTAGAACGGTCGCTAATGACACTTTCATTACACACAAATGTCATAGTAATCTTTCACAGGTAATTACTAACAACGCAAAACAAAACTATATACATTATGATGCTGGCAAGCTGTTTTATTATATTCTTAATTTGTCCAGTAATTAAGATCAACTGTATCATGTCTATTTACAGCGTACAAACGCATTTCTCACCCGTTGGAGTTTGGCGGAGACATAAATATAATTATTTAATGTCTAATGTGCTCGTCAAAGTTTGCAATGGTTGATGTAAATGGCATACTATAGCTTAAATGTATTAGAACGGTCGCTAATGACACTTTCATTACAAACAAATGTTATAGTAATCTTTCACAGGTAATTACTAACAACGCAAAACAAAACTATATACATTATGATGCTGGCAAGCTGTTTTATTATATTCTTAATTTGTCCAGTAATTAAGATCAACTGTATCATGTCTATTTACAGCGTACAAACGCATTTCTCACCCGTTGGAGTTTGGCGGAGACATAAATATAATTATTTAATGTCTAATGTGCTCGTCATAGTTTGCAATGGTTGATGTAGATGGCATACTACAGCTTAAATGTATTAGAACGGTCGCTAATGACGCTTTCATTACAAACAAATGTTATAGTAAGCTTTCACAGGTAATTACTAACTACGCAAAACAAAACTATATACATTATGATGCTGGCAAGCTGTTTTATTATATTCTTAATTTGTTCAGTAATTAAGATCAACTGTATCATGTCTATTTACAGCGTACAAACGCATTTCCCACCTGTTGGAGTTTGGCGGAGACATAAATATAATTATTTAATGTCTAATGTGTCTGGTCATAGTTTGCAATGGTTGATGTAGATGGCATACTACAGCTTAAATGTATTAGAACGGTCGCTAATGACACTTTCATTACAAACAAATGTTATAGTAAGCTTTCACAGGTAATTACTAACGACGCAAAACCAAACTATATACATTATGATGCTGGCAAGCTGTTTTATTATATTCTTAATTTGTCCAGTAATTAAGATCAACTGTATCATGTCTATTTACAGCGTACAAACGCATTTCTCACCCGTTGGAGTTTGGCGGAGACACAAATATAATTATTTAATGTCTAATGTGTCTGGTCATAGTTTGCAATGGTTGATGTAGATGGCATACTACAGCTTGAATGTATTAGAATGGTCGCTAATGACACTTTCATTACAAACAAATGTTATAGTAAACTTTCACAGGTAATTACTAACAACGCAAAACAAAACTATATACATTATGATGCTGGCAAGCTGTTTTATTATTTTCTTAATTTGTCCAGTAATTAAGATCAACTGTATCATGTCTATTTACAGCGTACAATCGCATTTCTCACCCGTTGGAGTTAGGCGGAGACATAAATATAATTATTTAATGTCTAATCTGCTCGTCATGGTTTGCAATGGTTGATGTCGATGACATACTACGGCTTAAATGTATTAGAACGGTCGCTAATGACACTTTCATTACAAACAAATGTTATAGTAAGCTTTCACAGGTAATTACTAACTACGCAAAACCAAACTATATAAGTACATTATGATGCTGGCAAGCTGTTTTATTATATTCTTAATTTGTCCAGTAATTAAGATCAACTGTATCATGTCTATTTACAGCGTACAAACGCATTTCTCACCCGTTGGAGTTTGGCGGAGACATAAATATAATTATTTAATGTCTAATGTGCTCGTCAAAGTTTGCAATGGTTGATGTAGATGGCATACTACAGCTTAAATGTATTAGAAGGGTCGCTAATGACACTTTCATTACAAACAAATGTTATAGTAAGCTTTCACAGGTAATTACTAACTACGCAAAACAAAACTATACACATTATGATGCTGGCAAGCTGTTTTATTATATTCTTAATTTGTTCAGTAATTAAGATCAACTGTATCATGTCTATTTACAGCGTACAAACGCATTTCCCACCCGTTGGAGTTTGGCGGAGACATAAATATAATTATTTAATGTCTAATGTGTCTGGTCATAGTTTGCAATGGTTGATGTAGATGGCATACTATAGCTTAAATGTATTAGAACGGTCGCTAATGACACTTTCATTACAAACAAATGTTATAGTAAGCTTTCACAGGTAATTACTAACTACGCAAAACCAAACTATATACATTGTGTTGCTGGCAAGCTGTTTTATTATATTCTTAATTTGTCCAGTAATTAAGATCAACTGTATCATGTCTATTTACAGCGTACAAACGCATTTCTCACCCGTTGGAGTTTGGCGGAGACATAAATATAATTATTTAATGTCTAATGTGTCTGGTCATAGTTTGCAATGGTTGATGTAGATGGCATACTTTAGCTTAAATGTATTAGAACGGTCGCTAATGACACTTTCATTACAAACAAATGTTATAGTAAGCTTTCACAGGTAATTACTAACTACGCAAAACAAAACTATATACATTATGATGCTGGCAAGCTGTTTTATTATATTCTTAATTTGTCCAGTAATTAAGATCAACTGTATCATGTCTATTTACAGCGTACAAACGCATTTCTCACCCGTTGGAGTTTGGCGGAGACATAAATATAATTATTTAATGTCTAATGTGCTCGTCATAGTTTGCAATGGTTGATGTAGATGGCATACTACAGCTTAAATGTATTAGAACGGTCGCTAATGACGCTTTCATTACAAACAAATGTTATAGTAAGCTTTCACAGGTAATTACTAACTACGCAAAACAAAACTATATACATTATGATGCTGGCAAGCTGTTTTATTATATTCTTAATTTGTTCAGTAATTAAGATCAACTGTATCATGTCTATTTACAGCGTACAAACGCATTTCCCACCCGTTGGAGTTTGGCGGAGACATAAATATAATTATTTAATGTCTAATGTGTCTGGTCATAGTTTGCAATGGTTGATGTAGATGGCATACTACAGCTTAAATGTATTAGAACGGTCGCTAATGACACTTTCAGTACAAACAAATGTTATAGTAAGCTTTCACAGGTAATTACTAACGACGCAAAACCAAACTATATACATTATGATGCTGGCAAGCTGTTTTATTATATTCTTAATTTGTCCAGTAATTAAGATCAACTGTATCAAGTCTATTTACAGCGTACAAACGCATTTCTCACCCGTTGGAGTTTGGCGGAGACATAAATATAATTATTTAATGTCTAATGTGCTCGTCAAAGTTTGCAATGGTTGATGTAGATGGCATACTACAGCTTGAATGTATTAGAACGGTCGCTAATGACACTTTCATTACAAACAAATGTTATAGTAAGCTTTCACAGGTAATTACTAACAACGCAAAACAAAACTATATACATTATGATGCTGGCAAGCTGTTTTATTATATTCTTAATTTGTCCAGTAATTAAGATCAACTGTATCATGTCTATTTACAGCGTACAAACGCATTTCTCACCCGTTGGAGCTTGGCGGAGACATAAATATAATTATTTAATGTCTAATGTGCTCGTCAAAGTTTGCAATGGTTGATGTAGATGGCATACTACAGCTTAAATGTATTAGAAGGGTCGCTAATGACACTTTCATTACAAACAAATGTTATAGTAAGCTTTCACAGGTAATTACTAACTACGCAAAACAAAACTATACACATTATGATGCTGGCAAGCTGTTTTATTATATTCTCAATTTGTCCAGTAATTAATATCAACTGTATTATGTCTATTTACAGCGTACAAACGCATTTCTCACCCGTTGGAGTTTGGCGGAGACATAAATATAATTATTTAATGTCTAATGTGCTCGTCAAAGTTTGCAATGGTTGATGTAGATGGCATACTACAGCTTGAATGTATTAGAACGGTCGCTAATGACACTTTCATTACAAACAAATGTTATAGTAAGCTTTCACAGGTAATTACTAACAACGCAAAACAAAACTATATACATTATGATGCTGGCAAGCTGTTTTATTATATTCTTAATTTGTCCAGTAATTAAGATCAACTGTATCATGTCTATTTACAGCGTACAAACGCATTTCTCACCCGTTGGAGCTTGGCGGAGACATAAATATAATTATTTAATGTCTAATGTGCTCGTCAAAGTTTGCAATGGTTGATGTAGATGGCATACTACAGCTTAAATGTATTAGAAGGGTCGCTAATGACACTTTCATTACAAACAAATGTTATAGTAAGCTTTCACAGGTAATTACTAACTACGCAAAACAAAACTATACACATTATGATGCTGGCAAGCTGTTTTATTATATTCTTAATTTGTTCAGTAATTAAGATCAACTGTATCATGTCTATTTACAGCGTACAAACGCATTTCCCACCCGTTGGAGTTTGGCGGAGACATAAATATAATTATTTAATGTCTAATGTGTCTGGTCATAGTTTGCAATGGTTGATGTAGATGGCATAGTACAGCTTAAATGTATTAGAACGGTCGCTAATGACACTTTCATTACAAACAAATGTTATAGTAAGCTTTCACAGGTAATTACTAACTACGCAAAACCAAACTATATACATTGTGTTGCTGGCAAGCTGTTTTATTATATTCTTAATTTGTCCAGTAATTAAGATCAACTGTATCATGTCTATTTACAGCGTACAAACGCATTTCTCACCCGTTGGAGTTTGGCGGAGACATAAATATAATTATTTAATGTCTAATGTGTCTGGTCATAGTTTGCAATGGTTGATGTAGATGGCATACTTTAGCTTAAATGTATTAGAACGGTCGCTAATGACACTTTCATTACAAACAAATGTTATAGTAAGCTTTCACAGGTAATTACTAACTACGCAAAACAAAACTATATACATTATTATGCTGGCAAGCTGTTTTATTATATTCTTAATTTGTCCAGTAATTAAGATCAACTGTATCATGTCTATTTACAGCGTACAAACGCATTTCTCACCCGTTGGAGTTTGGCGGAGACATAAATATAATTATTTAATGTCTAATGTGCTCGTCATAGTTTGCAATGGTTGATGTAGATGGCATACTACAGCTTAAATGTATTAGAACGGTCGCTAATGACGCTTTCATTACAAACAAATGTTATAGTAAGCTTTCACAGGTAATTACTAACTACGCAAAACAAAACTATATACATTATGATGCTGGCAAGCTGTTTTATTATATTCTTAATTTGTTCAGTAATTAAGATCAACTGTATCATGTCTATTTACAGCGTACAAACGCATTTCCCACCCGTTGGAGTTTGGCGGAGACATAAATATAATTATTTAATGTCTAATGTGTCTGGTCATAGTTTGCAATGGTTGATGTAGATGGCATACTACAGCTTGAATGTATTAGAACGGTCGCTAATGACACTTTCATTACAAACAAATGTTATAGTAAGCTTTCACAGGTAATTACTAACAACGCAAAACAAAACTATATACATTATGATGCTGGCAAGCTGTTTTATTATATTCTCAATTTGTCCAGTAATTAAGATCAACTGTATCATGTCTATTTACAGCGTACAAACGCATTTCTCACCCGTTGGAGTTTGGCGGAGACATAAATATAATTATTTAATGTCTAATGTGCTCGTCAAAGTTTGCAATGGTTGATGTAGATGGCATACTACAGCTTAAATGTATTAGAAGGGTCGCTAATGACACTTTCATTACAAACAAATGTTATAGTAAGCTTTCACAGGTAATTACTAACTACGCAAAACAAAACTATACACATTATGATGCTGGCAAGCTGTTTTATTATATTCTTAATTTGTTCAGTAATTAAGATCAACTGTATCATGTCTATTTACAGCGTACAAACGCATTTCCCACCCGTTGGAGTTTGGCGGAGACATAAATATAATTATTTAATGTCTAATGTGTCTGGTCATAGTTTGCAATGGTTGATGTAGATGGCATACTACAGCTTAAATGTATTAGAACGGTCGCTAATGACACTTTCATTACAAACAAATGTTATAGTAAGCTTTCACAGGTAATTACTAACTACGCAAAACCAAACTATATACATTGTGTTGCTGGCAAGCTGTTTTATTATATTCTTAATTTGTCCAGTAACTAAGATCAACTGTATCATGTCTATTTACAGCGTACAAACGCATTTCTCACCCGTTGGAGTTTGGCGGAGACATAAATATAATTATTTAATGTCTAATGTGTCTGGTCATAGTTTGCAATGGTTGATGTAGATGGCATACTTTAGCTTAAATGTATTAGAACGGTCGCTAATGACACTTTCATTACAAACAAATGTTATAGTAAGCTTTCACAGGTAATTACTAACTACGCAAAACAAAACTATATACATTATTATGCTGGCAAGCTGTTTTATTATATTCTTAATTTGTCCAGTAATTAAGATCAACTGTATCATGTCTATTTACAGCGTACAAACGCATTTCTCACCCGTTGGAGTTTGGCGGAGACATAAATATAATTATTTAATGTCTAATGTGCTCGTCATAGTTTGCAATGGTTGATGTAGATGGCATACTACAGCTTAAATGTATTAGAACGGTCGCTAATGACGCTTTCATTACAAACAAATGTTATAGTAAGCTTTCACAGGTAATTACTAACTACGCAAAACAAAACTATATACATTATGATGCTGGCAAGCTGTTTTATTATATTCTTAATTTGTTCAGTAATTAAGATCAACTGTATAATGTCTATTTACAGCGTACAAACGCATTTCCCACCCGTTGGAGTTTGGCGGAGACATAAATATAATTATTTAATGTCTAATGTGTCTGGTCATAGTTTGCAATGGTTGATGTAGATGGCATACTACAGCTTAAATGTATTAGAACGGTCGCTAATGACACTTTCATTACAAACAAATGTTATAGTAAGCTTTCACAGGTAATTACTAACGACGCAAAACCAAACTATATACATTATGATGCTGGCAAGCTGTTTTATTATATTCTTAATTTGTCCAGTAATTAAGATCAACTGTATCATGTCAATTTACAGCGTACAAACGCATTTCTCACCCGTTGGAGTTTGGCGGAGACATAAATATAATTATTTAATGTCTAATGTGCTCGTCAAAGTTTGCAATGGTTGATGTAGATGGCATACTACAGCTTGAATGTATTAGAACGGTCGCTAATGACACTTTCATTACAAACAAATGTTATAGTAAGCTTTCACAGGTAATTACTAACAACGCAAAACAAAACTATATACATTATGATGCTGGCAAGCTGTTTTATTATATTCTTAATTTGTCCAGTAATTAAGATCAACTGTATCATGTCTATTTACAGCGTACAAACGCATTTCTCACCCGTTGGAGTCAGGCGGAGACATAAATATAATTATTTAATGTCTAATCTGCTCGTCATGGTTTGCAATGGTTGATGTCGATGACATACTACGGCTTAAATGTATTAGAACGGTCGCTAATGACACTTTCATTACAAACAAATGTTATAGTAAGCTTTCACAGGTAATTACTAACTACGCAAAACCAAACTATATAAGTACATTATGATGCTGGCAAGCTGTTTTATTATATTCTTAATTTGTCCAGTAATTAAGATCAACTGTATCATGTCTATTTACAGCGTACAAACGCATTTCTCACCCGTTGGAGTTTGGCGGAGACATAAATATAATTATTTAATGTCTAATGTGCTCGTCAAAGTTTGCAATGGTTGATGTAGATGGCATACTACAGCTTAAATGTATTAGAAGGGTCGCTAATGACACTTTCATTACAAACAATTGTTATAGTAAGCTTTCACAGGTAATTACTAACAACGCAAAACAAAACTATATACATTATGATGCTGGCAAGCTGTTTTATTAGATTCTAACTATGTCCAGTAATTAACATCGACTGTATTATGTTCATTTACAGCGTACAAACGCAGTTGTCACACGTTGGAGGTAGGCGGAGACACGTATGTAATTATTTAAGGCTTAATGAGCTCGTTAATATTTGCAGTCGTAGATGTAGATGGTTTAGTACAGCTTAAATGTATTAGAACGGTCGCTAATGACACTTTCATTACAAACAAATGTTATAGTAAGCTTTCACAGGTAATTACTAACTACGCTAAACAAAACTATATACATTATGATGCTGGCAAGCTGTTTTATTATATTCTTAATTTGTCCAGTAATTAACATCAACTGTATCATGTCTATTTACAGCGTACAAACGCATTTCTCACCCGTTGGAGTTTGGCGGAGATATAAATATAATTATTTAATGTCTAATGTGCTCGTCAAAGTTTGCAATGGTTGATGTAAATGGCATACTATAGCTTAAATGTATTAGAACGGTCGCTAATGACACTTTCATTACAAACAAATGTTATAGTAAGCTTTCACAGGTAATTACTAACTACGCAAAACAAAACTATATAAGTACATTATGATGCTGGCAAGCTGTTTTATTATATTCTTAATTTGTCCAGTAATTAAGATCAACTGTATCATGTCTATTTACAGCGTACAAACGCATTTCTCACCCGTTGGAGTTTGGCGGAGACATAAATATAATTATTTAATGTCTAATGTGCTCGTCAAAGTTTGCAATGGTTGATGTAAATGGCATACTATAGCTTAAATGTATTAGAACGGTCGCTAATGACACTTTCATTACAAACAAATGTTATAGTAATCTTTCACAGGTAATTACTAACAACGCAAAACAAAACTATATACATTATGATGCTGGCAAACTGTTTTATTATATTCTTAATTTGTCCAGTAATTAAGATCAACTGTATCATGTCTATTTACAGCGTACAAACGCATTTCTCACCCGTTGGAGTTTGGCGGAGACATAAATATAATTATTTAATGTCTAATGTGCTCGTCATAGTTTGCAATGGTTGATGTAGATGGCATACTACAGCTTAAATGTATTAGAACGGTCGCTAATGACGCTTTCATTACAAACAAATGTTATAGTAAGCTTTCACAGGTAATTACTAACTACGCAAAACAAAACTATATACATTATGATGCTGGCAAGCTGTTTTATTATATTCTTAATTTGTTCAGTAATTAAGATCAACTGTATCATGTCTATTTACAGCGTACAAACGCATTTCCCACCCGTTGGAGTTTGGCGGAGACATAAATATAATTATTTAATGTCTAATGTGTCTGGTCATAGTTTGCAATGGTTGATGTAGATGGCATACTACAGCTTAAATGTATTAGAACGGTCGCTAATGACACTTTCATTACAAACAAATGTTATAGTAAGCTTTCACAGGTAATTACTAACTACGCAAAACCAAACTATATACATTGTGTTGCTGGCAAGCTGTTTTATTATATTCTTAATTTGTCCAGTAATTAAGATCAACTGTATCATGTCTATTTACAGCGTACAAACGCATTTCTCACCCGTTGGAGTTTGGCGGAGACATAAATATAATTATTTAATGTCTAATGTGTCTGGTCATAGTTTGCAATGGTTGATGTAGATGGCATACTTTAGCTTAAATGTATTAGAACGGTCGCTAATGACACTTTCATTACAAACAAATGTTATAGTAAGCTTTCACAGGTAATTACTAACTACGCAAAACAAAACTATATACATTATGATGCTGGCAAGCTGTTTTATTATATTCTTAATTTGTCCAGTAATTAAGATCAACTGTATCATGTCTATTTACAGCGTACAAACGCATTTCTCACCCGTTGGAGTTTGGCGGAGACATAAATATAATTATTTAATGTCTAATGTGCTCGTCATGGTTTGCAATGGTTGATGTAGATGGCATACTACAGCTTAAATGTATTAGAACGGTCGCTAATGACGCTTTCATTACAAACAAATGTTATAGTAAGCTTTCACAGGTAATTACTAACTACGCAAAACAAAACTATATACATTATGATGCTGGCAAGCTGTTTTATTATATTCTTAATTTGTTCAGTAATTAAGATCAACTGTATCATGTCTATTTACAGCGTACAAACGCATTTCCCACCCGTTGGAGTTTGGCGGAGACATAAATATAATTATTTAATGTCTAATGTGTCTGGTCATAGTTTGCAATGGTTGATGTAGATGGCATACTACAGCTTAAATGTATTAGAACGGTCGCTAATGACACTTTCATTACAAACAAATGTTATAGTAAGCTTTCACAGGTAATTACTAACGACGCAAAACCAAACTATATACATTATGATGCTGGCAAGCTGTTTTATTATATTCTTAATTTGTCCAGTAATTAAGATCAACTGTATCATGTCTATTTACAGCGTACAAACGCATTTCTCACCCGTTGGAGTTTGGCGGAGACATAAATATAATTATTTAATGTCTAATGTGCTCGTCAAAGTTTGCAATGGTTGATGTAGATGGCATACTACAGCTTGAATGTATTAGAACGGTCGCTAATGACACTTTCATTACAAACAAATGTTATAGTAAGCTTTCACAGGTAATTACTAACAACGCAAAACAAAACTATATACATTATGATGCTGGCAAGCTGTTTTATTATATTCTTAATTTGTCCAGTAATTAAGATCAACTGTATCATGTCTATTTACAGCGTACAAACGCATTTCTCACCCGTTGGAGTTTGGCGGAGACATAAATATAATTATTTAATGTCTAATCTGCTCGTCATGGTTTGCAATAGTTGATGTCGATGACATACTACGGCTTAAATGTATTAGAACGGTCGCTAATGACACTTTCATTATAAACAAATGTTATAGTAAGCTTTCACAGGTAATTACTAACTACGCAAAACCAAACTATATAGGTACATTATGATGCTGGCAAGCTGTTTTATTATATTCTTAATTTGTCCAGTAATTAAGATCAACTGTATCATGTCTATTTACAGCGTACAAACGCATTTCTCACCCGTTGGAGTTTGGCGGAGACATAAATATAATTATTTAATGTCTAATGTGCTCGTCAAAGTTTGCAATGGTTGATGTAGATGGCATACTACAGCTTAAATGTATTAGAAGGGCCGCTAATGACACTTTCATTACAAACAAATGTTATAGTAAGCTTTGACAGGTAATTACTAACTACGCAAAACCAAACTATATAAGTACATTATGATGCTGGCAAGCTGTTTTATTATATTCTTAATTTGTCCAGTAATTAAGATCAACTGTATCATGTCTATTTACAGCGTACAAACGCATTTCTCACCCGTTGGAGCTTGGCGGAGACATAAATATAATTATTTAATGTCTAATGTGCTCGTCAAAGTTTGCAATGGTTGATGTAGATGGCATACTACAGCTTAAATGTATTAGAAGGGTCGCTAATGACACTTTCATTACAAACAAATGTTATAGTAAGCTTTCACAGGTAATTACTAACTACGCAAAACAAAACTATACACATTATGATGCTGGCAAGCTGTTTTATTATATTCTTAATTTGTTCAGTAATTAAGATCAACTGTATCATGTCTATTTACAGCGTACAAACGCATTTCCCACCCGTTGGAGTTTGGCGGAGACATAAATATAATTATTTAATGTCTAATGTGTCTGGTCATAGTTTGCAATGGTTGATGTAGATGGCATACTACAGCTTAAATGTATTAGAACGGTCGCTAATGACACTTTCATTACAAACAAATGTTATAGTAAGCTTTCACAGGTAATTACTAACTACGCAAAACCAAACTATATACATTGTGTTGCTGGCAAGCTGTTTTATTATATTCTTAATTTGTCCAGTAATTAAGATCAACTGTATCATGTCTATTGACAGCGTACAAACGCATTTCTCACCCGTTGGAGTTTGGCGGAGACATAAATATAATTATTTAATGTCTAATGTGTCTGGTCATAGTTTGCAATGGTTGATGTAGATGGCATACTTTAGCTTAAATGTATTAGAACGGTCGCTAATGACACTTTCATTACAAACAAATGTTATAGTAAGCTTTCACAGGTAATTACTAACTACGCAAAACAAAACTATATACATTATGATGCTGGCAAGCTGTTTTATTATATTCTTAATTTGTCCAGTAATTAAGATCAACTGTATCATGTCTATTTACAGCGTACAAACGCATTTCTCACCCGTTGGAGTTTGGCGGAGACATAAATATAATTATTTAATGTCTAATGTGCTCGTCATGGTTTGCAATGGTTGATGTAGATGGCATACTACAGCTTAAATGTATTAGAACGGTCGCTAATGACGCTTTCATTACAAACAAATGTTATAGTAAGCTTTCACAGGTAATTACTAACTACGCAAAACAAAACTATATACATTATGATGCTGGCAAGCTGTTTTATTATATTCTTAATTTGTTCAGTAATTAAGATCAACTGTATCATGTCTATTTACAGCGTACAAACGCATTTCCCACCCGTTGGAGTTTGGCGGAGACATAAATATAATTATTTAATGTCTAATGTGTCTGGTCATAGTTTGCAATGGTTGATGTAGATGGCATACTACAGCTTAAATGTATTAGAACGGTCGCTAATGACACTTTCATTACAAACAAATGTTATAGTAAGCTTTCACAGGTAATTACTAACGACGCAAAACCAAACTATATACATTATGATGCTGGCAAGCTGTTTTATTATATTCTTAATTTGTCCAGTAATTAAGATCAACTGTATCATGTCTATTTACAGCGTACAAACGCATTTCTCACCCGTTGGAGTTTGGCGGAGACATAAATATAATTATTTAATGTCTAATGTGCTCGTCAAAGTTTGCAATGGTTGATGTAGATGGCATACTACAGCTTGAATGTATTAGAACGGTCGCTAATGACACTTTCATTACAAACAAATGTTATAGTAAGCTTTCACAGGTAATTACTAACAACGCAAAACAAAACTATATACATTATGATGCTGGCAAGCTGTTTTATTATATTCTTAATTTGTCCAGTAATTAAGATCAACTGTATCATGTCTATTTACAGCGTACAAACGCATTTCTCACCCGTTGGAGTTTGGCGGAGACATAAATATAATTATTTAATGTCTAATCTGCTCGTCATGGTTTGCAATGGTTGATGTCGATGACATACTACGGCTTAAATGCATTAGAACGGTCGCTAATGACACTTTCATTACAAACAAATGTTATAGTAAGCTTTCACAGCTAATTACTAACTACGCAAAACAAAACTATACACATTATGATGCTGGCAAGCTGTTTTATTATATTCTTAATTTGTTCAGTAATTAAGATCAACTGTATCATGTCTATTTACAGCGTACAAACGCATTTCCCACCCGTTGGAGTTTGGCGGAGACATAAATATAATTATTTAATGTCTAATGTGTCTGGTCATAGTTTGCAATGGTTGATGTAGATGGCATACTACAGCTTAAATGTATTAGAACGGTCGCTAATGACACTTTCATTACAAACAAATGTTATAGTAAGCTTTCACAGGTAATTACTAACTACGCAAAACAAAACTATATACATTATGATGCTGGCAAGCTGTTTTATTATATTCTTAATTTGTCCAGTAATTAAGATCAACTGTATCATGTCTATTTACAGCGTACAAACGCATTTCTCACCCGTTGGAGTTTGGCGGAGACATAAATATAATTATTTAATGTCTAATGTGTCTGGTCATAGTTTGCAATGGTTGATGTAGATGGCATACTTTAGCTTAAATGTATTAGAACGGTCGCTAATGACACTTTCATTACAAACAAATGTTATAGTAAGCTTTCACAGGTAATTACTAACTACGCAAAACAAAACTATATACATTATGATGCTGGCAAGCTGTTTTATTATATTCTTAATTTGTCCAGTAATTAAGATCAACTGTATCATGTCTATTTACAGCGTACAAACGCATTTCTCACCCGTTGGAGTTTGGCGGAGACATAAATATAATTATTTAATGTCTAATGTGCTCGTCATGGTTTGCAATGGTTGATGTAGATGGCATACTACAGCTTAAATGTATTAGAACGGTCGCTAATGACGCTTTCATTACAAACAAATGTTATAGTAAGCTTTCACAGGTAATTACTAACTACGCAAAACAAAACTATATACATTATGATGCTGGCAAGCTGTTTTATTATATTCTTAATTTGTTCAGTAATTAAGATCAACTGTATCATGTCTATTTACAGCGTACAAACGCATTTCCCACCCGTTGGAGTTTGGCGGAGACATAAATATAATTATTTAATGTCTAATGTGTCTGGTCATAGTTTGCAATGGTTGATGTAGATGGCATACTACAGCTTAAATGTATTAGAACAGTCGCTAATGACACTTTCATTACAAACAAATGTTATAGTAAGCTTTCACAGGTAATTACTAACGACGCAAAACCAAACTATATACATTATGATGCTGGCAAGCTGTTTTATTATATTCTTAATTTGTCCAGTAATTAAGATCAACTGTATCATGTCTATTTACAGCGTACAAACGCATTTCTCACCCGTTGGAGTTTGGCGGAGACATAAATATAATTATTTAATGTCTAATGTGCTCGTCAAAGTTTGCAATGGTTGATGTAGATGGCATACTACAGCTTGAATGTATTAGAACGGTCGCTAATGACACTTTCATTACAAACAAATGTTATAGTAAGCTTTCACAGGTAATTACTAACAACGCAAAACAAAACTATATACATTATGATGCTGGCAAGCTGTTTTATTATATTCTTAATTTGTCCAGTAATTAAGATCAACTGTATCATGTCTATTTACAGCGTACAAACGCATTTCTCACCCGTTGGAGTTTGGCGGAGACATAAATATAATTATTTAATGTCTAATCTGCTCGTCATGGTTTGCAATGGTTGATGTCGATGACATACTACGGCTTAAATGCATTAGAACGGTCGCTAATGACACTTTCATTACAAACAAATGTTATAGTAAGCTTTCACAGCTAATTACTAACTACGCAAAACAAAACTATACACATTATGATGCTGGCAAGCTGTTTTATTATATTCTTAATTTGTTCAGTAATTAAGATCAACTGTATCATGTCTATTTACAGCGTACAAACGCATTTCCCACCCGTTGGAGTTTGGCGGAGACATAAATATAATTATTTAATGTCTAATGTGTCTGGTCATAGTTTGCAATGGTTGATGTAGATGGCATACTACAGCTTAAATGTATTAGAACGGTCGCTAATGACACTTTCATTACAAACAAATGTTATAGTAAGCTTTCACAGGTAATTACTAACTACGCAAAACAAGACTATATACATTATGATGCTGGCAAGCTGTTTTATTATATTCTTAATTTGTCCAGTAATTAAGATCAACTGTATCATGTCTATTTACAGCGTACAAACGCATTTCTCACCCGTTGGAGTTTGGCGGAGACATAAATATAATTATTTAATGTCTAATGTGTCGTCAAAGTTTGCAATGGTTGATGTAAATGGCATACTATAGCTTAAAGGTATTAGAACGGTCGCTAATGACACTTTCATTACAAACAAATGTTATAGTAAGCTTTCACAGGTAATTACTAACAACGCAAAACAAAACTATATACATTATGATGCTGGCAAGCTGTTTTATTAGATTCTAACTATGTCCAGTAATTAACATCGACTGTATTATGTTCATTTACAGCGTACAAACGCAGTTGTCACACGTTGGAGGTAGGCGGAGACACGTATTTAATTATTTAAGGCTTAATGAGCTCGTTAATATTTGCAGTCGTAGATGTAGATAGTTTAGTACAGCTTAAATGTATTAGAACGGTCGCTAATGACACTTTCATTACAAACAAATGTTACAGTAAGCTTTCACAGGTAATTACTAACTACGCTAAACAAAACTATATACATTATGATGCTGGCAAGCTGTTTTATTATATTCTTAATTTGTCCAGTAATTAACATCAACTGTATCATGTCTATTTACTGCGTACAAACGCATTTCTCACCCGTTGGAGTTTGGCGGAGCTATAAATATAATTATTTAATGTCTAATGTGCTCGTCAAAGATTGCAATGGTTGATGTAAATGGCATACTATAGCTTAAATGTATTAGAACGGTGGCTAATGACACTTTCATTACAAACAAATGTTATAGTAAGCTTTCACAGGTAATTACTAACTACGCAAAACAAAACTATATACATTATGATGCTGGCAAGCTGTTTTATTATATTCTTAATTTGTCCAGTAATTAAGATCAACTGTATCATGTCTATTTACAGCGTACAAACGCATTTCTCACCCGTTGGAGTTTGGCGGAGACATAAATACCGGGTGGCCATAAATATCTGATATCACATCACCTTTGGAATCAACGCCGCTTTATTAAAGTGATGAATCCAACTAAACTAAATGTCATTAATGTAGTCACAACTAAAATTCCTATCTGTCAAAAATTATTACAGATTGCAATAAGTAATGGAGTTAGAACAGGATATTTTTATAATCGAGTCGTAGGCTAAACTGCAGAATCCAGGGCACATTCCCCTCCTCTTATTGCATTTTATTACATTACATAGGTACCAATACTTATCGCAATTGAAATATAATGCTAACCAACATTTATAAGTAGCTAATTCCATGGCTACCGGGATCTCAGATATTTATGGCCACCCGTATAATTATTTAATGTCTAATGTGCTCGTCAAAGTTTGCAATGGTTGATGTAAATGGCATACTATAGCTTAAATGTATTAGAACGGTCGCTAATGACACTTTCATTACACACAAATGTCATAGTAATCTTTCACAGGTAATTACTAACAACGCAAAACAAAACTATATACATTATGATGCTGGCAAGCTGTTTTATTATATTCTTAATTTGTCCAGTAATTAAGATCAACTGTATCATGTCTATTTACAGCGTACAAACGCATTTCTCACCCGTTGGAGTTTGGCGGAGACATAAATATAATTATTTAATGTCTAATGTGCTCGTCAAAGTTTGCAATGGTTGATGTAAATGGGATACTATAGCTTAAATGTATTAGAACGGTCGCTAATGACACTTTCATTACAAACAAATGTTATAGTAATCTTTCACAGGTAATTACTAACAACGCAAAACAAAACTATATACATTATGATGCTGGCAAGCTGTTTTATTATATTCTTAATTTGTCCAGTAATTAAGATCAACTGTATCATGTCTATTTACAGCGTACAAACGCATTTCTCACCCGTTGGAGTTTGGCGGAGACATAAATATAATTATTTAATGTCTAATGTGCTCGTCAAAGTTTGCAATGGTTGATGTAAATGGCATACTATAGCTTAAATGTATTAGAACGGTCGCTAATGACACTTTCATTACAAACAAATGTTATAGTAATCTTTCACAGGTAATTACTAACAACGCAAAACAAAACTATATACATTATGATGCTGGCAAGCTGTTTTATTATATTCTTAATTTGTCCAGTAATTAAGATCAACTGTATCATGTCTATTTACAGCGTACAAACGCATTTCTCACCCGTTGGAGTTTGGCGGAGACATAAATATAATTATTTAATGTCTAATGTGCTCGTCAAAGTTTGCAATGGTTGATGTAAATGGCATACTATAGCTTAAATGTAATAGAACGGTCGCTAATGACACTTTCATTACAAACAAATGTTATAGTAATCTTTCACAGGTAATTACTAACAACGCAAAACAAAACTATATACATTATGGTGCTGGCAAGCTGTTTTATTATATTCTTAATTTGTCCAGTAATTAAGATCAACTGTATCATGTCTATTTACAGCGTACAAACGCATTTCTCACCCGTTGGAGTTTGGCGGAGACATAAATATAATTATTTAATGTCTAATGTGCTCGTCAAAGTTTGCAATGGTTGATGTAAATGGCATACTATAGCTTAAATGTATTAGAACGGTCGCTAATGACACTTTCATTACAAACAAATGTTATAGTAATCTTTCACAGGTAATTACTAACAACGCAAAACAAAACTATATACATTATGATGCTGGCAAGCTGTTTTATTATATTCTTAATTTGTCCAGTAATTAAGATCAACTGTATCATGTCTATTTACAGCGTACAAACGCATTTCTCACCCGTTGGAGTTTGGCGGAGACATAAATATAATTATTTAATGTCTAATGTGCTCGTCAAAGTTTGCAATGGTTGATGTAAATGGCATACTATAGCTTAAATGTATTAGAACGGTCGCTAATGACACTTTCATTACAAACAAATGTTATAGTAATCTTTCACAGGTAATTACTAACAACGCAAAACAAAACTATATACATTATGATGCTGGCAAGCTGTTTTATTATATTCTTAATTTGTCCAGTAATTAAGATCAACTGTATCATGTCTATTTACAGCGTACAAACGCATTTCTCACCCGTTGGAGTTTGGCGGAGACATAAATATAATTATTAATGTCTAATGTGCTCGTCAAAGTTTGCAATGGTTGATGTAAATGGCATACTATAGCTTAAATGTATTAGAACGGTCGCTAATGACACTTTCATTACAAACAAATGTTATAGTAATCTTTCACAGGTAATTACTAACAACGCAAAACAAAACTATATACATTATGATGCTGGCAAGCTGTTTTATTATATTCTTAATTTGTCCAGTAATTAAGATCAACTGTATCATGTCTATTTACAGCGTACAAACGCATTTCTCACCCGTTGGAGTTTGGCGGAGACATAAATATAATTATTTAATGTCTAATGTGCTCGTCAAAGTTTGCAATGGTTGATGTAAATGGCATACTATAGCTTAAATGTATTAGAACGGTCGCTAATGACACTTTCATTACACACAAATGTCATAGTAATCTTTCACAGGTAATTACTAACAACGCAAAACAAAACTATATACATTATGATGCTGGCAAGCTGTTTTATTATATTCTTAATTTGTCCAGTAATTAAGATCAACTGTATCATGTCTATTTACAGCGTACAAACGCATTTCTCACCCGTTGGAGTTTGGCGGAGACATAAATATAATTATTTAATGTCTAATGTGCTCGTCAAAGTTTGCAATGGTTGATGTAAATGGCATACTATAGCTTAAATGTATTAGAACGGTCGCTAATGACACTTTCATTACAAACAAATGTTATAGTAATCTTTCACAGGTAATTACTAACAACGCAAAACAAAACTATATACATTATGATGCTGGCAAGCTGTTTTATTATATTCTTAATTTGTCCAGTAATTAAGATCAACTGTATCATGTCTATTTACAGCGTACAAACGCATTTCTCACCCGTTGGAGTTTGGCGGAGACATAAATATAATTATTTAATGTCTAATGTGCTCGTCAAAGTTTGCAATGGTTGATGTAAATGGCATACTATAGCTTAAATGTATTAGAACGGTCGCTAATGACACTTTCATTACAAACAAATGTTATAGTAATCTTTCACTGGTAATTACTAACAACGCAAAACAAAACTATATACATTATGATGCTGGCGGAGACACGTATGTAATAATTTAAGGCTTAATGAGGATGTATGCAGGGCAGTCGAAGTTTCTCAGGGGAGTCGCGGGTTGTTACGAGATAACAATAAGTTTGTTTGGGGGCGGACCTTACACTCGAATTTCTCTGTCTGTTATATTTATTACTCGCTCTGTGCACCTTCTAATTTTTCGCAAGGTTGTCAGATGTCCGATCCGACATTCAAGCTCGCACGCAAATATAGCTGGTAGCTTATGGCCGTGATTGAACTGTTCAACGCGTTTTCGCACATTTCATTAAAATAATGCGATGCTTTCGAATTTTATAGTCTTGTTACATAATGTCGGTGTCATACAGGGAAATGGAAATAAAGTAACGGATAAATTCATTAACTTCGTTGATATTCATTTTTATAAAAAAATCTCGAACGGGTATAACGATTTTGACCATAGGGAATATTTTCAGCTGATTATTAGTTTCTTATGTTATTTGTTTTTCATGGCATACCATCGTCATCGACTTTTTTTCTGAATAACAACCTATATTTTTTATTATTGATTTTGGTAGTACATACTTTTTATGTTGTTTTCAATTATAGAATAGAATTAAGAATACAGTGTCATTTTTAATGTAGCAGAAGACTTAATGTGAAGAGAATTTAATCCCAGGGGTAGTACAATTGAAAATAATCAAGTGCTAGTATAGCAACGTGTAGTTGGATTTATAATATGTTATAGCTACTAAAAATGATTAGCGTCAGTTAGTAGGTTAGAAACTGGATCCAAAGTGAGAAAATGATACAATAATAAAGTAACTCGAAATTTGGTCGAAAAAGACTTCAGAATTTGCAACTGCGAAGTTGACAATTTGCAATTTCAATAAACTACTTAAAAAGTATTACCTTTTTATGTATTGCCGTTAAAAAAAGATGACTCCTGATGCAAAAAATAACTATTTTAGTAATTTTTATTTTAAGCAAATGAATTTTAATTTCTGTGATACCCAAAGCACTAAAACATTAATTACAATTGTAACAACAGTGGAAAATGATTGTTGATATTTACTGTCTCATCTAAGGTACTAAGGGCAACAAGGATAAGACTATACCTACGAAATTTGCATAATACTTCATTCATAATTTTTGAATTATATATGATCATTAGGCACAAGGCAGCGCACAAATTCAATAAAACAGCTATGAAAATACAGAAATAGTATAATAATGAAAATACACTATGCACCAAAATAAACAATAATATTCTACATTTTTTATAAGACAATAAAAAACAGATACGTTAATTTCATAAATTTATGCGCATTCTAATTTTCAACGTTTTTACTTGGTACTACATTTTTATATTATATCAGAAGTAAAAGTTATTCTACATTATCCCAACTCTAAGTTACAAAAAAATACAAGAAAATGCGTAACTATATACATAATTAATTATTATTTTTATTTTGAGCATTTATGATGTATTCTGGTTCCCGTATGTCCATATTTCTGCTGTGCCGTGGATCCACGAGCTCAGGAAGTAAACAATTCTCATAGAAAGATTTTAATTTCGGTAACATAGCATTTTCCCAAAATGTTTTATCAGCAAATATAACTTCGGTTTTCATACCTTTAGGTGTCCAAACTGCAAACAAGCAATACTTCCTCTCAGTGATAATGAGTTGTCTCTGTATCTGGTAAAACCATTTATGACATTTATTTATTTCATAAACGCCATCATGTGTCAACTTCCAAAAGTTAATTTTTTTCGACGCTATTCCTTCTTCGGGCGACATATTCCTAGCCGAAAATGGACACTTAACTTCTACAAGTCCTGTAGTTCCTATAACACCATCCGGTGTAGCTGCTAAATATGGAATAGTTCTATGTTTAAATAATCCACAATGTTCTATAGTAACACATTGTCGTTGTTCCAGTTCCGAAATAGCCTTTTCTTCATTATTTTTACCCCATTCGGTAGCCTTTGAAAAAAAGAAACCGCTGTAAAGAAGGGTTTTGACAAGATTTCTGCAACTTGTAGTTGCCTTCCTTCTGCATATTGTCCCAAAATTAGAAGCTGTCAGCATTTTTCTTCTTTCATCCCGCCATTCAAAAGAATCACTTTGTTCTCTAGTGCGAATTTCAAGTTGCCTACGTTCGTCGTCGTTTAAAACTAAATTCTCTAAAAACAAACTTTTGGCTTCTTCAAATTCTTTTGGATTTAAATCTGGTTTTTGACAGTGTTCGCCATAATCTTCTTTTCCAGAACTGAGATTTGCATTCGGTTTGCCAACATTGCCAATTCTATTTTTGGTAGTAGGAAACAAATTTCGCCGACTTTTGTTTAACATTGCTTTTCTTAACCGCCTACGCTCGTATTGTTTAAATTGTTTTCCAGTGGGACTTTTCCCGGTAAAATATTTATGGAGACAGCGAACAGTTTTCTTCGTATTATGCTGAATAACCGCTGCACTACATCTTGCTTGATAAGAGCGCCCCATTGCAAAGTTTAATCTTTTACCGCCAATATATTTACATACCTGAGAATTCAATTGTTCTACCGAATTACTGTCTACATCAAAAATTAAGCTTCGGGAATGATTAGAAAGGTACCTCAAAGGTTCCATAATTTTGTCGTGCAAGCCTTCTTTGGTCAACTCTGGGATAATATTGTCATCATGCGGTATATCTTTTTCGCAAAAGTAGCCTCTTTCAACACATTTTCTATGTTCCCCAAATGTATGACTGGCAATATTTAAAATGTCCTTCCTTAAATTTAATGCATTTTTTTCCAAGCTGTTCGTCTGTTCCTTTCTATATTTGACGGCTTTCGTTACGGCAGATCGCATCTTCCGTATACTGACATCAACCTTTTTCCGTAATCTTACAGGACCAACTTTAGTACTTGAAGCTATTTCGCGCAGTTTATTACAGAAATTCCTCAGCAGATGGTTTCTGCATTCAATTTTTTCTACAGTCTTTTGGGGGTAAGGCCTTGCTTCCAAAATTTTCTTGTAGCAGCTACTGTCACCGTCTGCAATCATTCGGGTGTAACGCAGTCCATACATTTCAACGCTTTTTTGAAACCCCTCGCATATTATAGAAGCTTCCATACTGCTAGAGCTTCCTGTCCAGTTTTTATAGCATTGATGTTCCTTGGGCGCTTCATTTTTCTTTTCGGCTTGGTTACAAATCGTACAATATTTATTTCGTACACCAATGTAAAGAACCTGCTTTGTGCGGTAACCCACAATTGCGGCCATACCGGACAAAGAATTATATTTTGTTCTATAAGACCTTTTAGCCCAACTTCCATCGCAAACAACTGTTATATTTGCAACACCATCAGGACCAATATCACCTGCTTCAATTGCTAACTCTTTCTCCAATTCAGCTGCTTTCTTCATTTTTTCTACAGCTGTAGTTTCGAAAGCGTCGCATACTCTATTATGTATTTTAGTGTATGTTTGCTGCGACAAAGAAGGTATTTGCAATGAAGTTAAAAATTCTTCAAGATGACTAAACCCAGATCCAATATTTAGAATTCCATTTACTGCACATATGTTAATATCCATAATTTCGGAATTTTTATTGTCACACGTTTCAATATCAATTTTTGCATTGCACATTCCACATTTCATTTTGACAGTTGAAAACAAACGATCTTCCTTAGACAGTGTATATTTGTCATAAAAACCGTTAGATTTTTTTTGGGAATGCGACCCCCGGCAATCGAGAGTAGATTTCGATGCCAATCGATAAAGGTAATTAACAAAAATTCTTATAGCAATGTCTTTGAAACAATTATTTTTAAATTTGAGTAGCTTTTAGTTTTGCAGCTTGAAATTATGATAAATTTCATTACTGCTTCAGATACTGTTTGTTCAACTTACTCTACGTTTAAATTCCTTGAAATTCGAGACGAGACTTCCACACCTGTATATGATTCATCCGCACGTGAATTTAAACCTTGACATGCAGATCTTTTAGCCCTAAAATATTTTTATTAAACTTATAAAATGCCTCTTATCTTATATGCATAAACACTTAAACTTATTATTAGTTTAATTAATAATGCCAATAAAGATGTAATATCATACCTTCTCCAGTTCTCTAAATTTTTTGATTTTTTTCTTTTAACACTAAGCCGTAATCTTGTCTTTGAGCCCTTTCTATAATCATACTCCATTATTGCTGATAGTTTCTGAATTACAAGAAATATACACAGATGCACGCTTTGCAACCCCAACAACTACGGCAACAGGGGAACATCTGGCGCAAGAATTTCTTTCACCACCCGTTGGCGGCAGCATTGACTATCGGCTAATATGCCTACGATGCAGCAAGGCAGCGTTGTGGCTCTTAGCTGATTTTATTGTTATTTATTGTACAATTATTTAAAAAAAAATACCTTCGTTGATGTAATAGCTCATCGCATGCTTCTTTATAGTTACATTTTTAATTTTTTAAGTAGAAGTTCAATAAAAAAATTAATGAAAATTGCCATATTCACCTACATTCAAGGTTGATTATCCAACACTTAACTATTTTTTTTCAAAATTTTAACTTTGAGGAAGCCTGGCTAGAACAACTGAAAATTTATAGCAAAAAAAATCAACAGGGTTATCTACTTTGCTTTTCGTATAATCCGTTAATTTCTGAACGCCGAAATATCATTTTTAAATAGCTCGGAGACATCCTCTTATGTTCATTTACAGCGTACAAACGCAGTTGTCACACGTTGGAGGTAGGCGGAGACACGTATGTAATAATTTCATGCTTAATGAGCTCGCTAATATTTGCAGTCGTAGATGTAGATGGTTTAGTACAGCTTAAATGTATTAGAACGGTCGCTAATGACACTTTCATTACAAACAAATGTTATAGTAAGCTTTCACAGGTAATTACTAACTACGCTAAACAAAACTATATACATTATGATGCTGGCAAGCTGTTTTATTATATTCTTAATTTGTCCAGTAATTAAGATCAACTGTATCATGTCTATTTACAGCGTACAAACGCATTTCTCACCCGTTGGAGTTTGGCGGAGACATAAATATAATTATTTAATGTCTAATGTGCTCGTCAAAGTTTGCAATGGTTGATGTAAATGGCATACTATAGCTTAAATGTATTAGAACGGTCGCTAATGACACTTTCATTACAAACAAATGTTATAGTAAGCTTTCACAGGTAATTAGGTACTAACTACTCAAAACAAAACTATATACATTATGATGCTGGCAAGCTGTTTTATTATATTCTTAATTTGTCCAGTAATTAAGATCAACTGTATCATGTCTATTTACAGCGTACAAACGCATTTCTCACCCGTTGGAGTTTGGCGGAGACATAAATATAATTATTTAATGTCTAATGTGCTCGTCAAAGTTTGCAATGGTTGATGTAAATGGCATACTATAGCTTAAATGTATTAGAACGGTCGCTAATGACACTTTCATTACAAACAAATGTTATAGTAAGCTTTCACAGGTAATTACTAACTACGCAAAACAAAACTATATACATTATGATGCTGGCAAGCTGTTTTATTATATTCTTAATTTGTCCAGTAATTAAGATCAACTGTATCACGTCTATTTACAGCGTACAAACGCATTTCTCACCCGTTGGAGTTTGGCGGAGACATAAATATAATTATTTAATGTCTAATGTGCTCGTCAAAGTTTGCAATGGTTGATGTAAATGGCATACTATAGCTTAAATGTATTAGAACGGTCGCTAATGACACTTTCATTACAAACAAATGTTATAGTAATCTTTCACAGGTAATTACTAACTACGCAAAACAAAACTATATACATTATGATGCTGGCAAGCTATTTTATTAGATTCTAACTATGTCCAGTAATTAAAATCGACTGTATTATGTTTATTTACAGCGTACAAACGCAGTTGTCACACGTTGGAGGTAGGCGGAGACACGTATGTAATAATTTAAGGCTTAAAGAGCTCGTTAAAATTTGCAGTCGTATATGTAGGTGGTTTAGTGCAGCTTAAATGTATTAGAACGGTCGCTAATGACACTTTCATTACAAACAAATGTTATAGTAAGCTTTCACAGGTAATTACTAACTACGCAAAACAAAACTATATACATTATGATGCTGGCAAGCTGTTTTATTATATTCTTAATTTGTCCAGTAATTAAGATCAACTGTATCATGTCTATTTACAGCGTACAAACGCATTTCTCACCCGTTGGAGTTTGGCGGAGACATAAATATAATTATTTAATGTCTAATGTGCTCGTCAAAGTTTGCAATGGTTGATGTAAATGGCATACTATAGCTTAAATGTATTAGAACGGTCGCTAATGACACTTTCATTACAAACAAATGTTATAGTAAGCTTTCACAGGTAATTACTAACTACGCAAAACAAAACTATATACATTATGATGCTGGCAAGCTGTTTTATTATATTCTTAATTTGTCCAGTAATTAAGATCAACTGTATCACGTCTATTTACAGCGTACAAACGCATTTCTCACCCGTTGGAGTTTGGCGGAGACATAAATATAATTATTTAATGTCTAATGTGCTCGTCAAAGTTTGCAATGGTTGATGTAAATGGCATACTATAGCTTAAATGTATTAGAACGGTTGTTAATGACACTTTCATTACAAACAAATGTTATAGTAATCTTTCACAGGTAATTACTAACTACGCAAAACAAAACTATATACATTATGATGCTGGCAAGCTATTTTATTAGATTCTAACTATGTCCAGTAATTAAAATCGACTGTATTATGTTTATTTACAGCGTACAAACGCAGTTGTCACACGTTGGAGGTAGGCGGAGACACGTATGTAATAATTTAAGGCTTAAAGAGCTCGTTAAAATTTGCAGTCGTAGATGTAGGTGGTTTAGTACAGCGTAAATGTATTAGAACGGTCGCTAATGACACTTTCATTACAAACAAATGTTATAGTAAGCTTTCACAGGTAATTACTAACTACGCAAAACAAAACTATATACATTATGATGCTGGCAAGCTGTTTTATTATATTCTTAATTTGTCCAGTAATTAAGATCAACTGTATCATGTCTATTTACAGCGTACAAACGCATTTCTCACCCGTTGGAGTTTGGCGGAGACATAAATATAATTATTTAATGTCTAATGTGCTCGTCAAAGTTTGCAATGGTTGATGTAAATGGCATACTATAGCTTAAATGTATTAGAACGGTCGCTAATGACACTTTCATTACAAACAAATGTTAAAGTAAGCTTTCACAGGTAATTACTAACTACGCAAAACAAAACTATATACATTATGATGCTGGCAAGCTATTTTATTAGATTCTAACTATGTCCAGTAATTAAAATCGACTGTATTATGTTTATTTACAGCGTACAAACGCATTTCTCACCCGTTGGAGTTTGGCGGAGCCATAAATATAATTATTTAATGTCTAATGTGCTCGTCAAAGTTTGCAATGGTTGATGTACATGGCATACTATAGCTTAAATGTATTAGAACGGTCGCTAATGACACTTTCATTACAAACAAATGTTATAGTAATCTTTCACAGGTAATTACTAACTACGCAAAACAAAACTATATACATTATGATGCTGGCAAGCTATTTTATTAGATTCTAACTATGTCCAGTAATTAAAATCGACTGTATTATGTTTATTTACAGCGTAATAACGCATTTCTCACCCGTTGGAGTTTGGCGGAGACATAAATATAATTATTTAATGTCTAATGTGCTCGTCAAAGTTTGCAATGGTTGATGTACATGGCATACTATAGCTTAAATGTATTAGAACGGTCGCTAATGACACTTTCATTACAAACAAATGTTATAGTAATCTTTCACAGGTAAATACTAACAACGCAAAACAAAACTATATACATTATGATGCTGGCAAGCTGTTTTATTATATTCTTAATTTGTCCAGTAATTAAGATCAACTGTATCATGTCTATTTACAGCGTAATAACGCATTTCTCACCCGTTGGAGTTTGGCGGAGCCATAAATATAATTATTTAATGTCTAATGTGCTCGTCAAAGTTTGCAATGGTTGATGTACATGGGATACTATAGCTTAAATGTATTAGAACGGTCGCTAATGACACTTTCATTACAAACAAATGTTATAGTAATCTTTCACAGGTAAATACTAACAACGCAAAACAAAACTATATACATTATGATGCTGGCAAGCTGTTTTATTATATTCTTAATTTGTCCAGTAATTAACATCGACTGTATTATGTTCATTTACAGCGTACAAACGCAGTTGTCACACGTTGGAGGTAGGCGGAGACACGTATGTAATAATTTAAGGCTTAATGAGCTCGTTAATATTTGCAGTCGTAGATGTAGATGGTTTAGTACAGCTTAAATGTATTAGAACGGTCGCTAATGACACTTTCATTACAAACAAATGTTATAGTAAGCTTTCACAGGTAATTACTAACTACGCAAAACAAAACTATATACATTATGATGTTGGCAAGCTGTTTTATTATATTCTTAATTTGTCCAGTAATTAAGATCAACTGTATCATGTCTATTTACAGCGTACAAAAGCATTTCTCACCCGTTGGAGTTTGGCGGAGACATAAACATAATTATTTAATGTCTAATGTGCTCGTCAAAGTTTGCAATGGTTGATGTAAATGGCATACTATAGCTTAAATGTATTAGAACGGTCGCTAATGACACTTTCATTACAAACAAATGTTATAGTAAGCTTTCACAGGTAATTACTAACTACGCTAAACAAAACTATATACATTATGATGCTGGCAAGCTGTTTTATTATATTCTTAATTTGTCCAGTAATGAACATCGACTGTATTATGTTCATTTACAGCGTACAAACGCAGTTGTCACACGTTGGAGGTAGGCGGAGACACGTATGTAATAATTTAAGGCTTAATGAGCTCGTTAATATTTGCAGTCGTAGATGTAGATGGTTTAGTACAGCTTAAATGTATTAGAACGGTCGCTAATGACACTTTCATTACAAACAAATGTTATAGTAAGCTTTCACAGGTAATTACTAACTACGCAAAACAAAACTATATACATTATGATGTTGGCAAGCTGTTTTATTATATTCTTAATTTATCCAGTAATTAAGATCAACTGTATCATGTCTATTTACAGCGTACAAACGCATTTCTCACCCGTTGGAGTTTGGCGGAGACATAAACATAATTATTTAATGTCTAATGTGCTCGTCAAAGTTTGCAATGGTTGATGTAAATGGCATACTATAGCTTAAATGTATTAGAACGGTCGCTAATGACACTTTCATTACAAACAAATGTTATAGTAAGCTTTCACGGGTAATTACTAACTACGCTAAACAAAACTATATACATTATGATGCTGGCAAGCTGTTTTATTATATTCTTAATTTGTCCAGTAATTAACATCAACTGTATCATGTCTATTTACAGCGTACAAACGCATTTCTCAAACGTTGGAGTTTGGCGGAGACATAAATATAATTATTTAATGTCTAATGTGTCTGGTCATAGTTTGCAATGGTTGATGTAGATGGCATACTACAGCTTAAATGTATTAGAACGGTCGCTAATGACACTTTCATTACAAACAAATGTTATAGTAAGCTTTCACAGGTAATTACTAACTACGCAAAACAAAACTATATACATTATGATGCTGGCAAGCTGTTTTATTATATTCTTAATTTGTCCAGTAATTAAGATCAACTGTATCATGTCTATTTACAGCGTACAAACGCATTTCTCACCCGTTGGAGTTTGGCGGAGACATAAATATAATTATTTAATGTCTAATGTGTCGTCAAAGTTTGCAATGGTTGATGTAAATGGCATACTATAGCTTAAAGGTATTAGAACGGTCGCTAATGACACTTTCATTACAAACAAATGTTATAGTAAGCTTTCACAGGTAATTACTAACTACGCAAAACAAAACTATATACATTATGATGTTGGCAAGCTGTTTTATTATATTCTTAATTTGTCCAGTAATTAAGATCAACTGTATCATGTCTATTTACAGCGTACAAACGCATTTCTCACCCGTTGGAGTTTGGCGGAGACATAAATATAATTATTTAATGTCTAATGTGCTCGTCAAAGTTTGCAATGGTTGATGTAAATGGCATACTATAGCTTAAATGTATTAGAACGGTCGCTAATGACACTTTCATTACAAACAAATGTTATAGTAAGCTTTCACAGGTAATTACTAACTACGCAAAACAAAACTATATACATTATGATGCTGGCAAGCTGTTTTATTATATTCTTAATTTGTCCAGTAATTAAGATCAACTGTATCACGTCTATTTACAGCGTACAAACGCATTTCTCACCCGTTGGAGTTTGGCGGAGACATAAATATAATTATTTAATGTCTAATGTGCTCGTCAAAGTTTGCAATGGTTGATGTAAATGGCATACTATAGCTTAAATGTATTAGAACGGTTGTTAATGACACTTTCATTACAAACAAATGTTATAGTAATCTTTCACAGGTAATTACTAACTACGCAAAACAAAACTATATACATTATGATGCTGGCAAGCTATTTTATTAGATTCTAACTATGTCCAGTAATTAAAATCGACTGTATTATGTTTATTTACAGCGTACAAACGCAGTTGTCACACGTTGGAGGTAGGCGGAGACACGTATGTAATAATTTAAGGCTTAAAGAGCTCGTTAAAATTTGCAGTCGTAGATGTAGGTGGTTTAGTACAGCTTAAATGTATTAGAACGGTCGCTAATGACACTTTCATTACAAACAAATGTTATAGTAAGCTTTCACAGGTAATTACTAACTACGCAAAACAAAACTATATACATTATGATGCTGGCAAGCTGTTTTATTATATTCTTAATTTGTCCAGTAATTAAGATCAACTGTATCATGTCTATTTACAGCGTACAAACGCATTTCTCACCCGTTGGAGTTTGGCGGAGACATAAATATAATTATTTAATGTCTAATGTGCTCGTCAAAGTTTGCAATGGTTGATGTAAATGGCATACTATAGCTTAAATGTATTAGAACGGTCGCTAATGACACTTTCATTACAAACAAATGTTAAAGTAAGCTTTCACAGGTAATTACTAACTACGCAAAACAAAACTATATACATTATGATGCTGGCAAGCTATTTTATTAGATTCTAACTATGTCCAGTAATTAAAATCGACTGTATTATGTTTATTTACAGCGTACAAACGCATTTCTCACCCGTTGGAGTTTGGCGGAGCCATAAATATAATTATTTAATGTCTAATGTGCTCGTCAAAGTTTGCAATGGTTGATGTACATGGCATACTATAGCTTAAATGTATTAGAACGGTCGCTAATGACACTTTCATTACAAACAAATGTTATAGTAATCTTTCACAGGTAATTACTAACTACGCAAAACAAAACTATATACATTATGATGCTGGCAAGCTATTTTATTAGATTCTAACTATGTCCAGTAATTAAAATCGACTGTATTATGTTTATTTACAGCGTAATAACGCATTTCTCACCCGTTGGAGTTTGGCGGAGACATAAATATAATTATTTAATGTCTAATGTGCTCGTCAAAGTTTGCAATGGTTGATGTACATGGCATACTATAGCTTAAATGTATTAGAACGGTCGCTAATGACACTTTCATTACAAACAAATGTTATAGTAATCTTTCACAGGTAAATACTAACAACGCAAAACAAAACTATATACATTATGATGCTGGCAAGCTGTTTTATTATATTCTTAATTTGTCCAGTAATTAAGATCAACTGTATCATGTCTATTTACAGCGTAATAACGCATTTCTCACCCGTTGGAGTTTGGCGGAGCCATAAATATAATTATTTAATGTCTAATGTGCTCGTCAAAGTTTGCAATGGTTGATGTACATGGGATACTATAGCTTAAATGTATTAGAACGGTCGCTAATGACACTTTCATTACAAACAAATGTTATAGTAATCTTTCACAGGTAAATACTAACAACGCAAAACAAAACTATATACATTATGATGCTGGCAAGCTGTTTTATTATATTCTTAATTTGTCCAGTAATTAACATCGACTGTATTATGTTCATTTACAGCGTACAAACGCAGTTGTCACACGTTGGAGGTAGGCGGAGACACGTATGTAATAATTTAAGGCTTAATGAGCTCGTTAATATTTGCAGTCGTAGATGTAGATGGTTTAGTACAGCTTAAATGTATTAGAACGGTCGCTAATGACACTTTCATTACAAACAAATGTTATAGTAAGCTTTACAGGTAATTACTAACTACGCAAAACAAAACTATATACATTATGATGTTGGCAAGCTGTTTTATTATATTCTTAATTTGTCCAGTAATTAAGATCAACTGTATCATGTCTATTTACAGCGTACAAAAGCATTTCTCACCCGTTGGAGTTTGGCGGAGACATAAACATAATTATTTAATGTCTAATGTGCTCGTCAAAGTTTGCAATGGTTGATGTAAATGGCATACTATAGCTTAAATGTATTAGAACGGTCGCTAATGACACTTTCATTACAAACAAATGTTATAGTAAGCTTTCACAGGTAATTACTAACTACGCTAAACAAAACTATATACATTATGATGCTGGCAAGCTGTTTTATTATATTCTTAATTTGTCCAGTAATGAACATCGACTGTATTATGTTCATTTACAGCGTACAAACGCAGTTGTCACACGTTGGAGGTAGGCGGAGACACGTATGTAATAATTTAAGGCTTAATGAGCTCGTTAATATTTGCAGTCGTAGATGTAGATGGTTTAGTACAGCTTAAATGTATTAGAACGGTCGCTAATGACACTTTCATTACAAACAAATGTTATAGTAAGCTTTCACAGGTAATTACTAACTACGCAAAACAAAACTATATACATTATGATGTTGGCAAGCTGTTTTATTATATTCTTAATTTGTCCAGTAATTAAGATCAACTGTATCATGTCTATTTACAGCGTACAAACGCATTTCTCACCCGTTGGAGTTTGGCGGAGACATAAACATAATTATTTAATGTCTAATGTGCTCGTCAAAGTTTGCAATGGTTGATGTAAATGGCATACTATAGCTTAAATGTATTAGAACGGTCGCTAATGACACTTTCATTACAAACAAATGTTATAGTAAGCTTTCACGGGTAATTACTAACTACGCTAAACAAAACTATATACATTATGATGCTGGCAAGCTGTTTTATTATATTCTTAATTTGTCCAGTAATTAACATCAACTGTATCATGTCTATTTACAGCGTACAAACGCATTTCTCAAACGTTGGAGTTTGGCGGAGACATAAATATAATTATTTAATGTCTAATGTGTCTGGTCATAGTTTGCAATGGTTGATGTAGATGGCATACTACAGCTTAAATGTATTAGAACGGTCGCTAATGACACTTTCATTACAAACAAATGTTATAGTAAGCTTTCACAGGTAATTACTAACTACGCAAAACAAAACTATATACATTATGATGCTGGCAAGCTGTTTTATTATATTCTTAATTTGTCCAGTAATTAAGATCAACTGTATCATGTCTATTTACAGCGTACAAACGCATTTCTCACCCGTTGGAGTTTGGCGGAGACATAAATATAATTATTTAATGTCTAATGTGTCGTCAAAGTTTGCAATGGTTGATGTAAATGGCATACTATAGCTTAAAGGTATTAGAACGGTCGCTAATGACACTTTCATTACAAACAAATGTTATAGTAAGCTTTCACAGGTAATTACTAACTACGCAAAACAAAACTATATACATTATGATGTTGGCAAGCTGTTTTATTATATTCTTAATTTGTCCAGTAATTAAGATCAACTGTATCATGTCTATTTACAGCGTACAAACGCATTTCTCACCCGTTGGAGTTTGGCGGAGACATAAATATAATTATTTAATGTCTAATGTGTCGTCAAAGTTTGCAATGGTTGATGTAAATGGCATACTATAGCTTAAAGGTATTAGAACGGTCGCTAATGACACTTTCATTACAAACAAATGTTATAGTAAGCTTTCACAGGTAATTACTAACTACGCAAAACAAAACTATATACATTATGATGTTGGCAAGCTGTTTTATTATATTCTTAATTTGTCCAGTAATTAAGATCAACTGTATCATGTCTATTTACAGCGTACAAACGCATTTCTCACCCGTTGGAGTTTGGCGGAGACATAAACATAATTATTTAATGTCTAATGTGCTCGTCAAAGTTTGCAATGGTTGATGTAAATGGCATACTATAGCTTAAATGTATTAGAACGGTCGCTAATGACACTTTCATTACAAACAAATGTTATAGTAAGCTTTCACAGGTAATTACTAACTACGCTAAACAAAACTATATACATTATGATGCTGGCAAGCTGTTTTATTATATTCTTAATTTGTCCAGTAATTAACATCGACTGTATTATGTTCATTTACAGCGTACAAACGCAGTTGTCACACGTTGGAGGTAGGCGGAGACACGTATGTAATAATTTAAGGCTTAATGAGCTCGTTAATATTTGCAGTCGTAGATGTAGATGGTTTAGTACAGCTTAAATGTATTAGAACGGTCGCTAATGACACTTTCATTACAAACAAATGTTATAGTAAGCTTTCACAGGTAATTACTAACTACGCAAAACAAAACTATATACATTATGATGTTGGCAAGCTGTTTTATTATATTCTTAATTTGTCCAGTAATTAAGATCAACTGTATCATGTCTATTTACAGCGTACAAACGCATTTCTCACCCGTTGGAGTTTGGCGGAGACATAAACATAATTATTTAATGTCTAATGTGCTCGTCAAAGTTTGCAATGGTTGATGTAAATGGCATACTATAGCTTAAATGTATTAGAACGGTCGCTAATGACACTTTCATTACAAACAAATGTTATAGTAAGCTTTCACAGGTAATTACTAACTACGCTAAACAAAACTATATACATTATGATGCTGGCAAGCTGTTTTATTATATTCTTAATTTGTCCAGTAATTAACATCAACTGTATCATGTCTATTTACAGCGTACAAACGCATTTCTCAAACGTTGGAGTTTGGCGGAGACATAAATATAATTATTTAATGTCTAATGTGTCTGGTCATAGTTTGCAATGGTTGATGTAGATGGCATACTACAGCTTAAATGTATTAGAACGGTCGCTAATGACACTTTCATTACAAACAAATGTTATAGTAAGCTTTCACAGGTAATTACTAACTACGCAAAACAAAACTATATACATTATGATGCTGGCAAGCTGTTTTATTATATTCTTAATTTGTCCAGTAATTAAGATCAACTGTATCATGTCTATTTACAGCGTACAAACGCATTTCTCACCCGTTGGAGTTTGGCGGAGACATAAATATAATTATTTAATGTCTAATGTGTCGTCAAAGTTTGCAATGGTTGATGTAAATGGCATACTATAGCTTAAAGGTATTAGAACGGTCGCTAATGACACTTTCATTACAAACAAATGTTATAGTAAGCTTTCACAGGTAATTACTAACAACGCAAAACAAAACTATATACATTATGATGCTGGCAAGCTGTTTTATTAGATTCTAACTATGTCCAGTAATTAACATCGACTGTATTATGTTCATTTACAGCGTACAAACGCAGTTGTCACACGTTGGAGGTAGGCGGAGACACGTATGTAATTATTTAAGGCTTAATGAGCTCGTTAATATTTGCAGTCGTAGATGTAGATAGTTTAGTACAGCTTAAATGTATTAGAACGGTCGCTAATGACACTTTCATTACAAACAAATGTTATAGTAAGCTTTCACAGGTAATTACTAACTACGCTAAACAAAACTATATACATTATGATGCTGGCAAGCTGTTTTATTATATTCTTAATTTGTCCAGTAATTAACATCAACTGTATCATGTCTATTTACTGCGTACAAACGCATTTCTCACCCGTTGGAGTTTGGCGGAGATATAAATATAATTATTTAATGTCTAATGTGCTCGTCAAAGTTTGCAATGGTTGATGTAAATGGCATACTATAGCTTAAATGTATTAGAACGGTGGCTAATGACACTTTCATTACAAACAAATGTTATAGTAAGCTTTCACAGGTAATTACTAACTACGCAAAACAAAACTATATACATTATGATGCTGGCAAGCTGTTTTATTATATTCTTAATTTGTCCAGTAATTAAGATCAACTGTATCATGTCTATTTACAGCGTACAAACGCATTTCTCACCCGTTGGAGTTTGGCGGAGACATAAATACCGGGTGGCCATAAATATCTGATATCACATCACCTTTGGAATCAACACCGCTTTATTAAAGTGATGAATCCAACTAAACTAAATGTCATTAATGTAGTCACAACTAAAATTCCTATCTGTCAAAAATTATTACAGATTGCAATAAGTAATGGAGTTAGAACAGGATATTTTTATAATCGAGTCGTAGGCTAAACTGCAGAATCCAGGGCACATTCCCCTCCTCTTATTGCATTTTATTACATTACATAGGTACCAATACTTATCGCAATTGAAATATAATGCTAACCAACATTTATAAGTAGCTAATTCCATGGCTACCGGGATCTCAGATATTTATGGCCACCCGGTATAATTATTTAATGTCTAATGTGCTCGTCAAAGTTTGCAATGGTTGATGTAAATGGCATACTATAGCTTAAATGTATTAGAACGGTCGCTAATGACACTTTCATTACACACAAATGTCATAGTAATCTTTCACAGGTAATTACTAACAACGCAAAACAAAACTATATACATTATGATGCTGGCAAGCTGTTTTATTATATTCTTAATTTGTCCAGTAATTAAGATCAACTGTATCATGTCTATTTACAGCGTACAAACGCATTTCTCACCCGTTGGAGTTTGGCGGAGACATAAATATAATTATTTAATGTCTAATGTGCTCGTCAAAGTTTGCAATGGTTGATGTAAATGGCATACTATAGCTTAAATGTATTAGAACGGTCGCTAATGACACTTTCATTACAAACAAATGTTATAGTAATCTTTCACAGGTAATTACTAACAACGCAAAACAAAACTATATACATTATGATGCTGG
Source organism: Agriotes lineatus (assembly GCA_940337035.1). Lineage (NCBI taxonomy): Eukaryota > Metazoa > Arthropoda > Insecta > Coleoptera > Elateridae > Agriotes > Agriotes lineatus. Next base: position 31,345 of record CALNHX010001849.1, on the reverse strand, counting down.
CAAGCTGTTTTATTATATTCTTAATTTGTCCAGTAATTAAGATCAACTGTATCATGTCTATTTACAGCGTACAAACGCATTTCTCACCCGTTGGAGTTTGGCGGAGACATAAATATAATTATTTAATGTCTAATGTGCTCGTCAAAGTTTGCAATGGTTGATGTAAATGGCATACTATAGCTTAAATGTATTAGAACGGTCGCTAATGACACTTTCATTACAAACAAATGTTATAGTAATCTTTCACAGGTAATTACTAACAACGCAAAACAAAACTATATACATTATGATGCTGGCAAGCTGTTTTATTATATTCTTAATTTGTCCAGTAATTAAGATCAACTGTATCATGTCTATTTACAGCGTACAAACGCATTTCTCACCCGTTGGAGTTTGGCGGAGACATAAATATAATTATTTAATGTCTAATGTGCTCGTCAAAGTTTGCAATGGTTGATGTAAATGGCATACTATAGCTTAAATGTATTAGAACGGTCGCTAATGACACTTTCATTACAAACAAATGTTATAGTAATCTTTCACAGGTAATTACTAACAACGCAAAACAAAACTATATACATTATGATGCTGGCAAGCTGTTTTATTATATTCTTAATTTGTCCAGTAATTAAGATCAACTGTATCATGTCTATTTACAGCGTACAAACGCATTTCTCACCCGTTGGAGTTTGGCGGAGACATAAATATAATTATTTAATGTCTAATGTGCTCGTCAAAGTTTGCAATGGTTGATGTAAATGGCATACTATAGCTTAAATGTATTAGAACGGTCGCTAATGACACTTTCATTACAAACAAATGTTATAGTAATCTTTCACAGGTAATTACTAACAACGCAAAACAAAACTATATACATTATGATGCTGGCAAGCTGTTTTATTATATTCTTAATTTGTCCAGTAATTAAGATCAACTGTATCATGTCTATTTACAGCGTACAAACGCATTTCTCAGCCGTTGGAGTTTGGCGGAGACATAAATATAATTATTTAATGTCTAATGTGCTCGTCAAAGTTTGCAATGGTTGATGTAAATGGCATACTATAGCTTAAATGTATTAGAACGGTCGCTAATGACACTTTCATTACAAACAAATGTTATAGTAATCTTTCACAGGTAATTACTAACAACGCAAAACAAAACTATATACATTATGATGCTGGCAAGCTGTTTTATTATATTCTTAATTTGTCCAGTAATTAAGATCAACTGTATCATGTCTATTTACAGCGTACAAACGCATTTCTCACCCGTTGGAGTTTGGCGGAGACATAAATATAATTATTTAATGTCTAATGTGCTCGTCAAAGTTTGCAATGGTTGATGTAAATGGCATACTATAGCTTAAATGTATTAGAACGGTCGCTAATGACACTTTCATTACAAACAAATGTTATAGTAATCTTTCACAGGTAATTACTAACAACGCAAAACAAAACTATATACATTATGATGCTGGCAAGCTGTTTTATTATATTCTTAATTTGTCCAGTAATTAAGATCAACTGTATCATGTCTATTTACAGCGTACAAACGCATTTCTCACCCGTTGGAGTTTGGCGGAGACATAAATATAATTATTTAATGTCTAATGTGCTCGTCAAAGTTTGCAATGGTTGATGTAAATGGCATACTATAGCTTAAATGTATTAGAACAGTCGCTAATGACACTTTCATTACAAACAAATGTTATAGTAATCTTTCACAGGTAATTACTAACAACGCAAAACAAAACTATATACATTATGATGCTGGCAAGCTGTTTTATTATATTCTTAATTTGTCCAGTAATTAAGATCAACTGTATCATGTCTATTTACAGCGTACAAACGCATTTCTCACCCGTTGGAGTTTGGCGGAGACATAAACATAATTATTTAATGTCTAATGTGCTCGTCAAAGTTTGCAATGGTTGATGTAAATGGCATACTATAGCTTAAATGTATTAGAACGGTCGCTAATGACACTTTCATTACAAACAAATGTTATAGTAAGCTTTCACAGGTAATTACTAACTACGCTAAACAAAACTATATACATTATGATGCTGGCAAGCTGTTTTATTATATTCTTAATTTGTCCAGTAATTAACATCAACTGTATCATGTCTATTTACAGCGTACAAACGCATTTCTCAAACGTTGGAGTTTGGCGGAGACATAAATATAATTATTTAATGTCTAATGTGTCTGGTCATAGTTTGCAATGGTTGATGTAGATGGCATACTACAGCTTAAATGTATTAGAACGGTCGCTAATGACACTTTCATTACAAACAAATGTTATAGTAAGCTTTCACAGGTAATTACTAACTACGCAAAACAAAACTATATACATTATGATGCTGGCAAGCTGTTTTATTATATTCTTAATTTGTCCAGTAATTAAGATCAACTGTATCATGTCTATTTACAGCGTACAAACGCATTTCTCACCCGTTGGAGTTTGGCGGAGACATAAATATAATTATTTAATGTCTAATGTGTCGTCAAAGTTTGCAATGGTTGATGTAAATGGCATACTATAGCTTAAAGGTATTAGAACGGTCGCTAATGACACTTTCATTACAAACAAATGTTATAGTAAGCTTTCACAGGTAATTACTAACAACGCAAAACAAAACTATATACATTATGATGCTGGCAAGCTGTTTTATTAGATTCTAACTATGTCCAGTAATTAACATCGACTGTATTATGTTCATTTACAGCGTACAAACGCAGTTGTCACACGTTGGAGGTAGGCGGAGACACGTATGTAATTATTTAAGGCTTAATGAGCTCGTTAATATTTGCAGTCGTAGATGTAGATAGTTTAGTACAGCTTAAATGTATTAGAACGGTCGCTAATGACACTTTCATTACAAACAAATGTTATAGTAAGCTTTCACAGGTAATTACTAACTACGCTAAACAAAACTATATACATTATGATGCTGGCAAGCTGTTTTATTATATTCTTAATTTGTCCAGTAATTAACATCAACTGTATCATGTCTATTTACTGCGTACAAACGCATTTCTCACCCGTTGGAGTTTGGCGGAGATATAAATATAATTATTTAATGTCTAATGTGCTCGTCAAAGTTTGCAATGGTTGATGTAAATGGCATACTATAGCTTAAATGTATTAGAACGGTGGCTAATGACACTTTCATTACAAACAAATGTTATAGTAAGCTTTCACAGGTAATTACTAACTACGCAAAACAAAACTATATACATTATGATGCTGGCAAGCTGTTTTATTATATTCTTAATTTGTCCAGTAATTAAGATCAACTGTATCATGTCTATTTACAGCGTACAAACGCATTTCTCACCCGTTGGAGTTTGGCGGAGACATAAATATAATTATTTAATGTCTAATGTGCTCGTCAAAGTTTGCAATGGTTGATGTAAATGGCATACTATAGCTTAAATGTATTAGAACGGTCGCTAATGACACTTTCATTACAAACAAATGTTATAGTAATCTTTCACAGGTAATTACTAACAACGCAAAACAAAACTATATACATTATGATGCTGGCAAGCTGTTTTATTATATTCTTAATTTGTCCAGTAATTAAGATCAACTGTATCATGTCTATTTACAGCGTACAAACGCATTTCTCAGCCGTTGGAGTTTGGCGGAGACATAAATATAATTATTTAATGTCTAATGTGCTCGTCAAAGTTTGCAATGGTTGATGTAAATGGCATACTATAGCTTAAATGTATTAGAACGGTCGCTAATGACACTTTCATTACAAACAAATGTTATAGTAATCTTTCACAGGTAATTACTAACAACGCAAAACAAAACTATATACATTATGATGCTGGCAAGCTGTTTTATTATATTCTTAATTTGTCCAGTAATTAAGATCAACTGTATCATGTCTATTTACAGCGTACAAACGCATTTCTCACCCGTTGGAGTTTGGCGGAGACATAAATATAATTATTTAATGTCTAATGTGCTCGTCAAAGTTTGCAATGGTTGATGTAAATGGCATACTATAGCTTAAATGTATTAGAACGGTCGCTAATGACACTTTCATTACAAACAAATGTTATAGTAATCTTTCACAGGTAATTACTAACAACGCAAAACAAAACTATATACATTATGATGCTGGCAAGCTGTTTTATTATATTCTTAATTTGTCCAGTAATTAAGATCAACTGTATCATGTCTATTTACAGCGTACAAACGCATTTCTCACCCGTTGGAGTTTGGCGGAGACATAAATATAATTATTTAATGTCTAATGTGCTCGTCAAAGTTTGCAATGGTTGATGTAAATGGCATACTATAGCTTAAATGTATTAGAACAGTCGCTAATGACACTTTCATTACAAACAAATGTTATAGTAATCTTTCACAGGTAATTACTAACAACGCAAAACAAAACTATATACATTATGATGCTGGCAAGCTGTTTTATTATATTCTTAATTTGTCCAGTAATTAAGATCAACTGTATCATGTCTATTTACAGCGTACAAACGCATTTCTCACCCGTTGGAGTTTGGCGGAGACATAAACATAATTATTTAATGTCTAATGTGCTCGTCAAAGTTTGCAATGGTTGATGTAAATGGCATACTATAGCTTAAATGTATTAGAACGGTCGCTAATGACACTTTCATTACAAACAAATGTTATAGTAAGCTTTCACAGGTAATTACTAACTACGCTAAACAAAACTATATACATTATGATGCTGGCAAGCTGTTTTATTATATTCTTAATTTGTCCAGTAATTAACATCAACTGTATCATGTCTATTTACAGCGTACAAACGCATTTCTCAAACGTTGGAGTTTGGCGGAGACATAAATATAATTATTTAATGTCTAATGTGTCTGGTCATAGTTTGCAATGGTTGATGTAGATGGCATACTACAGCTTAAATGTATTAGAACGGTCGCTAATGACACTTTCATTACAAACAAATGTTATAGTAAGCTTTCACAGGTAATTACTAACTACGCAAAACAAAACTATATACATTATGATGCTGGCAAGCTGTTTTATTATATTCTTAATTTGTCCAGTAATTAAGATCAACTGTATCATGTCTATTTACAGCGTACAAACGCATTTCTCACCCGTTGGAGTTTGGCGGAGACATAAATATAATTATTTAATGTCTAATGTGTCGTCAAAGTTTGCAATGGTTGATGTAAATGGCATACTATAGCTTAAAGGTATTAGAACGGTCGCTAATGACACTTTCATTACAAACAAATGTTATAGTAAGCTTTCACAGGTAATTACTAACAACGCAAAACAAAACTATATACATTATGATGCTGGCAAGCTGTTTTATTAGATTCTAACTATGTCCAGTAATTAACATCGACTGTATTATGTTCATTTACAGCGTACAAACGCAGTTGTCACACGTTGGAGGTAGGCGGAGACACGTATGTAATTATTTAAGGCTTAATGAGCTCGTTAATATTTGCAGTCGTAGATGTAGATAGTTTAGTACAGCTTAAATGTATTAGAACGGTCGCTAATGACACTTTCATTACAAACAAATGTTATAGTAAGCTTTCACAGGTAATTACTAACTACGCTAAACAAAACTATATACATTATGATGCTGGCAAGCTGTTTTATTATATTCTTAATTTGTCCAGTAATTAACATCAACTGTATCATGTCTATTTACTGCGTACAAACGCATTTCTCACCCGTTGGAGTTTGGCGGAGATATAAATATAATTATTTAATGTCTAATGTGCTCGTCAAAGTTTGCAATGGTTGATGTAAATGGCATACTATAGCTTAAATGTATTAGAACGGTGGCTAATGACACTTTCATTACAAACAAATGTTATAGTAAGCTTTCACAGGTAATTACTAACTACGCAAAACAAAACTATATACATTATGATGCTGGCAAGCTGTTTTATTATATTCTTAATTTGTCCAGTAATTAAGATCAACTGTATCATGTCTATTTACAGCGTACAAACGCATTTCTCACCCGTTGGAGTTTGGCGGAGACATAAATACCGGGTGGCCATAAATATCTGATATCACATCACCTTTGGAATCAACACCGCTTTATTAAAGTGATGAATCCAACTAAACTAAATGTCATTAATGTAGTCACAACTAAAATTCCTATCTGTCAAAAATTATTACAGATTGCAATAAGTAATGGAGTTAGAACAGGATATTTTTATAATCGAGTCGTAGGCTAAGCTGCAGAATCCAGGGCACATTCCCCTTCTCTTATTGCATTTTATTACATTACATAGGTACCAATACTTATCGCAATTGAAATATAATGCTAACCAACATTTATAAGTAGCTAATTCCATGGCTACCGGGATCTCAGATATTTATGGCCACCCGGTATAATTATTTAATGTCTAATGTGCTCGTCAAAGTTTGCAATGGTTGATGTAAATGGCATACTATAGCTTAAATGTATTAGAACGGTCGCTAATGACACTTTCATTACACACAAATGTCATAGTAATCTTTCACAGGTAATTACTAACAACGCAAAACAAAACTATATACATTATGATGCTGGCAAGCTGTTTTATTATATTCTTAATTTGTCCAGTAATTAAGATCAACTGTATCATGTCTATTTACAGCGTACAAACGCATTTCTCACCCGTTGGAGTTTGGCGGAGACATAAATATAATTATTTAATGTCTAATGTGCTCGTCAAAGTTTGCAATGGTTGATGTAAATGGCATACTATAGCTTAAATGTATTAGAACGGTCGCTAATGACACTTTCATTACAAACAAATGTTATAGTAATCTTTCACAGGTAATTACTAACAACGCAAAACAAAACTATATACATTATGATGCTGGCAAGCTGTTTTATTATATTCTTAATTTGTCCAGTAATTAAGATCAACTGTATCATGTCTATTTACAGCGTACAAACGCATTTCTCACCCGTTGGAGTTTGGCGGAGACATAAATATAATTATTTAATGTCTAATGTGCTCGTCAAAGTTTGCAATGGTTGATGTAAATGGCATACTATAGCTTAAATGTATTAGAACGGTCGCTAATGACACTTTCATTACAAACAAATGTTATAGTAATCTTTCACAGGTAATTACTAACAACGCAAAACAAAACTATATACATTATGATGCTGGCAAGCTGTTTTATTATATTCTTAATTTGTCCAGTAATTAAGATCAACTGTATCATGTCTATTTACAGCGTACAAACGCATTTCTCACCCGTTGGAGTTTGGCGGAGACATAAATATAATTATTTAATGTCTAATGTGCTCGTCAAAGTTTGCAATGGTTGATGTAAATGGCATACTATAGCTTAAATGTATTAGAACGGTCGCTAATGACACTTTCATTACAAACAAATGTTATAGTAATCTTTCACAGGTAATTACTAACAACGCAAAACAAAACTATATACATTATGATGCTGGCAAGCTGTTTTATTATATTCTTAATTTGTCCAGTAATTAAGATCAACTGTATCATGTCTATTTACAGCGTACAAACGCATTTCTCACCCGTTGGAGTTTGGCGGAGACATAAATATAATTATTTAATGTCTAATGTGCTCGTCAAAGTTTGCAATGGTTGATGTAAATGGCATACTATAGCTTAAATGTATTAGAACGGTCGCTAATGACACTTTCATTACAAACAAATGTTATAGTAATCTTTCACAGGTAATTACTAACAACGCAAAACAAAACTATATACATTATGATGCTGGCAAGCTGTTTTATTATATTCTTAATTTGTCCAGTAATTAAGATCAACTGTATCATGTCTATTTACAGCGTACAAACGCATTTCTCAGCCGTTGGAGTTTGGCGGAGACATAAATATAATTATTTAATGTCTAATGTGCTCGTCAAAGTTTGCAATGGTTGATGTAAATGGCATACTATAGCTTAAATGTATTAGAACGGTCGCTAATGACACTTTCATTACAAACAAATGTTATAGTAATCTTTCACAGGTAATTACTAACAACGCAAAACAAAACTATATACATTATGATGCTGGCAAGCTGTTTTATTATATTCTTAATTTGTCCAGTAATTAAGATCAACTGTATCATGTCTATTTACAGCGTACAAACGCATTTCTCACCCGTTGGAGTTTGGCGGAGACATAAATATAATTATTTAATGTCTAATGTGCTCGTCAAAGTTTGCAATGGTTGATGTAAATGGCATACTATAGCTTAAATGTATTAGAACGGTCGCTAATGACACTTTCATTACAAACAAATGTTATAGTAATCTTTCACAGGTAATTACTAACAACGCAAAACAAAACTATATACATTATGATGCTGGCAAGCTGTTTTATTATATTCTTAATTTGTCCAGTAATTAAGATCAACTGTATCATGTCTATTTACAGCGTACAAACGCATTTCTCACCCGTTGGAGTTTGGCGGAGACATAAATATAATTATTTAATGTCTAATGTGCTCGTCAAAGTTTGCAATGGTTGATGTAAATGGCATACTATAGCTTAAATGTATTAGAACAGTCGCTAATGACACTTTCATTACAAACAAATGTTATAGTAATCTTTCACAGGTAATTACTAACAACGCAAAACAAAACTATATACATTATGATGCTGGCAAGCTGTTTTATTATATTCTTAATTTGTCCAGTAATTAAGATCAACTGTATCATGTCTATTTACAGCGTACAAACGCATTTCTCACCCGTTGGAGTTTGGCGGAGACATAAATATAATTATTTAATGTCTAATGTGCTCGTCAAAGTTTGCAATGGTTGATGTAAATGGCATACTATAGCTTAAATGTATTAGAACGGTCGCTAATGACACTTTCATTACAAACAAATGTTATAGTAATCTTTCACAGGTAATTACTAACAACGCAAAACAAAACTATATACATTATGATGCTGGCAAGCTGTTTTATTATATTCTTAATTTGTCCAGTAATTAAGATCAACTGTATCATGTCTATTTACAGCGTACAAACGCATTTCTCACCCCTTGGAGTTTGGCGGAGACATAAATATAATTATTTAATGTCTAATGTGCTCGTCAAAGTTTGCAATGGTTGATGTAGATGGCATACTACAGCTTAAATGTATTAGAAAGGTCGCTAATGACACTTTCATTACAAACAAATGTTATAGTAAGCTTTCACAGGTAATTACTAACTACGCAAAACAAAACTATATACATTATGATGCTGGCAAGCTGTTTTATTATATTCTTAATTTGTCCAGTAATTAAGATCAACTGTATCATGTCTATTTACAGCGTACAAACGCATTTCTCACCCGTTGGAGTTTGGCGGAGGCATAAATATAATTATTTAATGTATAATGTGCTCGTCAAAGTTTGCAATGGTTGATGTAGATGGCATACTACAGCTTAAATGTATTAGAACGGTCGCTAATGACACTTTCATTACAAACAAATGTTATAGTAAGCTTTCACAGGTAATTACTAACTACGCAAAACAAAACTATATACATTATGATGCTGGCAAGCTGTTTTATTATATTCTTAATTTGTCCAGTAATTAAGATCAACTGTATCATGTCTATTTACAGCGTACAAACGCATTTCTCACCCGTTGGAGTTTGGCGGAGACATAAATATAATTATTTAATGTCTAATGTGCTCGTCAAAGTTTGCAATGGTTGATGTAAATGGCATACTATAGCTTAAATGTATTAGAACGGTCGCTAATGACACTTTCATTACAAACAAATGTTATAGTAATCTTTCACAGGTAATTACTAACAACGCAAAACAAAACTATATACATTATGATGCTGGCAAGCTGTTTTATTATATTCTTAATTTGTCCAGTAATTAAGATCAACTGTATCATGTCTATTTACAGCGTACAAACGCATTTCTCACCCGTTGGAGTTTGGCGGAGACATAAATATAATTATTTAATGTCTAATGTGCTCGTCAAAGTTTGCAATGGTTGATGTAAATGGCATACTATAGCTTAAATGTATTAGAACAGTCGCTAATGACACTTTCATTACAAACAAATGTTATAGTAATCTTTCACAGGTAATTACTAACAACGCAAAACAAAACTATATACATTATGATGCTGGCAAGCTGTTTTATTATATTCTTAATTTGTCCAGTAATTAAGATCAACTGTATCATGTCTATTTACAGCGTACAAACGCATTTCTCACCCGTTGGAGTTTGGCGGAGACATAAACATAATTATTTAATGTCTAATGTGCTCGTCAAAGTTTGCAATGGTTGATGTAAATGGCATACTATAGCTTAAATGTATTAGAACGGTCGCTAATGACACTTTCATTACAAACAAATGTTATAGTAAGCTTTCACAGGTAATTACTAACTACGCTAAACAAAACTATATACATTATGATGCTGGCAAGCTGTTTTATTATATTCTTAATTTGTCCAGTAATTAACATCAACTGTATCATGTCTATTTACAGCGTACAAACGCATTTCTCAAACGTTGGAGTTTGGCGGAGACATAAATATAATTATTTAATGTCTAATGTGTCTGGTCATAGTTTGCAATGGTTGATGTAGATGGCATACTACAGCTTAAATGTATTAGAACGGTCGCTAATGACACTTTCATTACAAACAAATGTTATAGTAAGCTTTCACAGGTAATTACTAACTACGCAAAACAAAACTATATACATTATGATGGCAAGCTGTTTTATTATATTCTTAATTTGTCCAGTAATTAAGATCAACTGTATCATGTCTATTACAGCGTACAAACGCATTTCTCACCCGTTGGAGTTTGGCGGAGACATAAATATAATTATTTAATGTCTAATGTGTCGTCAAAGTTTGCAATGGTTGATGTAAATGGCATACTATAGCTTAAAGGTATTAGAACGGTCGCTAATGACACTTTCATTACAAACAAATGTTATAGTAAGCTTTCACAGGTAATTACTAACAACGCAAAACAAAACTATATACATTATGATGCTGGCAAGCTGTTTTTATTAGATTCTAACTATGTCCAGTAATTAACATCGACTGTATTATGTTCATTTACAGCGTACAAACGCAGTTGTCACACGTTGGAGGTAGGCGGAGACACGTATGTAATTATTTAAGGCTTAATGAGCTCGTTAATATTTGCAGTCGTAGATGTAGATAGTTTAGTACAGCTTAAATGTATTAGAACGGTCGCTAATGACACTTTCATTACAAACAAATGTTATAGTAAGCTTTCACAGGTAATTACTAACTACGCTAAACAAAACTATATACATTATGATGCTGGCAAGCTGTTTTATTATATTCTTAATTTGTCCAGTAATTAACATCAACTGTATCATGTCTATTTACTGCGTACAAACGCATTTCTCACCCGTTGGAGTTTGGCGGAGATATAAATATAATTATTTAATGTTGTCTAATGTGCTCGTCAAAGTTTGCAATGGTTGATGTAAATGGCATACTATAGCTTAAATGTATTAGAACGGTGGCTAATGACACTTTCATTACAAACAAATGTTATAGTAAGCTTTCACAGGTAATTACTAACTACGCAAAACAAAACTATATACATTATGATGCTGGCAAGCTGTTTTATTATATTCTTAATTTGTCCAGTAATTAAGATCAACTGTATCATGTCTATTTACAGCGTACAAACGCATTTCTCACCCGTTGGAGTTTGGCGGAGACATAAATACCGGGTGGCCATAAATATCTGATATCACATCACCTTTGGAATCAACACCGCTTTATTAAAGTGATGAATCCAACTAAACTAAATGTCATTAATGTAGTCACAACTAAAATTCCTATCTGTCAAAAATTATTACAGATTGCAATAAGTAATGGAGTTAGAACAGGATATTTTTATAATCGAGTCGTAGGCTAAGCTGCAGAATCCAGGGCACATTCCCCTTCTCTTATTGCATTTTATTACATTACATAGGTACCAATACTTATCGCAATTGAAATATAATGCTAACCAACATTTATAAGTAGCTAATTCCATGGCTACCGGGATCTCAGATATTTATGGCCACCCGGTATAATTATTTAATGTCTAATGTGCTCGTCAAAGTTTGCAATGGTTGATGTAAATGGCATACTATAGCTTAAATGTATTAGAACGGTCGCTAATGACACTTTCATTACACACAAATGTCATAGTAATCTTTCACAGGTAATTACTAACAACGCAAAACAAAACTATATACATTATGATGCTGGCAAGCTGTTTTATTATATTCTTAATTTGTCCAGTAATTAAGATCAACTGTATCATGTCTATTTACAGCGTACAAACGCATTTCTCACCCGTTGGAGTTTGGCGGAGACATAAATATAATTATTTAATGTCTAATGTGCTCGTCAAAGTTTGCAATGGTTGATGTAAATGGCATACTATAGCTTAAATGTATTAGAACGGTCGCTAATGACACTTTCATTACAAACAAATGTTATAGTAATCTTTCACAGGTAATTACTAACAACGCAAAACAAAACTATATACATTATGATGCTGGCAAGCTGTTTTATTATATTCTTAATTTGTCCAGTAATTAAGATCAACTGTATCATGTCTATTTACAGCGTACAAACGCATTTCTCACCCGTTGGAGTTTGGCGGAGACATAAATATAATTATTTAATGTCTAATGTGCTCGTCAAAGTTTGCAATGGTTGATGTAAATGGCATACTATAGCTTAAATGTATTAGAACGGTCGCTAATGACACTTTCATTACAAACAAATGTTATAGTAATCTTTCACAGGTAATTACTAACAACGCAAAACAAAACTATATACATTATGATGCTGGCAAGCTGTTTTATTATATTCTTAATTTGTCCAGTAATTAAGATCAACTGTATCATGTCTATTTACAGCGTACAAACGCATTTCTCACCCGTTGGAGTTTGGCGGAGACATAAATATAATTATTTAATGTCTAATGTGCTCGTCAAAGTTTGCAATGGTTGATGTAAATGGCATACTATAGCTTAAATGTATTAGAACGGTCGCTAATGACACTTTCATTACAAACAAATGTTATAGTAATCTTTCACAGGTAATTACTAACAACGCAAAACAAAACTATATACATTATGATGCTGGCAAGCTGTTTTATTATATTCTTAATTTGTCCAGTAATTAAGATCAACTGTATCATGTCTATTTACAGCGTACAAACGCATTTCTCACCCGTTGGAGTTTGGCGGAGACATAAATATAATTATTTAATGTCTAATGTGCTCGTCAAAGTTTGCAATGGTTGATGTAAATGGCATACTATAGCTTAAATGTATTAGAACGGTCGCTAATGACACTTTCATTACAAACAAATGTTATAGTAATCTTTCACAGGTAATTACTAACAACGCAAAACAAAACTATATACATTATGATGCTGGCAAGCTGTTTTATTATATTCTTAATTTGTCCAGTAATTAAGATCAACTGTATCATGTCTATTTACAGCGTACAAACGCATTTCTCAGCCGTTGGAGTTTGGGCGGAGACATAAATATAATTATTTAATGTCTAATGTGCTCGTCAAAGTTTGCAATGGTTGATGTAAATGGCATACTATAGCTTAAATGTATTAGAACGGTCGCTAATGACACTTTCATTACAAACAAATGTTATAGTAATCTTTCACAGGTAATTACTAACAACGCAAAACAAAACTATATACATTATGATGCTGGCAAGCTGTTTTATTATATTCTTAATTTGTCCAGTAATTAAGATCAACTGTATCATGTCTATTTACAGCGTACAAACGCATTTCTCACCCGTTGGAGTTTGGCGGAGACATAAATATAATTATTTAATGTCTAATGTGCTCGTCAAAGTTTGCAATGGTTGATGTAAATGGCATACTATAGCTTAAATGTATTAGAACGGTCGCTAATGACACTTTCATTACAAACAAATGTTATAGTAATCTTTCACAGGTAATTACTAACAACGCAAAACAAAACTATATACATTATGATGCTGGCAAGCTGTTTTATTATATTCTTAATTTGTCCAGTAATTAAGATCAACTGTATCATGTCTATTTACAGCGTACAAACGCATTTCTCACCCGTTGGAGTTTGGCGGAGACATAAATATAATTATTTAATGTCTAATGTGCTCGTCAAAGTTTGCAATGGTTGATGTAAATGGCATACTATAGCTTAAATGTATTAGAACAGTCGCTAATGACACTTTCATTACAAACAAATGTTATAGTAATCTTTCACAGGTAATTACTAACAACGCAAAACAAAACTATATACATTATGATGCTGGCAAGCTGTTTTATTATATTCTTAATTTGTCCAGTAATTAAGATCAACTGTATCATGTCTATTTACAGCGTACAAACGCATTTCTCACCCGTTGGAGTTTGGCGGAGACATAAATATAATTATTTAATGTCTAATGTGCTCGTCAAAGTTTGCAATGGTTGATGTAAATGGCATACTATAGCTTAAATGTATTAGAACGGTCGCTAATGACACTTTCATTACAAACAAATGTTATAGTAATCTTTCACAGGTAATTACTAACAACGCAAAACAAAACTATATACATTATGATGCTGGCAAGCTGTTTTATTATATTCTTAATTTGTCCAGTAATTAAGATCAACTGTATCATGTCTATTTACAGCGTACAAACGCATTTCTCACCCCTTGGAGTTTGGCGGAGACATAAATATAATTATTTAATGTCTAATGTGCTCGTCAAAGTTTGCAATGGTTGATGTAGATGGCATACTACAGCTTAAATGTATTAGAAAGGTCGCTAATGACACTTTCATTACAAACAAATGTTATAGTAAGCTTTCACAGGTAATTACTAACTACGCAAAACAAAACTATATACATTATGATGCTGGCAAGCTGTTTTATTATATTCTTAATTTGTCCAGTAATTAAGATCAACTGTATCATGTCTATTTACAGCGTACAAACGCATTTCTCACCGTTGGAGTTTGGCGGAGGCATAAATATAATTATTTAATGTATAATGTGCTCGTCAAAGTTTGCAATGGTTGATGTAGATGGCATACTACAGCTTAAATGTATTAGAACGGTCGCTAATGACACTTTCATTACAAACAAATGTTATAGTAAGCTTTCACAGGTAATTACTAACTACGCAAAACAAAACTATATACATTATGATGCTGGCAAGCTGTTTTATTAGATTCTAACTATGTCCAGCAATTAACATCAACTGTATTATGTTTATTTACAGCGCACAAACGCAGTTGTTACACGTTGAGGTAGGCGGAGACACGTATGTAATAATTTAAGGCTTAATGAGCTCGTTAAAATTTGCAGTCGTAGATGTAGATGGTTCAGTACAGCTTAAATGTATTAGAACGGCCGCTAATGACACTTTCATTACAAACAAATGTTATATTAAGCTTTCACAGGTAATTACTAACTACGCAAAACAAAACTATATACATTATGATGCTGGCAAGCTGTTTTATTATATTCTTAATTTGTCCAGTAATTAAGATCAACTGTATCATGTCTATTTACAGCGTACAAACGCATTTCTCACCGTTGGAGTTTGGCGGAAACATAAATATAATTATTTAATGTCTAATGTGCTCGTCAAAGTTTGCAATAGTGTTGATGTAGATGGCATACTACAGCTTAAATGTATTAGAAAGGTCGCTAAAGACACTTTCATTACAAACAAATGTTATAGTAGGCTTTCGCAGGTAATTACTAACTACGCAAAACAAAACTATATACATTATGATGCTGGCAAGCTGTTTTATTATATTCTTAATTTGTCCAGTAATTAAGATCAACTGTATCATGTCTATTTACAGCGTACAAACGCATTTCTCACCCGTTGGAGTTTGGCGGAGACATAAATATAATTATTTAATGTCTAATGTGCTCGTCAAAGTTTGCAATGGTTGATGTAGATGGCATACTACAGCTTAAATGTATTAGAAAGGTCGCTAAAGACACTTTCATTACAAACAAATGTTATAGTAAGCTTTCACAGGTAATTACTAACTACGCAAAACAAAACTATATACATTATGATGCTGGCAAGCTGTTTTATTATATTCTTAATTTGTCCAGTAATTAAGATCAACTGTATCATGTCTATTTACAGCGTACAAACGCATTTCTCACCCGTTGGAGTTTGGCGGAGACATAAATATAATTATTTAATGTCTAATGTGCTCGTCAAAGTTTGCAATGGTTGATGTAGATGGCATACTACAGCTTAAATGTATTAGAAAGGTCGCTAAAGACACTTTCATTACAAACAAATGTTATAGTAGGCTTTCACAGGTAATTACTAACTACGCAAAACAAAACTATATACATTATGATGCTGGCAAGCTGTTTTATTATATTCTTAATTTGTCCAGTAATTAAGATCAACTGTATCATGTCTATTTACAGCGTACAAACGCATTTCTCACCCGTTGGAGTTTGGCGGAGACATAAATATAATTATTTAATGTCTAATGTGCTCGTCAAAGTTTGCAATGGTTGATGTAGATGGCATACTACAGCTTAAATGTATTAGAACGGTCGCTAATGACACTTTCATTACAAACAAATGTTATAGTAGGCTTTCACAGGTAATTACTAACTACGCAAAACCAAACTATATACATTATGATGCTGGCAAGCTGTTTTATTATATTCTTAATTTGTCCAGTAATTAAGATCAACTGTATCATGTCTATTTACAGCGTACAAACGCATTTCTCACCCGTTGGAGTTTGGCGGAGACATAAATATAATTATTTAATGTCTAATGTGCTCGTCAAAGTTTGCAATGGGAGATGTAGATGGCATACTACAGCTTAATTGTATTAGAAAGGTCGCTAAAGACACTTTCATTACAAACAAATGTTATAGTAGGCTTTCACAGGTAATTACTAACTACGCAAAACAAAACTATATACATTATGATGCTGGCAAGCTGTTTTATTATATTCTTAATTTGTCCAGTAATTAAGATCAACTGTATCATGTCTATTTACAGCGTACAAACGCATTTCTCACCCGTTGGAGTTTGGCGGAGACATAAATATAATTATTTAATGTCTAATGTGCTCGTCAAAGTTTGCAATGGTTGATGTAGATGGCATACTACAGCATAAATGTATTAGAAAGGTCGCTAAAGACACTTTCATTACAAACAAATGTTATAGTAGGCTTTCACAGGTAATTACTAACTACGCAAAACCAAACTATATACATTATGATGCTGGCAAGCTGTTTTATTATATTCTTAATTTGTCCAGTAATTAAGATCAACTGTATCATGTCTATTTACAGCGTACAAACGCATTTCTCACCCGTTGGAGTTTGGCGGAGACATAAATATAATTATTTAATGTCTAATGTGCTCGTCAAAGTTTGCAATGGTTGATGTAGATGGCATACTACAGCTTAAATGTATTAGAAAGGTCGCTAAAAACACTTTCATTATAAACAAATGTTATAGTAAGCTTTCACAAATAATTACTAACTACGCAAAACAAAACTATATACATTATGATGCTGGCAAGCTGTTTTATTATATTCTTAATTTGTCCAGTAATTAAGATCAACTGTATCATGTCTATTTACAGCGTACAAACGCATTTCTCACCCGTTGGAGTTTGGCGGAGACATAAATATAATTATTTAATGTCTAATGTGCTGGTCAAAGTTTGCAATGGTTGATGTAGATGGCATACTACAGCTTAAATGTATTAGAACGGTCGCTAATGACACTTTCATTACAAACAAATGTTATAGTAGGCGCTCACAGGTAGTTACTAACTACGCAAAACCAAACTATATACATTATGATGTTGGCAAGCTGTTTTATTATATTCTTAATTTGACCAGTAATTAAGATCAACTGTATCATGTCTATTTGCAGCGTACAAACGCATTTCTCACCCGTTGGAGTTTGGCGGAGACATAAATATAATTATTTAATGTCTAATGGGCTCGTCAAAGTTTGCAATGGTTGATGTAGATGGCATACTACAGCTTAAATGTATTAGAACGGTCGCTAATGACACTTTCATTACAAACAAATGTTATAGTAAGCTTTCACAGGTAATTACTAACTACGCAAAACAAAACTATATACATTATGATGCTGGCAAGCTGTTTTATTACATTCTTAATTTGTCCAGTAATTAAGATCAACTGTATCATGTCTATTTACAGCGTACAAACGCATTTCTCACCCGTTGGAGTTTGGCGGAGACATAAATATAATTATTTAATGTCTAATGTGCTCGTCAAAGTCTGCAATGGTTGATGTAGATGGCATACTACAGCTTAAATGTATTAGAACGGTCGCTAATGACACTTTCATTACAAACAAATGTTATAGTAGGCTTTCACAGGTAGTTACTAACTACGCAAAACCAAACTATATACATTATGATGCTGGCAAGCTGTTTTATTATATTCTTAATTTGTCCAGTAATTAAGATCAACTGTATCATGTCTATTTACAGCGTACAAACGCATTTCTCACCCGTTGGAGTTTGGCGGAGACATAAATATAATTATTTAATGTCTAATGTGCTCCTCAAAGTTTGCAATGGGAGATGTAGATGGCATACTACAGCTTAATTGTATTAGAAAGGTCGCTAAAGACACTTTCATTACAAGCAAATGTTATAGTAGGCTTTCACAGGTAATTACTAACTACGCAAAACAAAACTATATACATTATGATGCTGGCAAACTGTTTTATTATATGCTTAATTTGTCCAGTAATTAAGATCAACTGTATCATGTCTATTTACAGCGTACAAACGCATTTCTCACCCGTTGGAGTTTGGCGGAGACATAAATATAATTATTTAATGTCTAATGTGCTCCTCAAAGTTTGCAATGGGAGATGTAGATGGCATACTACAGCTTAATTGTATTAGAAAGGTCGCTAAAGACACTTTCATTACAAGCAAATGTTATAGTAGGCTTTCACAGGTAATTACTAACTACGCAAAACAAAACTATATACATTATGATGCTGGCAAGCTGTTTTATTATATTCTTAATTTGTCCAGTAATTAAGATCAACTGTATCATGTCTATTTACAGCGTACAAACGCATTTCTCACCCGTTGGAGTTTGGCGGAGACATAAATATAATTATTTAATGTCTAATGTGCTCCTCAAAGTTTGCAATGGGAGATGTAGATGGCATACTACAGCTTAATTGTATTAGAAAGGTCGCTAAAGACACTTTCATTACAAGCAAATGTTATAGTAGGGTTTCACAGGTAATTACTAACTACGCAAAACAAAACTATATACATTATGATGCTGGCAAGCTGTTTTATTATATTCTTAATTTGCCCAGTAATTAAGATCAACTGTATCATGATTATTTACAGCGTACAAACGCATTTCTCACCCGTTGGAGTTTGGCGGAGACATAAATATAATTATCTAATGTCTAATGTGCTCGTCAAAGTTTGCAATGGGAGATGTAGATGGCATACTACAGCTTAATTGTATTAGAAAGGTCGCTAAAGACACTTTCATTACAAACAAATGTTATAGTAGGCTTTCACAGGTAATTACTAACTACGCAAAACAAAACTATATACATTATGATGCTGGCAAGCTGTTTTATTATATTCTTAATTTGTCCAGTAATTAAGATCAACTGTATCATGTCTATTTACAGCGTACAAACGCATTTCTCACCCGTTGGAGTTTGGCGGAGACATAAATATAATTATTTAATGTCTAATGTGCTCGTCAAAGTCTGCAATGGTTGATGTAGATGGCATACTACAGCTTAAATGTATTAGAACGGTCGCTAATGACACTTTCATTACAAACAAATGTTATAGTAGGCTTTCACAGGTAGTTACTAACTACGCAAAACCAAACTATATACATTATGATGCTGGCAAGCTGTTTTATTATATTCTTAATTTGTCCAGTAATTAAGATCAACTGTATCATGTCTATTTACAGCGTACAAACGCATTTCTCACCCGTTGGAGTTTGGCGAAGACATAAATATAATTATTTAATGTCTAATGTGCTCGTCAAAGTTTGCAATGGTTGATGTAGATGGCATACTACAGCTTAAATGTATTAGAACGGTCGCTAATGACACTTTCATTACAAACAAATGTTATAGTAGGCATTCACAGGTAATTACTAACTACGCAAAACAAAACTATATACATTATGATGCTGGCAAGCTGTTTTATTATATTCTTAATTTGTCCAGTAATTAAGATCAACTGTATCATGTCTATTTACAGCGTACAAACGCATTTCTCACCCGTTGGAGTTTGGCGGAGACATAAATATAATTATTTAATGTCTAATGTGCTTGTCAAAGTTTGCAATGGTTGATGTAGATGGCATACTACAGCCTAAATGTATTAGAACGGTCGCTAATGACACTTTCATTACAAACAAATGTTATAGTAGGCTTTCACAGGTAGTTACTAACTACGCAAAACCAAACTATATACATTATGATGCTGGCAAGCTGTTTTATTATATTCTTAATTTGTCCAGTAATTAAGATCAACTGTATCATGTCTATTTACAGCGTACAAACGCATTTCTCACCCTTTGGAGATTGGCGGAGACATAAATATAATTATTTAATGTCTAATGTGCTCGTCAAAGTTTGCAATGGTTGATGTAGATGGCATACTACAGCTTAAATGTATTAGAACGGTCGCTAATGAGACTTTCATCACAAACAAATGTTATAGTAGGCTTTCACAGGTAATTACTAACTACGCAAAACGAAACTATATACATTATGATGCTGGCAAGCTGTTTTATTATATTCTTAATTTGTCCAGTAATTAAGATCAACTGTATCATGTCTATTTACAGCGTACAAACGCATTTCTCACTCTTTGGAGTTTGGCGGAGACATAAATATAATAATTTAATGTCTAATGTGCTCGTCAAAGTTTGCAATGGTTGATGTAGATGGCATACTACAGCTTAAATGTATTAGAAAGGTCGCTAAAAACACTTTCATTATAAACAAATGTTATAGTAAGCTTTCACAGGTAATTACTAACTACGCAAAACAAAACTATATACATTATGATGCTGGCAAGCTGTTTTATTATATTCTTAATTTGTCCAGTAATTAAGATCAACTGTATCATGTCTATTTACAGCGTACAAACGCATTTCTCACCCGTTGGAGTTTGGCGGAGACATAAATATAATTATTTAATGTCTAATGTGCTGGTCAAAGTTTGCAATGGTTGATGTAGATGGCATACTACAGCTTAAATGTATTAGAACGGTCGCTAATGACACTTTCATTACAAACAAATGTTATAGTAGGCTTTCACAGGTAGTTACTAACTACGCAAAACCAAACTATATACATTATGATGCTGGCAAGCTGTTTTATTATATTCTTAATTTGACCAGTAATTAAGATCAACTGTATCATGTCTATTTGCAGCGTACAAACGCATTTCTCACCCGTTGGAGTTTGGCGGAGACATAAATATAATTATTTAATGTCTAATGTGCTCGTCAAAGTTTGCAATGGTTGATGTAGATGGCATACTACAGCTTAAATGTATTAGAACGGTCGCTAATGACACTTTCATTACAAACAAATATTATAGTAAGCTTTCACAGGTAATTACTAACTACGCAAAACAAAACTATATACATTATGATGCTGGCAAGCTGTTTTATTACATTCTTAATTTGTCCAGTAATTAAGATCAACTGTATCATGTCTATTTACAGCGTACAAACGCATTTCTCACCCGTTGGAGTTTGGCGGAGACATAAATATAATTATTTAATGTCTAATGTGCTCGTCAAAGTCTGCAATGGTTGATGTAGATGGCATACTACAGCTTAAATGTATTAGAACGGTCGCTAATGACACTTTCATTACAAACAAATGTTATAGTAGGCTTTCACAGGTAGTTACTAACTACGCAAAACCAAACTATATACATTATGATGCTGGCAAGCTGTTTTATTATATTCTTAATTTGTCCAGTAATTAAGATCAACTGTATCATGTCTATTTACAGCGTACAAACGCATTTCTCACCCGTTGGAGTTTGGCGGAGACATAAATATAATTATTTAATGTCTAATGTGCTCGTCAAAGTTTGCAATGGGAGATGTAGATGGCATACTACAGCTTAATTGTATTAGAAAGGTCGCTAAAGACACTTTCATTACAAACAAATGTTATAGTAGGCTTTCACAGGTAATTACTAACTACGCAAAACAAAACTATATACATTATGATGCTGGCAAGCTGTTTTATTATATTCTTAATTTGTCCAGTAATTAAGATCAACTGTATCATGTCTATTTACAGCGTACAAACGCATTTCTCACCCGTTGGAGTTTGGCGGAGACATAAATATAATTATTTAATGTCTAATGTGCTCGTCAAAGTTTGCAATGGGAGATGTAGATGGCATACTACAGCTTAATTGTATTAGAAAGGTCGCTAAAGACACTTTCATTACAAACAAATGTTATAGTAGGCTTTCACAGGTAATTACTAACTACGCAAAACAAAACTATATACATTATGATGCTGGCAAGCTGTTTTATTATATTCTTAATTTGTCCAGTAATTAAGATCAACTGTATCATGTCTATTTACAGCGTACAAACGCATTTCTCACCCGTTGGAGTTTGGCGGAGACATAAATATAATTATTTAATGTCTAATGTGCTCGTCAAAGTCTGCAATGGTTGATGTAGATGGCATACTACAGCTTAACTGTATTAGAACGGTCGCTAATGACACTTTCATTACAAACAAATGTTATAGTAGGCTTTCACAGGTAGTTACTAACTACGCAAAACCAAACTATATACATTATGATGCTGGCAAGCTGTTTTATTATATTCTTAATTTGTCCAGTAATTAAGATCAACTGTATCATGTCTATTTACAGCGTACAAACGCATTTCCCACCCGTTCGAGTTTGGCGAAGACATAAATATAATTATTTAATGTCTAATGTGCTCGTCAAAGTTTGCAATGGTTGATGTAGATGGCATACTACAGCTTAAATGTATTAGAACGGTCGCTAATGACACTTTCATTACAAACAAATGTTATAGTAGGCATTCACAGGTAATTACTAACTACGCAAAACAAAACTATATACATTATGATGCTGGCAAGCTGTTTTATTATATTCTTAATTTGTCCAGTAATTAAGATCAACTGTATCATGTCTATTTACAGCGTACAAACGCATTTCTCACCCGTTGGAGTTTGGCGGAGACATAAATATAATTATTTAATGTCTAATGTGCTTGTCAAAGTTTGCAATGGTTGATGTAGATGGCATACTACAGCCTAAATGTATTAGAACGGTCGCTAATGACACTTTCATTACAAACAAATGTTATAGTAGGCTTTCACAGGTAGTTACTAACTACGCAAAACCAAACTATATACATTATGATGCTGGCAAGCTGTTTTATTATATTCTTAATTTGTCCAGTAATTAAGATCAACTGTATCATGTCTATTTACAGCGTACAAACGCATTTCTCACCCTTTGGAGTTTGGCGGAGACATAAATATAATTATTTAATGTCTAATGTGCTCGTCAAAGTTTGCAATGGTTGATGTAGATGGCATACTACAGCTTAAATGTATTAGAACGGTCGCTAATGAGACTTTCATCACAAACAAATGTTATAGTAGGCTTTCACATGTAATTACTAACTACGCAAAACGAAACTATATACATTATGATGCTGGCAAGCTGTTTTATTATATTCTTAATTTGTCCAGTAATTAAGATCAACTGTATCATGTCTATTTACAGCGTACAAACGCATTTCTCACTCTTTGGAGTTTGGCGGAGACATAAATATAATAATTTAATGTCTAATGTGCTCGTCAAAGTTTGCAATGGTTGATGTAGATGGCATACTACAGCTTAAATGTATTAGAAAGGTCGCTAAAAACACTTTCATTATAAAAAAATGTTATAGTAAGCTTTCACAGGTAATTACTAACTACGCAAAACAAAACTATATACATTATGATGCTGGCAAGCTGTTTTATTATATTCTTAATTTGTCCAGTAATTAAGATCAACTGTATCATGTCTATTTACAGCGTACAAACGCATTTCTCACCCGTTGGAGTTTGGCGGAGACATAAATATAATTATTTAATGTCTAATGTGCTGGTCAAAGTTTGCAATGGTTGATGTAGATGGCATACTACAGCTTAAATGTATTAGAACGGTCGCTAATGACACTTTCATTACAAACAAATGTTATAGTAGGCTTTCACAGGTAGTTACTAACTACGCAAAACCAAACTATATACATTATGATGCTGGCAAGCTGTTTTATTATATTCTTAATTTGACCAGTAATTAAGATCAACTGTATCATGTCTATTTGCAGCGTACAAACGCATTTCTCACCCGTTGGAGTTTGGCGGAGACATAAATATAATTATTTAATGTCTAATGTGCTCGTCAAAGTTTGCAATGGTTGATGTAGATGGCATACTACAGCTTAAATGTATTAGAACGGTCGCTAATGACACTTTCATTACAAACAAATATTATAGTAAGCTTTCACAGGTAATTACTAACTACGCAAAACAAAACTATATACATTATGATGCTGGCAAGCTGTTTTATTACATTCTTAATTTGTCCAGTAATTAAGATCAACTGTATCATGTCTATTTACAGCGTACAAACGCATTTCTCACCCGTTGGAGTTTGGCGGAGACATAAATATAATTATTTAATGTCTAATGTGCTCGTCAAAGTCTGCAATGGTTGATGTAGATGGCATACTACAGCTTAAATGTATTAGAACGGTCGCTAATGACACTTTCATTACAAACAAATGTTATAGTAGGCTTTCACAGGTAGTTACTAACTACGCAAAACCAAACTATATACATTATGATGCTGGCAAGCTGTTTTATTATATTCTTAATTTGTCCAGTAATTAAGATCAACTGTATCATGTCTATTTACAGCGTACAAACGCATTTCTCACCCGTTGGAGTTTGGCGGAGACATAAATATAATTATTTAATGTCTAATGTGCTCGTCAAAGTTTGCAATGGGAGATGTAGATGGCATACTACAGCTTAATTGTATTAGAAAGGTCGCTAAAAACACTTTCATTACAAACAAATGTTATAGTAGGCTTTCACAGGTAATTACTAACTACGCAAAACAAAACTATATACATTATGATGCTGGCAAGCTGTTTTATTATATTCTTAATTTGCCCAGTAATTAAGATCAACTGTATCATGTCTATTTACAGCGTACAAACGCATTTCTCACCCGTTGGAGTTTGGCGGAGACATAAATATAATTATTTAATGTCTAATGTGCTCGTCAAAGTTTGCAATGGGAGATGTAGATGGCATACTACAGCTTAATTGTATTAGAAAGGTCGCTAAAGACACTTTCATTACAAACAAATGTTATAGTAGGCTTTCACAGGTAATTACTAACTACGCAAAACAAAACTATATACATTATGATGCTGGCAAGCTGTTTTATTATATTCTTAATTTGTCCAGTAATTAAGATCAACTGTATCATGTCTATTTACAGCGTACAAACGCATTTCTCACCCGTTGGAGTTTGGCGGAGACATAAATATAATTATTTAATGTCTAATGTGCTCGTCAAAGTCTGCAATGGTTGATGTAGATGGCATACTACAGCTTAAATGTATTAGAACGGTCGCTAATGACACTTTCATTACAAACAAATGTTATAGTAGGCTTTCACAGGTAGTTACTAACTACGCAAAACCAAACTATATACATTATGATGCTGGCAAGCTGTTTTATTATATTCTTAATTTGTCCAGTAATTAAGATCAACTGTATCATGTCTATTTACAGCGTACAAACGCATTTCTCACCCGTTGGAGTTTGGCGAAGACAAATATAATTATTTAATGTCTAATGTGCTCGTCAAAGTTTGCAATGGTTGATGTAGATGGCATACTACAGCTTAAATGTATTAGAACGGTCGCTAATGACACTTTCATTACAAACAAATGTTATAGTAGGCATTCACAGGTAATTAC
The DNA here is from genome assembly GCA_940337035.1 of Agriotes lineatus. Taxonomy (NCBI): domain Eukaryota; kingdom Metazoa; phylum Arthropoda; class Insecta; order Coleoptera; family Elateridae; genus Agriotes; species Agriotes lineatus. Next base: position 5,232 of record CALNHX010001849.1, on the reverse strand, counting down.
TAACTACGCAAAACAAAACTATATACATTATGATGCTGGCAAGCTGTTTTATTATATTCTTAATTTGTCCAGTAATTAAGATCAACTGTATCATGTCTATTTACAGCGTACAAACGCATTTCTCACCCGTTGGAGTTTGGCGGAGACATAAATATAATTATTTAATGTCTAATGTGCTTGTCAAAGTTTGCAATGGTTGATGTAGATGGCATACTACAGCCTAAATGTATTAGAACGGTCGCTAATGACACTTTCATTACAAACAAATGTTATAGTAGGCTTTCACAGGTAGTTACTAACTACGCAAAACCAAACTATATACATTATGATGCTGGCAAGCTGTTTTATTATATTCTTAATTTGTCCAGTAATTAAGATCAACTGTATCATGTCTATTTACAGCGTACAAACGCATTTCTCACCCTTTGGAGTTTGGCGGAGACATAAATATAATTATTTAATGTCTAATGTGCTCGTCAAAGTTTGCAATGGTTGATGTAGATGGCATACTACAGCTTAAATGTATTAGAACGGTCGCTAATGAGACTTTCATCACAAACAAATGTTATAGTAGGCTTTCACAGGTAATTACTAACTACGCAAAACGAAACTATATACATTATGATGCTGGCAAGCTGTTTTATTATATTCTTAATTTGTCCAGTAATTAAGATCAACTGTATCATGTCTATTTACAGCGTACAAACGCATTCTCACCCGTTGGAGTTTGGCGGAGACATAAATATAATTATTTAATGTCTAATGTGCTGGTCAAAGTTTGCAATGGTTGATGTAGATGGCATACTACAGCTTAAATGTATTAGAACGGTCGCTAATGACACTTTCATTACAAACAAATATTATAGTAAGCTTTCACAGGTAATTACTAACTACGCAAAACAAAACTATATACATTATGATGCTGGCAAGCTGTTTTATTATATTCTTAATTTGTCCAGTAATTAAGATCAACTGTATCATGTCTATTTACAGCGTACAAACGCATTTCTCACCCGTTGGAGTTTGGCGGAGACATAAATATAATTATTTAATGTCTAATGTGCTGGTCAAAGTTTGCAATGGTTGATGTAGATGGCATACTACAGCTTAAATGTATTAGAACGGTCGCTAATGACACTTTCATTACAAACAAATGTTATAGTAGGCTTTCACAGGTAGTTACTAACTACGCAAAACCAAACTATATACATTATGATGCTGGCAAGCTGTTTTATTATATTCTTAATTTGACCAGTAATTAAGATCAACTGTATCATGTCTATTTGCAGCGTACAAACGCATTTCTCACCCGTTGGAGTTTGGCGGAGACATAAATATAATTATTTAATGTCTAATGTGCTCGTCAAAGTTTGCAATGGTTGATGTAGATGGCATACTACAGCTTAAATGTATTAGAACGGTCGCTAATGACACTTTCATTACAAACAAATATTATAGTAAGCTTTCACAGGTAATTACTAACTACGCAAAACAAAACTATATACATTATGATGCTGGCAAGCTGTTTTATTACATTCTTAATTTGTCCAGTAATTAAGATCAACTGTATCATGTCTATTTACAGCGTACAAACGCATTTCTCACCCGTTGGAGTTTGGCGGAGACATAAATATAATTATTTAATGTCTAATGTGCTCGTCAAAGTCTGCAATGGTTGATGTAGATGGCATACTACAGCTTAAATGTATTAGAACGGTCGCTAATGACACTTTCATTACAAACAAATGTTATAGTAGGCTTTCACAGGTAGTTACTAACTACGCAAAACCAAACTATATACATTATGATGCTGGCAAGCTGTTTTATTATATTCTTAATTTGTCCAGTAATTAAGATCAACTGTATCATGTCTATTTACAGCGTACAAACGCATTTCTCACCCGTTGGAGTTGGCGAGACATAAATATAATTATTTAATGTCTAATGTGCTCGTCAAAGTTTGCAATGGGAGATGTAGATGGCATACTACAGCTTAATTGTATTAGAAAGGTCGCTAAAGACACTTTCATTACAAACAAATGTTATAGTAGGCTTTCACAGGTAATTACTAACTACGCAAAACAAAACTATATACATTATGATGCTGGCAAGCTGTTTTATTATATTCTTAATTTGTCCAGTAATTAAGATCAACTGTATCATGTCTATTTACAGCGTACAAACGCATTTCTCACCCGTTGGAGTTTGGCGGAGACATAAATATAATTATTTAATGTCTAATGTGCTCGTCAAAGTTTGCAATGGGAGATGTAGATGGCATACTACAGCTTAATTGTATTAGAAAGGTCGCTAAAGACACTTTCATTACAAACAAATGTTATAGTAGGCTTTCACAGGTAATTACTAACTACGCAAAACAAAACTATATACATTATGATGCTGGCAAGCTGTTTTATTATATTCTTAATTTGTCCAGTAATTAAGATCAACTGTATCATGTCTATTTACAGCGTACAAACGCATTTCTCACCCGTTGGAGTTTGGCGGAGACATAAATATAATTATTTAATGTCTAATGTGCTCGTCAAAGTCTGCAATGGTTGATGTAGATGGCATACTACAGCTTAAATGTATTAGAACGGTCGCTAATGACACTTTCATTACAAACAAATGTTATAGTAGGCTTTCACAGGTAGTTACTAACTACGCAAAACCAAACTATATACATTATGATGCTGGCAAGCTGTTTTATTATATTCTTAATTTGTCCAGTAATTAAGATCAACTGTATCATGTCTATTTACAGCGTACAAACGCATTTCTCACCCGTTCGAGTTTGGCGAAGACATAAATATAATTATTTAATGTCTAATGTGCTCGTCAAAGTTTGCAATGGTTGATGTAGATGGCATACTACAGCTTAAATGTATTAGAACGGTCGCTAATGACACTTTCATTACAAACAAATGTTATAGTAGGCATTCACAGGTAATTACTAACTACGCAAAACAAAACTATATACATTATGATGCTGGCAAGCTGTTTTATTATATTCTTAATTTGTCCAGTAATTAAGATCAACTGTATCATGTCTATTTACAGCGTACAAACGCATTTCTCACCCGTTGGAGTTTGGCGGAGACATAAATATAATTATTTAATGTCTAATGTGCTCGTCAAAGTTTGCAATGGGAGATGTAGATGGCATACTACAGCTTAATTGTATTAGAAAGGTCGCTAAAGACACTTTCATTACAAACAAATGTTATAGTAGGCTTTCACAGGTAATTACTAACTACGCAAAACAAAACTATATACATTATGATGCTGGCAAGCTGTTTTATTATATTCTTAATTTGTCCAGTAATTAAGATCAACTGTATCATGTCTATTTACAGCGTACAAACGCATTTCTCACCCGTTGGAGTTTGGCGGAGACATAAATATAATTATTTAATGTCTAATGTGCTCGTCAAAGTCTGCAATGGTTGATGTAGATGGCATACTACAGCTTAACTGTATTAGAACGGTCGCTAATGACACTTTCATTACAAACAAATGTTATAGTAGGCTTTCACAGGTAGTTACTAACTACGCAAAACCAAACTATATACATTATGATGCTGGCAAGCTGTTTTATTATATTCTTAATTTGTCCAGTAATTAAGATCAACTGTATCATGTCTATTTACAGCGTACAAACGCATTTCCCACCCGTTCGAGTTTGGCGAAGACATAAATATAATTATTTAATGTCTAATGTGCTCGTCAAAGTTTGCAATGGTTGATGTAGATGGCATACTACAGCTTAAATGTATTAGAACGGTCGCTAATGACACTTTCATTACAAACAAATGTTATAGTAGGCATTCACAGGTAATTACTAACTACGCAAAACAAAACTATATACATTATGATGCTGGCAAGCTGTTTTATTATATTCTTAATTTGTCCAGTAATTAAGATCAACTGTATCATGTCTATTTACAGCGTACAAACGCATTTCTCACCCGTTGGAGTTTGGCGGAGACATAAATATAATTATTTAATGTCTAATGTGCTTGTCAAAGTTTGCAATGGTTGATGTAGATGGCATACTACAGCCTAAATGTATTAGAACGGTCGCTAATGACACTTTCATTACAAACAAATGTTATAGTAGGCTTTCACAGGTAGTTACTAACTACGCAAAACCAAACTATATACATTATGATGCTGGCAAGCTGTTTTATTATATTCTTAATTTGTCCAGTAATTAAGATCAACTGTATCATGTCTATTTACAGCGTACAAACGCATTTCTCACCCTTTGGAGTTTGGCGGAGACATAAATATAATTATTTAATGTCTAATGTGCTCGTCAAAGTTTGCAATGGTTGATGTAGATGGCATACTACAGCTTAAATGTATTAGAACGGTCGCTAATGAGACTTTCATCACAAACAAATGTTATAGTAGGCTTTCACATGTAATTACTAACTACGCAAAACGAAACTATATACATTATGATGCTGGCAAGCTGTTTTATTATATTCTTAATTTGTCCAGTAATTAAGATCAACTGTATCATGTCTATTTACAGCGTACAAACGCATTTCTCACTCTTTGGAGTTTGGCGGAGACATAAATATAATAATTTAATGTCTAATGTGCTCGTCAAAGTTTGCAATGGTTGATGTAGATGGCATACTACAGCTTAAATGTATTAGAAAGGTCGCTAAAAACACTTTCATTATAAAAAAATGTTATAGTAAGCTTTCACAGGTAATTACTAACTACGCAAAACAAAACTATATACATTATGATGCTGGCAAGCTGTTTTATTATATTCTTAATTTGTCCAGTAATTAAGATCAACTGTATCATGTCTATTTACAGCGTACAAACGCATTTCTCACCCGTTGGAGTTTGGCGGAGACATAAATATAATTATTTAATGTCTAATGTGCTGGTCAAAGTTTGCAATGGTTGATGTAGATGGCATACTACAGCTTAAATGTATTAGAACGGTCGCTAATGACACTTTCATTACAAACAAATGTTATAGTAGGCTTTCACAGGTAGTTACTAACTACGCAAAACCAAACTATATACATTATGATGCTGGCAAGCTGTTTTATTATATTCTTAATTTGACCAGTAATTAAGATCAACTGTATCATGTCTATTTGCAGCGTACAAACGCATTTCTCACCCGTTGGAGTTTGGCGGAGACATAAATATAATTATTTAATGTCTAATGTGCTCGTCAAAGTTTGCAATGGTTGATGT
>CALNHX010001848.1:0-202672 GCA_940337035.1 Agriotes lineatus | reverse complement strand
TATTCAGAATTAAAAATGCATCGCTCTTAATGAAAAACCATTTACAAGCAGGTATTAATTTTAAACAGAATCCAGTTAGTTATTAGTTTTATTTTCGGAGGACAAATGGATAATGGCTGGTGGTGTTGATATGGTTACAAAAAACAACGAAATCATTTTGTATAGCTGATAGACAGCTATAGACCAAAGTGGGTTTCAGCTGTGTTTTAAATTGATTAAAATATTCAATTCACTGTGTAATAGCTTTATCACAGAATAATAATAACCAGAAGGATATCTCGTATTACCTGACCGCCGGCCCCTCATAGCCTTGAGACGTTTCTACCCCGAAATTCTACCCCGAAACGGCCAGTTCAGGTAGCGGCTTTGGGGAGAGCCCATGGAATACAAAGGTTCGAGGTCACCCGTTGTCGGCGTCGACATCAAAGCGGTTTTGTGCAAGATATCCTTCTGGTTATTATTATTCTGTGGCTTTATTATAAAATCTTGTATTAGGAATGTGAGTTTTATATTTATATTGGTGAATAACGAAAGTGATATTCAAATAGCATTCAGAATATTCTGATTTAATAATATAAAATCAGTGCACTACCAGATTTGGATGATTTTTGTTCGATATTTACTATTGCTGTTATGAGTTAAGAGGGGGGGGGGGATGCAGTATCGTGGACTACTGTAAACACCTTCAAATTGTTCGCGCAGTTCTCTTTGTAACAGCAGCAGCAGCAGCAATTTGAACTACCATTCCTGAAACTAGTAACATAGGTGGGTACTAAATACATACAAATCTTAAACTGCAGCTAACCTAAAACCATAGCTCCTGCGCATGAGGCAGAAGTGGTCTACGATACTGTGTTTTAGCCAAAAGGGGAGTTCATACTTCAAGCTTCAATACATACAAAAGTTCAAGAGAGCTACTTCTAATAGTATGTAGCAAGAGAATAACATTCAATACGGTTTGCATTTCAAAGTTAATAGTAGTTCAAGAGTAAGAACCAACGCGACGTCATAACTGGCACGCAGCCGTGACTCTCGAATTAAACTGTGTATTAACTAAAGTGCAGTGGAATTTTAAGGCAGAAAAGTATACAGTGGATGATTGTAAGTGAAGTGTGAGATATGAGGACACAAAAATTGATTGCAGTGAGTAGTAAATTAACCTTAAAATGCCACAAAGCCGGAAGCAAAATTTCCTTTCATACAGACAAAACTTGCAGATCGCAGTGCAGCGCATACGTTACATTTATGGTCACGGCGAAGAAACTCTGTAACCGGTGCATGTATCGATCATAATAAGCGAAATGCAAGTGAAATATAAAAAAGGGTACAGTGCGATAACCTAGAGTGGATCAAATAAGGAAATGAAATGGATAGTGTGACAACGTAAAGATAGTTTATATTATTAGCGATTGTACGGAGCGCCGAGACGTGTTTTTTTTAAATATGAGTTGCCTTGACTTGAAAACAGTTGACAGCTATACTCAAATAATTTGTTATTTGATGACTTTCAGATTTAGTTCGGTAGTTTTTACTTTATAAAATCAACGATTACTCGAACGAAGAGGGAGTTTTTATGAAAATAACTTTATTAGCATTATTGCTATACATAAACAATTTCACAATTAATAAACAATAATTCTTATGGTTAAAAAATACCTATTACAGTAAGGTTAGTTTGCAGAGAGTGAGAGATTTGTTTGAATGCAGGACCTACCTCATTAATCAAAAGTTCTAAATAAGTGTTCGAATTTAAATATCCAACAATTTCAAACGGTCCGATAATTTTGTTATTATAAATCCCAGCCCAAATATTAATTTTTTGAGGGTATTGGGCTCTTGTACACCGATTAATTCTTGGTTTTTCTTGAGCCCAATATCTATTATTTTGCACATTGGGTTTGTTGTTTAAAGTAAAAGTACATTCATCCGTGCAACATGTTGATGACAAAAAACGACGATCTTGATTGGCACGTTCTTGCATTCCTTCATAATAGTAATTTGTACAACTAGTTTTTTTCCATAAATTTGCAGTTTGATAACGAGGGCAAAGCCCAAGTTAATCAAGCAAATGAATGAAAAAAAAAAGACTTTCAAAACGTGTTGTACACGTAGTTTTTTTGAATAGCGATCTCTTGGTCGAAAAGGACTTCGGAATTGAGAACTGTCAAATTGACATTTCAATAAAATAGTTTTAAAAAGTTTCCTTTTTTCACAATTTTTGCATTAAAAAAGTGGAACTTTCAATACGATTTTTCGTTAAAAAAAGACGACTTTCACGATCACTTTGCAAAAAAATACATTTCTACTTTCTTTGTCTGGTACAAATATTTAATAATGACATTGTGGTTTGTATGGATGATATCTGTGCTTCTTCAGTGTCATAGATACCGCCGACTTTGACACATTTAATTCACGACCAATTTGTCTTGTGCTGTATTTTGGGTCAATATTGATCAATTTCAAAACACCTTCCAATTCCCTGCCATCTGCATCAATATTCCTGCGATTTCCTTTATTAAAATTTCATTATTGCAATTTGTATGAAAGCCAAAATTAAATAATAAACGGTAACCACCTATAGCTCCTGATTCTACTGAAATATTAGTAGTTGCTTCAAATTTCCAGACATATCTGTGTATTGTAGATGCAGACGGTATTGGAGTGTTATCATATTTTACAGAAAACAAATCTCTCACTCTACGCAAACTAACCTCACTGTAATATGTTTTTACAATAGAAACTCTCTTTTCGTTCGAGTAATCGTTGATTTTATAAAGTAAAAACTACTGAACTAACTCTGAATGTCATCAAATAACAAATTAATTTGAGTATAGCTGTCAACTGTTCTCAAGTCAAGGTAACTCATATTTAAAAAAACATGAAAACTTGATTAATATTATTCAATGAAAATTGACAAAAAATAATTACATTTTTTCTATAGCACATGTTAAAGTGTGCTTTTATCAACTCAAAACAAAAGGTCAAGTTTTACTTTAACAGCAAGGGTAGATAAAGTAGCACTTTAACATCAAGGATAGATAAAGTAATTTAATTTTCTAACTTTTGTTTAAATTAAATATGACAGCTTCCTATTATCGTACCAACCCAATCTAGCTACTGACATTTTGAAATGTGATTGACTGTGATTATTTTCTTTTGAAATTGTTAAAGTTCTTGCTATAGAAAAAAATATTGTATTATACACGACGATAAAGTTATTTCTATCCACTCTTGAATCATTAACGTCTCGACTTCGTCTCGACGTTAAACGATTCACTCGTGGATAAAATTTAACTTTATCGTCTTGTATAATAAATTACTATTTTTCTATAGCACATGTTAAAGTGTGCTTTTATCAACTCAAAACAAAAGGCCAAGTTTTACTTTAACAGCAAGGGTAGATAAAGTAGCACTTTAACATCAAGGATAGTTAGTAATTTAATTTTCTAACTTTTGTTTAAATTAAATATGACAGCTTCGTATTATCGTAGCAACCCAATCTAGCTACTGACATTTTGAAATGTGATTGACTGTCATTGTTTTCTTTTGAAATTGTTAAAGTTCTTGCTATAGAAAAAAATATTGTATTATACACGACGATAAAGTTATTTCTATCCACTCTTGAATCATTAACGTCTCGACTTCGTCTCGACGTTAAACGATTCACTCGTGGATAAAATTTAACTTTATCGTCTTGTATAATAAATTACTATTTTTCTGCAACCGTCTGAAAAGTCATACTTTTTAATACCAAAATCTGTCATTGAAGTGGACGTTTTTCTTACTGACACAAAAAGGCATATGTTGCTAAGAAACACTTTTACTTCCTAGGAACTAAAAGAACGTTTAAGTTTTCCGAACAGCTTTTATTTAAGAAGGCACTACACAGGTATTAAAAAAACTAGCCAAGCAGAACAGAGCTGAAATTAAATAACAAATAACTTAATACTCTCTATAACTCATAAATATACATAATAATAATTAATGTGTAATGTTAATATTAAAATTGCAATTTGAACATGCTTGAAAATTAAATAAACCTGATCTGTCAACCATCTTGAGCTTTTTAGAATTATTAATATTTTGAGCATCAGCAATTACCGTATTACTTCTTTTTTAAATGCTTAAACCATTTTCAGGAATTCTTTCTGTAATTTCCTCCATATCTTCGTAATTAATTATGCCAGTATTGTCAGTGTTGATAGGATGTATGATGTTACTGGTGCTAGGTTGATCGAGTCCCAATATCTTTTCAGCAATATCTTTCTTGTTTCTTAAAGATTCTTCGACGTATCGTTCTGCCACAGTACTTGATTTCCAACCCCCGTGTCTTTTAAAACACGTGAGGTCACTGCCAGCATCGACTAGAAACGTGGCAGAAGTTCGTCGTAAGCAATGACCTGTAAATTCTTTCGCATTATCTAAATTCAAAAATTTTGCAACTTCTTGTGCAACACTGCTAATCTTATGAATTCCTACTACTTGTCAATGGCATATTCCATTTTGGTATCTTATAAAAAAACGTGGTTCTTCAAAGTTCTTTGGGCGAAGAGCTACGTATTTTCTATAAATATTTAAATATCTATCTCCCATAACCGTGAGTGATCTGACCTTATTAGTTTTAGTCTTCAGAATTTTAATCAGTAAGGCTGATTTAAGATCTTCGATATCGGTAATTTTTAAGCGGACCAACTCGTCGCAGCGGCAAGCTCCAGGAACTCCCAAAATTAAAACAACCTGCAAAAAATTAAAATTTAATTATCTTAAAATATCCCTTTTAAAATTAAAACACACACCTTGACCATCAGGTATTGGTTATCGGGAGCACACTTCAAGAATTGGTCCACCTGTTCTTTACTTAAAATACTTGATTTCTTAGGCGTGTACCCATGATTCTGCTTTTTTAAAAAGGTACGAAGTTTTGAAAATTTGTCAATATCTATTCCATTTTTAAGACTAAGTGTTGCTTTAACCATCGAATATTGCGCCCAGAGTGTAGAAGCCTTCAATTTACTGGACAATTCAGCAAAGTATGCTATTAGTACACTCTCCGTATTTGATTTTATATTTTTCTCGTTACACCAATTTACAAATTTATTATACGCACTTTGGTATACTTCTCGAGATTTATCGGGCAGAAGATTTGCAACAACTTCTTTTGCACGGCTTAAGATTTCTGGTGGTATATAGTCTTTCACATCTTCGTATTCACACATTTTTGCTAAACTTATTACGCTTAGTTTCTTTTACTTCTCAGTTTGACAGAATAAATTAAATTTGAAACAAAAGTCAAGGTGAGTCAATGGTACCTACTTATACTAGCATATTACTTCCTTTTACAATAAAGGAAGTATTGGATTCACCCCAAAAATTCGAAATTGAGTTTTCAACAGATCTTCACGTTTTAGAGTCCCCTGAACCCAAAAAACATATTTTTTTTCATTGGTCTGTCTGTCTGTCTGTGTGTGTGTCTGTCTGTCTGTCTGTGAACAGATTATCTCAAAAACGAAAAACGGTATGGCGTTGAAACTTCATATATAAGTTTTGTGTACTATGTAGATGAGACAGCAAGCTTTTGAAGAAAATCGCATAACCGGAAGTAGATGTTTACTCTTGTGATTTTTCAGTTTTTTTCGATTTTTTCAAAAACGGCTATAACGATTTTTTTTAAACTTTACATTTTTATTACATTTTTAATGTGTATTGATGTGAGATAGGTGATTTTCCAGTTGAATACTTCTAAAGTGGGTTTCTTTTGTTTTTTTTTTCTATTTTTTTTATTAACTCCTATTTTAAATAAAACACCCGGTATATTATTACATTTTTGAATACACCTTAAAATTCTAGAGAAAATTGGTCTCTTCAACTAACGCTCTATTGTGTACCGTTTTTGTAGAATTTGTAATTTTTGGAAATTTTTGACAAATGGTTAAAAATTAAAACTGAAATTTTTGATTAATTATAAGATCACTGTAAAAGGAAGTTGTGTGAGTGTATCACACCAGATTTTTTTAGTAGTGTTCCTCTCATCTTAATTTTATTTTTAAATCCGATTTTTTCGGTTGCAGAAAAAATAGTATGTATTATACGGATTAAAAGTGACTCTGTTTGACGCGCAATTTTGCGTTTGCTCGGCTACGCTTCGCTCCGCCTTGCAAATACAAACATAATTGCTTGTCAAACAAAGTGCCACTTTTAATCCTAATAAAACAATGTACTATTTGATGCATTAGATGTACAAGAATTTTCTCTTTCCATTGATACCAAAACATTTTCTGTAGGTTGAATTGGCGAGCAGGAATCCATAAAACTGTTAAAAACAATGTTAAATCCCTATGTTCCAGTTTGAAAGTGGACACCCTAGAAGAATTTCGGCTAAAATGCAGAATCCGGGGCACATTCCCCTCCTTTTATTAGATTCCCTAGTAAATTTAGTTATGGTTACTACAGAAACATGGTTAATAATAATTAATATTAAGACCACGGCTTCCTGGATTAATACGAGACCGAACGTCTCTATTACGGCTTGGCGCGTTTGTAGTTCCAGGCATTATTTCTGTGATTGTAGAGGCGCTGTCTTACGCGTAATTCAGGCTGCATATTATGAATATCTACTTGAAAATATTGCATTACTGCCCGGATGCGAATTCTCAAAGTTGTTTTTATATCATTAAGCTATTATACTAGGTATTTATCAGTTTATTAGACTCAATAGTTATATTCTTGAAAATCCATATTACTAATTAATCGACTTTTAATTTCATGTTTGTGTATGCAGCCACCATCTATACAGTGCTGTTAAGGCTGCATAATGTTGAAAATGGTTGTATAGCCGGCAAAAATTCAAGTCGTTGTATATAACCTACAAATTCGAGCAAGTGTTCCTGGAAAGAATCGATTTAAACAACGATTAATACCATTTTATAAGAGTGTAAGTATAAAAATTGCTTTGTAAAGTTTGCTACTACATTTGTGCATGTTTTAAAGTATTGAAAAAGATGAGTGGCAAAAAATGAAGAAATTTATTTGATGTTTTTACCATTACATTTTTTTAGATGCATAGAAAAAAACTCACTTCAGAGAAAAAGTTATACACACTTGCTTTAGTAGGCAATACAGACCCTAGTCAACATCAGATAGCTAAAAAATGTGCAGCATCACAGTCAACAGTAAATTGAAAGCGAACTAACCTATGATACGTGCTGGTTGATTTGGAAGACCGGAGGGCAAGTCATGCTGACATAAACAAGTTTGAAGAGTCTCATGCCAAGGTACCTATCAGTTTGACCTCTTTTAAGGTGAAACTTGACGAGTTTGAATTCAAATGCAGAAGACCTGTAAAGCAACCTCAATTAACTCCAGAAATACAATAGCATGAGCTAATAATCATAAACATTCATCCCTCAATGATTGGAAAAAAGTGGTAGTGTAGTAAATAATCTTATATATTTATCGTTAATTATTTTTTATTGCAGGTTTAAAATCTTACAAGTCTATGAGGAGAAAAATAATTGAGATGTATAATTCAGATTGCGTAATCAAAACTATAAGACATCCAGTGTTTGTTATGGTATGGAATATAATAAGGGTAATGTGCATGTAGGGTTGCCATTCGTCCCAATTTTTCGGGATTCTACCGATTTGGAGTTAGTTGTCCCGAAACGAAATGCTGTTCCGAAATGTCCCGATTTTCCATGAAAATTTTACGCTTTACGTTTTTTTTGCTCCCACAACTGTAAGATTGGTTTTGAAGAGCTAGAAATGTCAATGGTCCGTCAGACTATACGTACACAGTGCGTGCTCCTCGCTTTAATTTCCATTTACTGCCGAAAAATAGTGTTTTGGGTTAATTGTTGCCAAGATGCCGGAAACAAGATTGGAAAAGGATAAGAACATGATAAAGGATCTAGTTAGTTCGACAATAAAAGATCTAATGGCAAATCCAGATTTTCTGGACCTGCTACGAACCTGAGTAAACATAGTCGTACACGATGCAGTTGATAAGGTGTGTGACTTTATGCAACGATCCAGTGAACAAATATCTACTCTTCAAGAAAGTAATGCCGCCTTGTTAGAAGAAAACGAAAGATAAAAGCTAGGGTTGAGCAGCTGGAACAATATTCTTGTAGGAATTGTGTTCGTATTTTTGGCATCCAGGAAGCGCCAAATGAAAATATTGAAGAAGTGGTTTTAAAGTTATTTAACAATAATTTGAAGAAAAATATCCAATTAGCAAATATTGACCATGTGCATCGAATAGGCCCACGATTACCTGCATAGTCTATATCAAGCGATAGCCATTGAAGAAAACCACGTATGGTAATAGTTAAGTTTATAAGTTATCGGTACAGAAGAGCTAATTCAATGATTTTAAACAATATGTTTTAGGTTCTGATCACGATATTGTGGAAGTTTCTGAAACCTGGCAGTCCCCCGATATTGAGAATGCTGTAATTAACATTAATGGTTTTACTTTTTTACGAACTGATCGTGTTACAGATACTTGGGGAGGTGGAGTAGGTGTATACATTAAAAATAATTTTAAAGTTACTTCAATGTTGATTGCAAATAACAACTTGGCTCCTGAGCAGCATTGGATTAAATGTAAAATTAATAATTACATTGTAGCAATGGGGGTGGTGTACAGACGACAAGAATATATAGCTGTACCGAATTTCTAAATGCATTAGAAGATTCTTTAACTCAAGCAATTCCTACTGTTGATTATGTACTGTGCTTAGGAGATTTTAATATCAACATGCTGGTAGTAGATAACTTCGTTTTAAATTTAATCAAATTCTATCCACTATATCTAAAGCAAATAATTAATGAACGCACTAGAATTACTGAAAAATGTCAAAGCCTTATTGATCTTATTGTTATTTCTAAAAAACTAAGCATACATGATTGTGGAGTAATACCCATGGATCATCCTAGTGATCACAGTTTAATTTTTTGTGTAATAGCTAAAAGCATGCCAACTCTACATACTTTCAGAAATTTCAAAAATTTTGATGTCGAAGCATTTCACCACGATTTCCAATTCACGCCTTGGAATCTAATTTATAATATAATAGTACATTGTGTATCTAGGACAAAAAGCATAACATTCCCAGATGACTGTGATGCTTAACATGCAAAATCGGAGAATACTACATGCAGCTGTACTCTTTCATAAACTTGTTATTACGAAAACACCTCCCTATCTCTACAATGAAATTTGCTTTAGATCTGACGTACATAATAAGGATGTCCTTACTCTCCCTCTTCACAAATCTGCTTTTTTTTAAAAGTGCTTCCCTCACAATATTGAGAGAATTTATAATTATGTACCGTCGGAAATTAAAAACAAATCAGTTCAGAGTTTCAGATATTGGTACTTTAGTGACTTATACAGGGAGTTTATTATAACGCGCAATGTGTAAATGCGTTTATTTTTAAATGCAATATGGAAACGTTACTGAGTATGTAAAAACATAAAATATTGTAAGAAGGAAGGAATTCTGTTGATCAAATAGTATAAAGACTTCAGTTTACAGCAAGTATGTGGGTTATTACATGCCCTGTTGTTATTTCTGATGCTTCTTTTTCAATAAAATTACGGTTCATATATTGCATTTTAAAATAAACGCATTTACACATGGCGTAGCGTACGCTTAGAAACCAATAGTAATAATCAAGTCCTTATGGAAACTAGAATGACACATTGCTCATTATAATAAATTAACTGTATAATAAACAGATCTCATTGCTTTAAAAACTATACTTATATCATGTAATCAATAATTTCTTTTCATTTATATCATGTTACGGTGACGCACATGCACTGCTTTATACTTTGGGTTTTGTACACCATGACCATGATAGTTAAGTTGAAAAGCATAACTGTCTGCTAAACTTCGCCACTAAATCTAAAGCAAATAATTAATGAACGCACTAGAATTACTGAAAAATGTCAAAGCCTTATTGATCTTATTGTTATTTCTAAAAAGGTAAGCATAAATGTTTGTGGAGTAATGTAGTAGTAGTAGTTGTGGGGAGACCGAAGTCTAGCAAGTAGGCCACCATAGGCCCTTTTTGCCAACCCCATGCTATCCCCTCAACCGCCTTCATTATCGTCCTCTTCGATGGGCTCTTCTCCCTGCTTAAACCTTCCTGATTTTCTAATGAAGATCAGAATTTCGGCCCAGGATAGGGAGTTCAACTCTTCCATTCGAAGCGTAGGTGCTCCAAAGGTTCTATAGTCGCTGGTATGCTTCGCATTCTCCCAAGTAGTGAAAGGACGTTTCCTCGTCCCTCCCACATCTTGGGCAGATGGGATCTTCCTCTACTCCTATCAGTGTTAGGTGTCTCTTTAGTTTACAGTGGCCTGTCAAGATCCCTATCAAAAGATTTGTGGTTCTTCGGCTCCTTCCCATTAGCCAGACCGATTTCTTTGAATCAAATCCCGCTATGTGGTACTTTGCCTGACGACAGCCCCTGCATCCTTTCCACTTTTCCTCGCTGGTCTTGTAGGCCCACCCGGTTAGGGCTGCTGAGACCTGCTGCCTTGTTATACCCAAAAAAGGTTCCGGTCCAAAACAAGTTTCCCTGGCTCCGAGTTTGGCTAGTTCATCCGCCTTCTCGTTGCCTTGGACCCCCGTGTGTCCCGGGACCCAGATGAGCTCGACGTCCTTTTCCCTTGCCAATTCGGCTAGAGCATCTCCACATTCCTGGACAAGAGCTGATCTTGTCCTGGCCGAGAAGATTGCTTTTAGTGCGGCTTGGCTATCGGAGCAAATATAAAGTTTTTGCTCTGGGGATATCCTGACCTCGTCCCTTGTTGCCACCGATAGGATGGCATAAACTTCTGCTTGGAATACCGTGGTGAATCTTCCTAAAGCATAGCTTTCTTGCACCCCCCGGCCTTCCATATAAATTCCTGCTCCAGAGGATTGCCTTTCCGCCACTCGAGAACCATCCGTGTAGCATATCAAGGCATTCGACTGGAGCTTAACCCTTTTTTGCTCCCACTGTTCCCTTGTTGGGATAGTGAGAGAGAATCCTTTTTCTAACCTTAGCCGGTCCTCTGCTTCGGTTACCCTGTAGGCTGATAGAGGTATTTCTCTAGCAGCCATGTCGGCAATTTTAGCATGGCCCGTGCGAACTCCCTGGTCATTCCATAGCCCCGTATCCCGCATTCTGAGGTGGGTAGCCATGGCCTCTCTCTTTATCCAAGTGTCGAGGCCCGGGAGTCCCAATATTACCTCCAGTGCGGCTGTTGGGGTTGTCCTCATTGCCCCTGTAATTCCGAGACAGGCTAGTCGTTGGACCTTTGCCAATCTTACGGAAATACTGGGGCGCTCTACACTAGGCCACCAGACCACTGAGCCGTACTGAACTCTTGGCCTTATTACCAATGTGTAGAGCCAGTGCAGAATCTTGGGGTTTATCCCCCAGTTCCTGCCTATAACTCTGCGCAACTGCCATAAGGTCGTTGTCGACTTCTTCACCGTCCTGTCGACATGCGAGCTCCAACTTAATTTGCTGTCGAGGATTACCCCCAGGTACTTGACCTCTTGCACTAATGCAAGTGGTCTTCCGTACATAATGGGTATCCTCAGACCCTGAAGTTTTCGTCTTTTTGTGAAGAGAATGATCTCAGTCTTTAGTGGGTTTACCGACAGACCTTTCTCTTCACACCATCTTTCAATAATCCTGCAAGCTACCTGCATTCTATCGCAAACGACGTTTAGGAACCTGCCAGTAACAAGTACCAGTCCGTCGTCTGCGTATGCTTGTGCATAGAAGCCCTCTTCCGTTAGGCATCCCAGTAGACCGTCCATTATAAGACACCACAGGTGAGGTGAGAGGCAACTGCCTTGCGGGCAACCTCCCGTCACCCTGGCCCTCACTGAACAGTCCCCTAGGTTTGCCGTCACGGTTCTTTGCTCCAGTGCTGTTCTCACCCAACTGACCAGAACGGGAGGGGTTTCCCTGGCCTGTAAGGCTTGACATATTGTAGCCGTTCTTGCCTTGTCAAATGCGCCTTCAATGTCAAAAAGTACTGCAAGGGCCACTTCCTTATAGTGTAGTACCCTTTCGACCTTGTGCACGACAGCGTGGAGTGCAGTTTCGGTCGATCTTCCACGTCTGTATGCGTGCTGATTCCTGTGGAATGGGTGTGTTCTTATTACCCTTTCCGTTAGATGTCTATCAATGATCCTTTCCAAGGTCTTTAAAAGAAAGGATGTAAGACTAATGGGCCTAAATGATTTGGCAGTTGTGTAGTATCTTTTTTTAAACGGGACACCCTGTATATTTTTCTTTCATTTGATTGGAAATTTTATAAGCTTTACAAAAATATATACAGAGTGTTCCGTTAAAAAAACATAAGTTTGATTTATAACTAAAAATTGACAGCTCACTTCAAAAATCTGACTACGCCACTGGTTTCTACGTAAAAAACTGTATAAGAGCCAGTTTTTAGCTTTGCGATATGTTAAAGGATAACGGAGATACGAGGGGGGTCCCAAAATGCAATATTTTCGATTTTGCCCTGTATCTCAGAAACGAAGCTGGCTATGAAAATTTTGTTTATACCATCTTTATTTTCACAAAAAAGTAGCACAGTATTGCGAAAACCGGAACTCTCTATCTTTACTCGTAAGTGAGATACCCCGTAATATCATCGAAAATGGGACACCCTGTACAGTCTGAAATTAAAAACAAATCAGTTCAGAGTTTCACAGATTGGTACTTTAGTGACTTATATAATAAATAGATCTCATTGCTTTAAAAACTATACTTATATCATGTAATCAATAATTTCTTTTCATTTATATAATGTTAGGGTGACGCACATGCACTGCTTCATACTTTGGGTTTTGTACACCATGACCATGATAGATAAGTTGAAAAGCAGAACTGTGTGCTGAACTTCGCCATATTAGCACTGTAATGTTGTTTTTATATTAAGTGTGTTTTAAGTTGTTTTTGCCAATCAAGACATTATTATTATTATTATTATTATGTATTCATGCCATACAATAAACATGTTTTGACTAGACAACAGTACACTATTATTACCATGGCCGGTGAATTAACTGCACCCTTATTGAATATGTTTGGGAATGCCTAAAGAGGAAACTGGCAAAAGACAATATTACCATGAAGGTTCAACTAGCAAGAATCATATATCACCAGAATGAAAATTTTATAAATATTGCACTAAATTGCATTAAAAGCATGCCCTGAAGAATCAAAACGTTACTGAAAGCTAAAATATTGATATTTTTAGAATAATGTTACACTATTTGTAAATTAAAATAGTTTAAAAATAAATGTTTTTCAAAAACTACTTTATTTTCTTTTATTTCCAGCAATCTATCTGTATAATGACATTCCTGGATAACACAGAAAATTAAGTACTATTGAGTCTAATAGTGGCCAGGGACTAGTTATGAAGATTAAAAAACGAAAAGTAAATTCCTTAAAATTCAATACCTAAAAACTAAAAATCATTATGCTAAGAAAATGTAATTTCTCACTAGCACATAATATAACTTAGGGAGTAACGCATAGACAAAATAATACGCTTCCAGTAAAACGTACAAATAAAATAAATAATACACTACTTGTACAATAACATTTTACTGCTCGCCATTTGTGGACGTTTTGATGACAAGTTCTCTTTGTTTCTTCGTTTTTCTTTAGTTACATCAAAGCAGTTAGGTGCAAATGTTGGCTGCATACAACTGAATGATGCATCAGCCAATTAACATCTATATCATAAAAATGGAATAGTTATTTTCCTAACAAGCATCGAAAGTAGCAAATATCATGCGAGTGTTGATTAGGCAAACGAGGGCGTAGCGTGGCGAAGCCCGAGTGGATTTAAAACATGAGTACAGATATTTGCACTTTTGAGCGAGTTCTGAACATTATTTGTTAGACGACCACACAAAGTAAATTCTATTTTTAAGAATTGTTTTTATTTTGTTTACAAAATTGATTGTTATATTGTTATTGGTACAATTATAAAAAATGAGAGCTTGTGGGGAAGCATAGTAACGAATAAAGCAACAGCGTCTGGATTATTAGACTAACTTTGTGCAGTTACGATATGACTAGTACGATATAATATCGTGCTAGTGTATGAAATTGTCAACTTTCTGTAGTAGGCTGTTGTTGCGTTTATGTTACTTTCATACGTGGTCGTCCAAAAATATTTATGTTGTTACACTTAACAGTAAATGAAATTTGAATTAATGTATAAATTGTTATTATACTAGTATGATTAATTACAGATTCTCCCCATCTTAATAGTATATTATTATACGAGCATATAATGGATGCTATTATTATACGAGGATGGAGTTTAAATAACGAGCGAGCGAAGCGAGCGAGTTTTTTAAGTCATCTGAGTGTAATAACAGCTATTATATGCAAGTGAAATACGCTATTTTATTTACAACTACTTTATTTTAACTTCCATTCCATAAAATTTTTGTATGCGATATCATAAGTTTTCTTCGACATTTCTGGAAGTAAATTTTGTGTAGCTTGTGTGGCGGCTTTGCGTACTTCAGTGGGAGTACAGCACAGTTCATCACTATTGTCGCTATCGTTTTCCATTTTAGGTTTTAGACGAAAGAAGTGACAATTATTATTTTCAAACTGACAACTCGAAAAAGCAGTTTATGGCTTGTTTGATTATATGCACATAAATTCATATTAGCGATGTAATTATGGTGGTATCGATGCATTTATGGCGGTGTCGATGTAATTATGAGATGTAAACAACAGGCATTGTGATTTTAGTTAATAATATATATCATAATTGACAAATAATCACAAAATAACAACGGCATTGTTTAATAGTTGTAAATAAATAATTTAATTCTACCCATATTTGCAAGAAAACTATGGAAAAATACATTTTCTAACCTATATGAACTACAGTTAGTCACACACTTTTTCTTTTGAGACATTTTTAATGATTATTTGAAATTGTCGGTAATGATGTTTATTAAAATTAGACAAATGGCAATTTAAATTAGGCGCCAATATTGAAATAGTTACTACAATGCTCAACAGATGGCGCAGCGATACGCGCAGCTGTAGAGTTACTAGATTGAAAGAGTAACGCGATTGGTATCGCCAATGTATTTGGCCCATAAATGGCGGTTTGTAACTTTAGCCACTTCCAAAGACGTGATTTCTCAACTTCCTGATTTTGCACCCTCAAGTGATTGGCTAAATTTTGACATTTGACGTCGGACACTTGTCACTTCACTTTTCAGTTATGTCAATTTGTTAACCTTCGGTCTTCGTTACCGTTTTGAGCGTCGGTGAATCGAAAAATGCCAGGGTGTTGTGTGCCTTTTTGTAAAAATCGCAGCGAATCTGGTTATCGACTGTTTCAGTTACCACAAGGTGAAAAGAATGAACAAAAAAGGCGTAAATGGTTGGCGTTTATAAACAGAACTAATTTATCTTCAGGAGTTCGTATTTGTGAAGTAAGTCGATATATACCCACATAGGTACATTAGCAGATTACAACAGATTTGCAATTAATCTGAATCGTTGATTAATTGTTCTTCAATAACAGGCACATTTTGAAACAACCCAATTTGAATCCGACAGACAGGATGGAAGAAAACTTTTAAAATGGAATGCGGTACCTACGATTCAGGTCAATGAATTTCAAGTCCACCTCCAAAAAAACGTGATGGTAATATTGCGTAATTATTTGATTTGATGCTGTTATACTAAGGCATGTTTTCCCTTTAGAAACTCAAACGAGTACAGAATTCCAACCACTCCAAAATGAAGTTGAAAGTGGAAATGTTGAAAGTTGTTGTGGTAAGCATATACTTTCAATTAAAGTATGTAGTGTAAGTAATTTAATAAAATCTATAGGTGAAGTAAAAAGTAAACTAAAAACAGCACAACGAACCATTCAGTTGTTGAGAAAACGCATCACAGACATGGAGGAAACATACAGACAACTGTTTGATCAAGATCAGATTGACTTATTAATAAAAGGTTCTCACAGAGGGGTGGAATGGTCTGACAACACAATTACCAGAGGTCTTCGGTTATATATGGCATGTGGACGAAGGGGATATGAAGAAGTCAGAAAACAAAAATTACCCTATCCAAGCATTAGAACATTGCAGCAACGCATTCAAAACTTCAAGTTTGAAACAGATGCGGTAGATCAAGTTTTTGAACTTTTAGCAATAAAAGTATGTATGCTGTTTGAAACTACAAGCCAGTTCATATGTTATAGTATAGAGACCTTGTATTTTCAGATTTCAACATTTAACCCGCAAGAAAAGTTTGCGTCATTAGTACTGGATGAGATGGCTATTCATCCACAATTACAATACGATAACAGTGTACATAAAGTGATTGGAAGACCAACCATGTCATTGTCAGGAAATTTAGATAGTTCAGTAGAAGTTGCTACACACGCTTTAGTTTTTATGTTGACAGTAAGATACGAATTTACAGCCAATTCTTATAGTGCGAAGGAGGCTTTACAGAAAATTTTGGACATTGTCTGTAAAGCGAGTGCAGCAGGCTTGAATGTTAGGACGGTAATATCAGATATGGGTCCACAAAATCGAGCTGTATGGAAATTATTGAATATAGCAGCTCATCGACATGGAAAAATCTCGAATTTTTGTGAACACCCTGTCAATCCTGAAAAACGGCTGTATGTAATGCCTGATGTCGTACACATATTTAAAAATGTAGCAACTGCATTGATAAAGCACAAAGTCTTTGATTTAGATGAATCTATAGTGCAAAAGTATGACTTGCCTTCAAGTACTGTTCTTCTGAAAGCTGTTGAAGAAGTCTTCAGGATTGAACAAGAAAATGAATTAAGAATGGCTCCCAGATTGAAGGACTTTATGTTTAGCCCGACCCATTTCGACAAAATGAACGTGAATTTAGCCTTTGGCTTGTTCAATAATGATACGGCTGCTGCTATAACTTACTATATGAAGACAGAACAGCTGGATCCAACGTATCAAACAACATCTTGGTTTTGCAAACTGTTGTTTCATTGGTTTTCTTTGATGTCTGCCCGCCATCAAAAACTGGGTATATCGAAAACCAATGCGGTGGCTTATGAAGTTACCATGACATTTTTCAAAGACTTTATGGAAATAATTCGTGGACTCCGTGTTAGCAATGGAACATGGCAGCCCTTCCAATGCGGCTTGCTATTGGCAACGCAAACGGCTCTCGATCTACAAGCTGAGTATTTGGAAGATGAAAATTTTAAATATTTGTTACTAGGTCGTTTGACTCAAGATTGCATAGAAAATCTATTTTCATTTTGTCGATCTCGAACACCAGTACCTGGACCTCGTGAATTTAAAACCTCATTACGGTTAATTTTACTATAGCAATATGAAACAGAAAGTAAGGGCAACTACTTTGCAGAAAACAGCGAAGCTATCGTTAAATATTGCAAAGAAATGCAAACCAATGAACAGAATCAAAATGAAGATAGCATCATAGAATTTTCTCATCTTGAAATTTATGATGAAAATGCAGAAATAAGTGAAAATGACTCCCAGTGCTTGTATTACTTACTTGGTAATATTCTCCACAAGTTGAAAACAGAAACATGCATTAATTGTTTCCAACCATTACTGTGTAATAATATAGAGGAAAAGCATCACATCGCACTATTGACGCAGTTAAAGGATTATAAAGAAAATTTATTAATCTATTCAAATTTGGAATTGATTGAATTCATTAAAAAGGCGGTACTTTTTTTTGAGCAATTAAAGAACAGTTGCTGAATAATAGAATGAGTTCGAAGGAAGCAGCTGCATTGTTTTTAGATAAAAACAGTTTTGTACACTTAAACTGCCATAATGTAATTGAAAAAATTGTTTCCTTGTTTATGCGAACAAGATTTTTTTTCGCATTACGTGACTTTAATAACAAGTATAATAAAAATAGCAAAGAGACTGCCAGAGCTTCAAGAAGCATTGCAATGAGAAGTGCTTTAAAAGATTTAAAATAAAGTTTTGAATTTTCAAATTTTCGTTTTTCTTTTCAGTACTCTGTTTTTACTTTACTGAACAGTTGTTTTTGACAAGACACTATAAACCGTTCAATAGTTATTTGCCAAGTAGGTAGACATGGAATTTTGTTTTTATGTTTAATAAAACTAAAACTCCCTAGAAACTCTTTCTGACACTTTGTCAGAAGCAGCTGTTATGTACAGGAGCCTCACGAAAGTGTCTAATTTGACATTTTGAGGTTAAACATGCAATGTTGCCAGTCCTTTCATACTTTGTTTGTCACTAGGCATAATATGTATGGACATCGGCGTCATGGATATCTATCTGTCAACAAATTGTAGTACTAAAGTAAATATGCCAAAAGTCATTAAAGGTGACACAAAACTACAAATTACAAAGGCTTACAGGGATTATAAAGCCGACAGGCCCGACCTCAGTGAAACTGAAATCTTTGCTCGGCTTAGTGACTTTTGGGATGCAAGTATTTATATTGTTTGTTTGTTTGTTTGTTAATGGACAAGGTCTAGGCATGCAGAGTACCAGGTACCTTAGACACCGACTGCTTTGGTCATATGGTCAAAGTCCTACTTAGAATTTTGCCGAGACTAAGGAGTTCCAACCCTAGCAAGGGATCTTTTACATGCTACACATCGTAGTAACATGGGACCCACGGCTTTACATCACTTCCGAATGATGGCATTCTGTAGAAGCTTTCATCTGCATTTTTTTTATTTTTGAAAACCTCACCGGGACCGGGAATCGAACTCGCGACCCTTAGATCAGTAGTCAGAATGCTTACCACTGAGCTACCGACCCCGGCTCTCAAGTATTTATAGTCTGTTTTTTTGCTTTATGATTTAGAGCAGGCTTTGCTTTTGCATTTTTGTAACAGTGTAGGTAGTTGGTTACAAAGAAAAAACACTAGTAATGTCAAAAACTTATTACAACTGTCAATGTGTCATCTTATAAGCACTATTATACATAATGAAAGCTATAATTACTGAACCACTGACATTAAATAAGGTATTGCTTTATTTTAAGAAATAGTTTTTAAACATGGTTGTTATCTAACTGTACAGAAACGTCATAGAATTTCTATATGTTCTAATGTGAAAATATATTATTAGAAACTTGCTGATGACTTCTATTTGCAAATCTGTGTTGTAGAAGTTATTATTTATGCTAAACATATAAGAGGGATTAACGGTTTTTTCAACATTGTCTAGAAAGGCCACCGTTCATACACTTATGATAGTACGTGCCAAACAGTGCCACACCCTGGTAAAAATCCTGATGTGCATTCTGCATGCAAAATAGTATATCTCTTTCCCTCCGCCTTAACTTTAGATGGATTACTTTTCAAGTCTGTGTCGTGGGTCTACCTATGCAGACTGGTTCCATTGCAAAATATCCAGTTTCATCCAAAAACCGGAACATACATTTTTCACTAAAATTTCGAAATTGTAAATATTTCTTTAAAGAAGTAATCTTCGCCGAAATGACATGATTCTTCTCACAAACCAATTTTCTTCCATTCACAATTTTGTATTTATATCCCATATTTTTTAATGTGTAGTATAATTTTGAACAAGTCCTGATATAACTTAGTTTCTCTCTTGTACATCGCAATAAATTATCCAAAACAAATTACAAAGTTTCTTAATATCTTCCCTGAAACTATAGTCCTGCCAAGTTATTTTTTTTTTCCTTTTTCGTATTGTCATTCGGTTGTTGCTGGAGTTGTGATTTTGCTTCATTTAGACTATTAAACAGAGTTGCATTCAAAATCCAACATAATAACAAATTGTAAGAAATTTTATAATGGTTTAAGTCTTAGTACTAACATCAAAGATTTGACCAACTCTTCCAATGATGGCTGTTTTACTTAATTTACCATTGATATCTTTTATATTAGTAAAGCAGCGTTTTATAGCCACTTTAGTTTTACTATTAATACTGCTTTTTTGTGGCTTTTTATTAAACGTTATTGAAGTGTCAACGTGACAATCTCGGGGATCTTGATTTTGAAGTTAGGTATATTTTGTAACTAAATTGTTGTACACTGCTAAAATAATATAAATGCAAGGCCTGCTCTGAATCATAAAGCAAAAAAACAGACTATATGCATAAAACTTAATTGTTGCTTTAATTTTCGGCTTTGTACTGTTTTAGATATCTGAAAGAACTATTAGAAATATTATGGTGCGGAACAATTTTGAAATTAAACCTTTTGGCCCACGACCTAAAAATGATACATACTATTTGCAACATACGCACTGAAGAAGTAGTTAACAATGCGAGACAAATTGTGCAAGAACAACCACACGTATCTGTTCGCCATTTAGGACAGCAATTAAATGTTTCATATTCAACATCTCATAGGATATTAAGGCTGGCGTTTGGCTTATGTTGAAATAATAGGGACAGATTGATACATAGAAATCACGTATTGTCGATTCACACGTGTCGTATGAAGTTAAACAAGGCTTCATTGCAAAGACGAATGTTGGCAGATCGGCGTAAACTATTTTATAAATGGTAACAGATTCGCTTGCGCTGTAAAATTGTATTCAAAATATCGACGCTTTTGTAGGCATTTTTCATTTGTATTTCTGTCATCCAACAGTAAAATTTACTTGTGAAAAATAGAAAACAGAAACTGTAAAATAGCTTACAGGAATATACGATTTTTGATCTTTCATTTAAGACCTCAGTGAACTATTTCTGACGTTTAATTATTGATAGTACGTGATTCCTAAATAAATTCAAGCGGTTGTCATTTAGGACGAATATTACAACGCCAAATGTCGGTTATCGGTGCTGTTTTTGCAGACACCTGATAAATTTCCACATAAATAGCGTATAAATAGTTTAGGCATTGTACGACAGATGTCGTATTGTCGTTACAAAGCCATATACAAAACCAAGGTTGTGAACATGGCACGAAGTGCGTTAAATTTAGGACGTGGATATAGTCCCGTACGTGGGACCCGAAAATAAAATTTAAAGTCCCGCACGGGAGGAGTTAAAATCACGCGTTTGCCCGTTTGTCCTATGGTACGGGATTGCTAATTATTCGTTAGAATCCCGACATACTTTCATATACTTTTGCACTATAATTTCTAAAATGTTATTAGGTAGAGACGTAGGTAAATGAATATTTTAAGTTATTTAATAAAAACCGATTGCAAAACCGATAATAATTTAATAGAAAGCTACTAGATAGAATGAGCAACAAAATATATGTTTTTCTTTTTACCTATATATTAATAAGAATTTTACACTAACAAATGCCTATAATAAATCAGTATTGTGTGATCTTCCATAAAATACAAGATACAGTATTGATTTGCAGTAATTTTGGAGGCTCTTTAATTTTTCCTTTCTTTCTTTCTTGGTAAACCAATAGCTGTTAGCGATCTTCCTCTAGGTCTACCTCGAGATTTTATTGCTTCCTAAAAATATGTGATTACTAAAATCTAAGAAATGTCCGTAAAAGTAAATGCTTATAACATACCGGCAAACAAATGTTATGTAAACATGATCCATCATCAACAATTTCTGAATAATTCATATCACAAACGATTTCTTCTTTTGTCTCTACAGAATAGGATTAATCGAATTATAGAATATTGTTAACATTTTCTTCGCTCATAATGTCTACCAAATTTTTGGTGCTTTGGCAATCATGTTCTACTACTAGTAGATTATTATTACTGTAATAATCGTGTTCTACAAATCCTTCGTTCAATACCAAATTATTGGTGTTTTGGCAATTACTATACAGGGTGCCCGTTTTTGGAGCTCCACCATGGGGATCTCGGTAACCATAAGAGATACGAGGTCGGTTAAATTGGGGCAAAGTTGCGCAATTTGGAGCTCAATAATATGCCGGTTTAAAATTTCAAAAATTCCGATTACCTCCGGAGATATCCGAAAAAAACCGGAATTTTGGAAATACGTTTTTATTTTTTCCTCGGCTTATTTGGTGACCTAATTCAAAATGAGTGACACTTCGTCATTGCAACTTTTCCTCCTCTACAACCTGCCGATGTCATATTTGAAATCAGACGTTTCGATTTTCGACAATCATCATCAACTTTGGTTTTTCTTATGGGCACTATCTTGGATTTTCACATTTTTGAATTCAGCGTTGTTTTCTGATTACGGTGATGTATCACATGTTAAGGTTCAGTGTTGCAGTTTGGGTGAAATATCAAAAATTCTGTTTTGCAAAGACTGCCTTGGATATAACATCCATACTTTTGTTTAACAAAGGCATTGTTGACAGTTCGATTTAAGTTGGCTTAACGTCACCTACAGTTACAAAATTTATTAACAAAATGCTCTTTTCAACTGAAGAAAAACGAGATATGCTAGAAATTTATTTATTTGACAGTAGGATATAAAAAAGGAGAAAATTATGTTTTAAATTTACAACATAGGATAAAACTAAATTTTGAGAAACAAGTAAATAAAGAAAATTATAAGAGGTGCTCGAAGGGTTCACCCTCCACTTCCAAGCACAGCTCTATGCGTCTTCTTAAATTCTGCATTGATCTTAAAACGTCCCTTCTTCTTATTTTGGTCCTTAAAGTTGTGATGATCTTCCTTCGCAGCTCATTAATATCGGCGGGTACAGATTTATAAATGAGATCTTTCATAGTTCCCCATAAATAGTAGTCTAATGGGGAAAGATCTGGTGAACGTGCCGGCCAACGTATGTCTCCACTGTTTGAAATGACTCTACCCGGAAATATTTCAGACAAATAATCAGCCACTCTCCTAGCATTATGTGGCGGAGCACCATCTTGCTGGAACCAAAGGTTATTCAAGCGGTTGAGGCAAATGTTGTCATCGATGTAATCCGTAAGGTAGGTCCTTAAAAAGTGCAAATACCCATCTGCGGTCAAATTGTCTTCGTAAATGTATGGGCCAATGATCGTACCGCCAAATAAACCAACCCATACATTTAGCCCGAAACGTGCTTGTGGTCGACGTCCTTGGTGTTCGTGTGGATTTTCAGTGGACCAGACATGTTCATTGTGACGATTGAACATGCCTGAGTTGGTAAATTTGCACTCGTCCGTGAATATCACGTTGGAAAGAAAATGGGGATTTTGTTCCAACCGTGCCATGATATTCCTACAAAACGCTGCCCTCCGTTCAGTATCTCCTGGATGCAAGACTTGGGTGATATGAATTTTAAACGGGCGATATTTATGTTTTTTCAAGACTCTCCACACTGCTTGATGTGATACGTTAATTTCGTCTGCTATAGCCCTTGTTGAAGTTGAAGGATTATCTTGAATCTAATGAAGAATTCAATTCATTGCCGTTTATTATTTTTGAGAAAGTTTTAACAATTTACTCACCGCCTGTAAAATTTCCACTTCATTCGCATTTGGTCTATGAACACGTCTTCGAGGCTTAGAAAATGCACCAAACTCGGCTAAATTTCTATGAAGGAATAACAAATAATTTTGAGCTGGTTGTTGTCTTTCTGGATACCGCTGTAAATATCTTTCCGAAGTAACTTGCGCATTTCGATGCGAAGCGTAATAAATTTCTAGCATATCTCGTTTTTCTTCATTTGAAAAGGGCATTTTGTTAATAAATTTATACTAATTTTGTAACTGTAGGTGACGTTAAGCCAACTTAAATCGAACTGTCAACAATGCCTTTGTTAAACAAAAGTATGGATGTTATATCCAAGGCAGTCTTTGCAAAACAGAATTTTTGATATTTCACCCAAACTGCAACACTGAACCTTAACATGTGATACATCACCGTAATCAGAAAACAACGCTGAATTCAAAAATGTGAAAATCCAAGATAGTGCCCATAAGAAAAACCAAAGTTGATGATGATTGTCGAAAATCGAAACGTCTGATTTCAAATATGACATCGGCAGGTTGTAGAGGAGGAAAAGTTGCAACGACGAAGTGTCACTCATTTTGAATTAGGTCACCAAATAAGCCGAGGAAAAAATAAAAACGTATTTCCAAAATTCCGGTTTTTTTCGGATATCTCCGGAGGTAATCGGAATTTTTGAAATTTTAAACCGGCATATTATTGAGCTCCAAATTGCGCAACTTTGCCCCAATTTAACCGACCTCGTATCTCTTATGGTTACCGAGATCCCCATGGTGGAGCTCCAAAAACGGGCACCCTGTATACGTCGTTTTGAAAATTAATAATTTCAACTTTCTCGTGAATGCAAAGTATTTTATAACATAATACTTTAATGTTGAGTTTGCGATACTGTATAACTTGGGGCAGTGATTTTTAGCATTGTCAAGAGTTTTGCAATTTAGTTTCGAAAATTGTACTTTATTCTGTTTTTCATGTAACATTATGGCTTCATTTAATTCTTCATAACTGTTAAAGGCAACGTTTATCTTTAATTCATATGAAGTTGCCATTATCAATCAATAACGTTAATAGCAGACGACAATATTAATTAATATACATCGATGAACAGAACAGCTGACCGACACACTATAAGAACGAGGAACGGATAAGAGTACAAGAGGAAAGACCGCGCAAACGTGTGATAAAACTTCGCCCGTGTGGGACTTTAAATTTTATTTTCAGGTCCCACGTACGGAACTATATCCACGTTTTGCAATGCAATGGGAAATGCGAAATTTACAATACGGTAAATCGCGAATACGAGTGACAGTGAATGATTATTATTAGAGCTCGGATTCATAGCTGTTTTGCTATACGTAATAATTAATAGCTGAACAGAAATGTTTAGAACGAAATATGAATTATGAAGAAAACAATTGTTGAAGAATATTTATTTTTAGGTTGAAAAAGAATGTTTTTCCGCAACCGTCTTGAAAGTCATTACTACTAAAATCTGTCATTAAAGTAGACGTTTCTCTTACTTTTATAACGGTTATATTATAGCGTTATTGGGGACCAATTTGCTTTACATTGTCACAAACTCACAGTCTCTTATAAAAATATTATACAGTGTGGTACAAAAGTCTGGAACACCTGAAATATCTTGCAAAATCCTGTTTTGTGGCAAAACCGCTTGAAGGGGTCAAAAAGCATTGTAAATTTGCTATCTTTTGAAATACTCTAGAACTATATACAGTGGCGTACACCAGCAGGGTCAATTGGAGCATTTTTTTTAAATGATAACCCCAATATTTTGTTCGAGGAAGTGGAAGAGCACATCGTTTTGAGTATTGTAGTATAAAAGTTTTATGAAGTTGCATAAAGAAATTTTCGAGAAAAATGCAAATAAAGCAAGATATTTCAGGTGTTCTAGACTTTTTTACCACACTGTATAGTCGTACAATATGCAGCCTTATGGAAACGATAATGAAGATTATTAAACATACAAAAAATTTTTAACCTGACTTGTTCAGCTGCTGTACGCGTTAATCGTTACTTTTGATTGTTTAGTTACAAAACCGTTGTTTTAAATAACTAACATATTTTATAATATTAATTTTAATCAAAATTACTATTTATTTCTAACTTTGATACGGCCCTGTCGCTGGATGCGCGCCTCTAAAAAGCATTATTTTATAGATGTTTTATAAGGATCACCTAAATAGTTTAATTATCACGTTCAACACAAAACTGTTGAATGTAGATATGCAATGTATAAATAAAACAATTTTAAAAATAATTTGTTTGATAGTATATTGTAATGCTTAAATAATCTATTATAAAGTGGTAATCTCATTTCCAATGTGTTAATATTTGAATAATAATTTACTGTTGAACTAATTTCAGTGACTATTTCCCGCATCTCCTATTATCCAATCAAACGCCATAATTTTCCAAAATTCAACCAATCACGTGTTTTTATAGTGGCAAAAAATCAAAATTTTTCCTTGAAATTTTATCAGTTTCTTTTACCACTTGTATCCATGGAAACCACCAAATATGTTGTTTTAAGCAATGTGGCATTTGAAAAACGTCATTAAACTGTCATTGTGAATATATAGTATAAATGTCATATTCATTGTATACTGATACAAAATTAACCCATATTTGGGAAATACTCCACGAAATGTATTTCGGGCTCATGATTTTGCTCGAAACACGTTTTACCAAGGCGGTCTACATTGTTCCAGGCCATGACACTGGGCCTATAAAGTGAGCTTTGGAATGGCCTACCACAATCTGGCAACGTGGCTTTGCCAACCTTTAACAAAAATCACTAGTTTTAGTCACTAAATAGACAATCTGTCAGTGTACTGTCAGATTAATGCCAGTTGAAAAAATCTTTCAAAATTGTTGTTATTTACACTGTAGTGCTTCACTTCACCGTAATATTGGATTTAAAAGCAATTCTTAATGGGTAGGTAAAATCCGAATAGTACTTCACTCTTTGGATTAAAATTTAAAATCAATCCTAAATTTGGTTATTCATTTAGAAAAATCTGGTAATCTGAGGTCCTTTTCTTGGAGCATTAGAAAGTGAGTAAGAGATGCAGAAATTGAGCAAGTGGATGAATAATACGCTGCTATTCCACTTATAGTTGACACTTCCGCATGATCTGGCAACTCGAGTAGACGTGAGAACGTGCTGTTTCCGTTGATTTCGATTGTGTTTAAAATCCTCAAATTGAAGATGGTGTTTACGCAAAGTCAACAAGTTGACATAAAGACGTGTGCCAAAGTCGTTATCGAAGACTTTTTTAAAAGCGGAAGTGGATTGGATAATCTTATAGGCAAAATAGTGGACGCAGTATCTAAAAAACTTGAAGAGCGGTTTGAAAATGTTGAAAAGTTGATAACGAGATGTAACAAATTTGAAGAAACAGTGAATAATCTGAAAACAAAAAATGAGGAGTTATACAACAAGGTAGATTATTTGGAACAATACACTCGTCGAAATAGTATTCGAATATTTGGAGTAAAAAAGCGCAAAGACGAGGATATCGACAAAACAGTGCTGGAGCTGTTTGATAAGAATTTGGCGTGCAGGTAAACAAGGAGCAGATAGACCGATGCCATCGAGTGGGTCCACACAATTCTCAAGGTAATTTGAGACCCCGGCCGATAATAGTAACATTCTGTAGCTATCGTTATCGCCATGAAGTCTTCAGAAATAAAAAGAAGCTGAAAGGCACTAACATCGTAATAACTGAGAACTTAACCAGGCAACGGCTGCAGCTCCTGAAATGTGCCAGCGAGAAATTTGGAATCCGGTGCGTGTGGACAAATGACGGGAGAATTTTTGCAAATAAAAATGGGAAGAAGGTTATGATTATATCTGATGATGATATCGCCAACGTGGAATAATAAATTCAGGGAACAGCATCAAGTATTAAGTCTAAAGCACTTGATTCTGCCAAGTAGATTGTATCTTGAGAATTTAATTTACATTGTTTGTGTTTATTATTTATTTTGATTTTAGCTGTGGATATCAGGTGATACCTACATGGCAGTGGGGTCGAAAACAATTAGAATATACTACCAAAATGTCAGAGGTCTTAGAACGAAAACAAGCGAATTTTCAAAGAATCTTAACTGAGCACTATGATATGATAGCGTTAACCGAAACCTGGTTGAGTGAGGATATTGCTAATTATGAATTATTTGATGGCCGTTACCAAATTTTTAGATGTGATCGTGATAGAGTTGCTACAACATAGGGACGGGGGTGTTTTAATAGCTGTGTTAAAGTGTTATAATGCTAAATTGATAAAAACAATTAGCGTTGAAAATGTTGATTCAATTACAATATTATTTGAAAAACGGCAAATTACTTATTCAATTAATGAACTTTATATTGAACCAGCTATGAGTCTTAATACTTATATAAATTTCTGTAATAGTTTAGAAAACATTGAAGAGATATGTAATGGTGAATTGACATTGTCGGCGATTTGAACATTCCTGCAATTACTGATTCTAGTTTTAATTTAGAACAAGGTAACAGATATACAAAACAGTTCAATTTATTCATGTAAATGTTCAGATTAAAATCTTTTATTTGAAATCGGCAGTGAAGTACGCCGAAATCGTCATTAAAATACGAGAAATCGGCAGTGAAGCAATTCATTGTTTTACGACTTTTTTATAGGTGGCGAGGCGACAGATAAACGTCAATCGACCAAACATAACCTACAAAAGTTGGATAAAATGTTGTAATTTCATGATTTCTCGATTTCAAATAAAACAGTGTACCACCTCGGCACTGAAGTTCCTTTTTATCCCTCATGTGGTTTATTTGCCTTGGCCCTACGGGCCTCGGCAACTAAATCCACATTCGTGATAAAAAGTTATACTTCAGTGCCTTGGTATACAAACTACTATTAATAATATTAAAAACATAAATAATAGAACTCTTGATTTGGTCCTTTCCAGTACCCAAATACATGTAGAACAAGAGGAGTCACCACTTGCTTCAAAGGATCATCATCCACCATTGCAATTGTGTCTAACTGTTGATACCTCCAAAAAACGTACATGTGAGAAGCAATTATTATATAGATATAATTTTGCAAAGGCAAATTTTTTACAAATGTATTAGATGCTGAGCGATAGTGACTGGGACATTCTAGGGCATTTGCAAGATGTAAATGATTGTGTTAAACAATATTATAAAATACTTAACAAAATTATTGATGTTACTGTATCCAAGGTGAAAATGAAAGATTACAAATACCCTGCATGGTTTTCTCAAGAGATAATAATGTCATTAAAGAACAAGGAGTTCCATAGGTTAAGGAAACATCAATGTGACTTTCATTTAACTGAATATAAAAGGTTGCGTAGGGAGACAAAGTGTAGAATAAGGTTAGAATATCAAAATTATGTAGACAATATTCAAAATAATATAAACTCAGATGTAAAAGCTTTTTGGAATTTTGTAAATAATAAAAGAAATAATAGTGTCACAACATATGAATGCAAACATGATAATAAAACTATTAGAAAAGGAGATGCAGCTCAGGAATTCTCAGTTTACTTTCAATCAGTATATGGGCCTGAATCTTCATACGTTTTGAAATATCCGCAGTTGGACATGGACAATGGTTTGCCTGTAGAAAATTAAAATCAAAAAGATCAGCTGGACCAGATGGAATTCCTCCTTACATTATAAAATTTGTGCGGATGTCTTGGCCTATCCATTGCAACAAATATTCAATATTGCTATTAAAACTAATACGTTCCCTAGTGAATGGAAGGTAGCGAAAAAAACTCCCGTACATAAAAGCGGAGACACGCGTAATAGAAAGAACTTTAGGCCCATTTCTATTCTATCTTCATCTGCGAAAGTTTTTGAGTATATACTGCATAATGTGTTACATAATCACCTACAATCGGAAATTTGTACTGATCAGCACGGTTTTGTGCGGGCGAGATCTGTACGGACCAACTTATCTGTTTTCGTTGATTTTGTATTAGAATCGCTAGATCAGGGTTATCAGGTGGATGTGGTGTATACAGATTTTGCTAAAGCATTTGATTGTGTTGATCATGATGAGTTGCTTCAGAAATCAGCTGCGTTTAATTTATCCAATGGTAGTCTTAGTTTAATAGCAAGTTACCTAAAAGGCAGAACGCAATTTGTTTATATGCATGGTGCCAAGTCAGATCCTTTTGGAATGCCATCAAGAGTACCCCAAGGAAGTTACCTCGGACCGCTTTTATTTCTCATCTTTATCAATGATATTACTAAGCATGTTAAATATAGTAACTGTTTATTATTTGCAGATGATTTTAAATTGTTTATTGATCTCAAGGAGCCATCTGATACTGACAAATTACAAAATGATATTAATGAAATTATGAAGTGGAGTGACACCAATAAACTATATTTTAACTTAGAAAAATGTAAAGTTATGAGTTACACTCTTAGTAAACATCCTATCATTATTAATTATATGATGAATGATATGGCTCTGGAAAGGGTTGAATCAATAAAGGATCTGGGCATTTATTTTAATCACAATTTAAGATTTGAAACTCACGTAGGAAAGATAATTAAAAAAAGTATGCAGAGCTTGGATTTTATTATTAGAACATTAATATTAAAGATTTTTGGAACATAAATACTTTGATTGTTTTGTTCAATTCGTTGGTGCGATCAAAGTTGGAGTATGCTGTTGTTGTGTAGGACCCTGGTGGTGTCAAGCATTCGCAATCTCTTGAAACTGTACAAAATAAATTCTTAAAATACATATTTGCATTTCAAGAAGTACGGGATACAGCCTCATTTTGATTCGTACCAGGGATTGAGACATGAATTCGGGATAGTGAAATTAATCCAACGTCGTGCTATCATATTAGTATTCTTATATAAATTATTAAATGAGTTATGGGATTCTATGAAATTAAGAACAAAAATATTATTTTATATATCATTTTACAAATCAAGGCAGAAATAGTATATTACAGCCCGAGATGGGAAGTGTTTCATTACTGTCGAGAGACTAGTTAGCTGATTGAGACGCGAAGCGTTGAAATCAGCTATTATCTTGAGACTAAGGAAACTTCCTGTCGAGGTTTGTATACTATTTTATTCGCAACCACTTTATTCTAAACAATAATTGGAAAAATTATTATATTATGATACGACAGGTTGCGACGCGCATGAATGGATGTACAAGATTCCCAGTATCCCTACCTACACACCGGTCGGGAATGTACTTCCCGCACTTGAGCGGGAAGTGAGTGCGGGAAGTAGCGGGCTGAAATGTACGACTTCCCCCACTCAAATGAGGTCAGGAATGTTAACATTACATATATGGTTGCGAATAAACATTATTTCACAAAAAGTATCGAACCAATATTAGAAAATACTCACCTTTAACAAAAATTTG
This sequence comes from Agriotes lineatus, assembly GCA_940337035.1. NCBI lineage: Eukaryota > Metazoa > Arthropoda > Insecta > Coleoptera > Elateridae > Agriotes > Agriotes lineatus. The sequence continues at coordinate 171,828 of CALNHX010001848.1, read as the reverse complement.
TGCATATTATAACAAAATATCGCTGTTGAATCAATCTCTTGACATTTTTAATAACAGTAAGAATGAATTTAAAAAACTAGTGACTAACACTGTTATGGATTATCCTGAAGTCTATGCCTATGCGTAAATAATTAGGTTACAGTTTTTTTTTTCTTGTGTTTTTTCTTTCAGATGGGTGGGTGCTACTGCGAGACAAATGATTGGTATGGCTGTGTTATAAAGTAGGCCTCAACTTCACTGTATTAAAGTTAGTTAGTTAGTTTCTAAATTACAAGGTCTAGGGATGCAGAGTACCAGGTACCTTAGACACCAACTGCTTTGGTCATATGATCAAAGTCCTACTTAGAATTTTTCGGAGACTAAGGAGTTCCAACCCTAGCAAGGGATCTTTTACATGCTACACATCGTAGTAAAAGTACTTTTATATGTCAATTTAACAAGTAAGACGTATATTGGTTATTAACATTGACATTGACAGTGACAATTTCTAATTGCATAATCTATACATTTATTCATAATCCTAAACATAATCTCTTTTACCGTGTCGAGTGCCGACGTGTTAGTAGGGATTCAAATTTATATAAGAAGATGCGGTCGTGCCGGTAGTTTGTCTTGGGGTAGTACCTAATTAATTGAATTAATTTAATTACAAGTATTTATATTATAGTTACATTTAAGATATTTAAGTTATTGTTAAGTTTGAAGTACATAGAAGTAGTTAGTTCTACAAACAATGTAATTAGACGAAATGCCTGTTTTGTTTGATTGTTAATAAATAAAATAATATTTTTACTATTTTTTTGACAACAATTCTATTTTATAATAAATCTTTGCCTTCCGTTATGGAAAACCAGGTTTACAATATCAACTTAAATATAAAATTAAAGTATGGACAGAATAATAAACTGGCAAATATTACAATAAAGTTTGTATTTTTCTCTTCTTTGATAAATTTATTTCACCTTTATTTCGGTGTAAAGCATCTGTTCTTAGCTTTCTGTAATTGTTTAAACAAATATTTGAAAAAATGGAAATGCATTTATCTAAAATATGACTATTGCTACATGAACAAACAGTACAAGACGAATTAAAAAAATTGCTTAAAACTGGATTTCTCTTGATGGCTAGCAAAATTAATTCTGTTAAAATTTTTTTGTGAAATTTATCTTTTAAAAAACTATCTTCATATTGTGCTGATATTAATCCATTCATGATGTTCAAAGTAAATTTAGCTAATTCCAATATTAAATCACTTGCAACTGTTAAACCACCCCTAGTTAATTTAGAAAAGTAATCATCATTTATGTCGGCACTGCTGAGATATGATACACAAGTGGCGCAAGAAATTTTACGACAAATTTTGAATGTAGCATATCCAGAAATGTAAATAATAACGGAGTCATCTATCCCATGGTCATACTCTTGAAGATCATCAAGAATTTCTAAGTATTTATTATTTAATTCAAAAGCATCGGTACCACAATCATTATTCAAGGTAGGTATATTATCAAATGAAAATTTTACAAGACCATACCTAGCCGATTGAATTCCTAACAGTTTACTCACGCGAATTTTATGCTCCGCTTCCAAAACTTGTTGTACACATACATTGTAATTACTGCCTGATAAATTTCTGTATTTACCAAATGTTCTTTCTAAATTGTCTGTTTGAAACTTTCCTGTTAAAATATATTTAGCATTTAAGTTTTGTAATGAATATTTAATCAAAGATGTTAAAGATTTTGTAGTATGAAAAAGAGCGTGATAAGTATCTTTCGTTAAAAAGCCTTGGCCATATGATATTTGCTTCCAATTTTCAAGCCACTCCAAAAAAACTTCTAAAAATTCAAATCGTTCATCATCTACATTCGTAAAAGGTTTAGCATCATCATTTAATTTAAGTTTACCTACTAGTTGATTTTTTACATTAACTACTGTCCACCACTTTAATATAATTTTGATAAAATCTGCTGTTTCGCTGTCATCAGTACTTAAGGCCGCAATAGTTTTTTCATTAAATACATTTGATACTAATTTAGTATTCTGTCGTTCGAAATGGGTTGGGTAACAACTTTTATAATTTAGATTAGGAGCTTTCTTCACTATAGTATTTACTTCATTTTTATACAAATTTCTAATAGCTGAAAATTTTGCTCGATATATCGTTTGAGTATCAAAAGACGGATACACAAAAGTTTTTTCTGAATCTTTCAAATTTATCCAATTATTTCTAATACTTTTAAATATATGAACCGTATCATACAAAATATATATGGGAGCATCTTCCAGATTAAAAAAAACATTGCCATCAGAGAATTTTGCTAACATATTTCTATTTAATCTGTTATTATCTGATATAATACTAATAATTTTAAAGCCACAAGATAGTACAATTTCAATATTTTTTTGTGTCAGTTTGTGAAGTTCCTCAGCAATTAAATTCTTTACTGGCGTTAGCGAAACAACAGATTTAAATTTTCCGAATGCACTAGAAATAAGAAAGGCCTGAATTGTTTTAGCTTCTTTTGCATTAGCATTTTCATTTTCAGCTATACCATATAATTTTCCTCCTCGATATTGAATCGATGAATTGACGTAAATTTCATCAAGTTGAAGAATTACATGCTTTTCCAAATTCGTCATCTCATTGGACATTGATTTTAAAAAATTTAGATTTTCATTATCTGATCTGGGTGAAATATTAAAAGCTGATTTTAAGCGTTTTAAATGTCGTGGGGAGGGCAAACTTAATAATTTATTTTCTCTGATTGAATCGTACACTGCTGAGGACTGATTAAAGATAATGAACGATTTTATAAGTGTCTTAACTGAATAATGTTTCTTATTATTAAAAATTAATTCTATTTGTTCCGACATAAACATTAGCTGTTGTACTTTCTCTTCACTATCAAAAGAATCATTAGTTTGATCAGAATATAAAAAATGTTGAAACTCGTCAATTTCTTCTTTTAGCCTATTAATGAAATCACATGTTCTATATTTGGTAGGTGCATCATTTAAAGATGCTATAATATTTTCTATATCTGAATATGTTTTTATATTATTTACTATGTTAAAAGATGAAATGAATGATGAATTTTGATGAAATATACTAATGGATAAATTACTGTTAATTTGAACAGATGCTTTCACTTTCATTTTTTCAAAATCCATCTTAAATAAAATAATTTTGTCTTCTCCATCGCCGAAATGCCATCCCAACTCCCGTAAAGTTTTCCCGAGCTTCTTATCCAGATTTTCTTTTAAAACTACCAAATTTCCCATTACAAGTAAATCGCTACTAATTTTGACTTCATCTTCTTCAAAATGCCAATCTTGCTTGAAAACTAGTGGTATTGCTGTTGGAACAAGTCTCTTCATCTTATGACCCTTAATATCCGTTCTTTTAAAGTGATTTTCGCACACAACACTAGTTTTTCCAATTCGCCAATTCTCTAAATGTAAAACTTCTTTCCATTGCTGTGCCACAGTTTCATTAGATGGAAACTTGAAGACACTGACGTACGGAGCAACCGAAGAAGTGTAATTTGATTTGCAGCCTGGTACGCAACACTTCAAAGGCATTTTTGTAACTTACAGCATGACATATATGAAGTGTCAAAATTGTTTTTAAGGTCAAATAACATGTGAGGAAATGAAAATGAAATCAAGCTTGGCTTTGAAATATTTGTTGTATGAATAATATGTTGGTGGCACTGTAAGTCTATGTCAAATTCGAGAGTAGCAGGTTAGGTTTTGCGTCAGTCTGTGTCAAAACTGACTCAAAACCTAACCTGCTAACCTCGAATTTGACATCATGGATATATTAGTACAAGATACGTTCACTACATGTAAACGTAAGTCGAATCTTAAAATAACATATCACGGAGTTCGGAACCTTCCCCCATTTCATTCTAACCTGTATCAATTTATTTCTCTCTCCCTTTAAACATATTTCATACAATGTTTTGTACGGTTAATTTTGAACATTTTAAATCAAAACGTCAGAAGTGTCATTCAATTTCACAGTTTATTCTTCGAAAATTCAACTTTAGCAATGAGAACGTGCATAATTTGTTCTATTTCTTGTAATTCTTCAAGCGAAGATCTATCTTTTCACCGGTGTGTTAAGTAGATAGTTTTCCAAAGGACAATTTCCTGAACTTTTTTTATTGATATTCATATCGCTGATGGCATTAGGAAAGGAATGAATATCAAAAAAAGTTCCCTTTCGAAGCTTCAAAAAGGATTGATTCCCTACAGTTTTTCAAGGCACCTAACTTCTGAATGAATTATGAACTGTAAAGTTCGAAGTTCTTAGTAATGAATAGAATGATATTGAGGACTGCACATTATTAAAAGCAGAAGATTTATTCTCATATTCTTTAACATATTTAAACGTACAAATGGAAAAATTTCCAAATGATGATAACATTAACTATAATTTCAAATAGCAAAGTTAATTTTGATTCCGAGTGATATTTTTTACAACAAATAAGTGCATTTATGCCTACAGGGGCACCACTATAAAAAAAAATGCGCCAAAATCTCTACATCATGGGTGGTGTGGAAAAGAGATACCAGTAAATTTAACTGTATTTTTCCAAAAAATTTAAGTACCACTTTCAAAATTGGTGCAACAATTTAATTTATCATTCTTGCAAAGAAATGTTGTGCTCTACAAATTTACTTCTATCCATTTTTATCGAAAACTCCTGTTTTTGCGATATTGACCAGAAACTAAACGAGCGAGCACATTTCATGCTGTACGCTCAAACTTATTTCACACTCTTGCTGCAGATTACACAAGACATACCTTAATGAAACTTGTATTTCCAATATTTTTATCCCTATTCAATTTTCTTCTCCGATGCACCCTTTTGTAGTTAATAGCCAAAAAGCAGTGCTACTACCAGTCTCAGGGGTATTTTTTGAGACTACGGGTATGTGCATCACTACTTGGGTAGATAATTTTTTTGATAATCATTCCTAATGCCATTAGGGATATAAATATTAAAAAAATTACCAATTTTAAATTTTGGCTTAGACCAAAACACGGGTGGCTCGAGTAACATAACCTTCAAACAAATCCTTGCAAGGCACATAAAAATGAAAAATACCAGATGTTGACTAATTTTTTCTGAAAATGGACCTTTTTCATAATGCACAATCAAATAAACACGGCTATTTATTTAATAACCAACTGTTTTGGGCTAAAATGCAGAATCCGAGGCCAATTACACTGCTAACTCTTTTCATTATAATTTTGGTTATGGTTAGTATAGTATAATTATTAATATTAACAATAGCCGGGATATTAACCTCGGATTCTGCATTTTCCCCGTTGTTGCATGTATCAAAGTTCTGCTTCCTTTTTATTTATTTATTTATAATGTTTGACAGCTGAGCCGATAAAACATATCAATCGAAAACTAGAGCTAATAAGATATTTAAACTTAACTAAAAATTAAAATTGAAGGCACATAATAATGTATTATTTATTTATTTCGCACTCAGCCAACAGCCGTTAGGCCAATTATAAGCGTCGCTGTGCAGTTATGGGGACTTCCAACCCCACTAACGACTGTCATGATGTTGTTATGACCGCCGGGACCAACTTTTTTCCATGATAGCCGTACCACGAGGCGCCGAGAGATGCAGCTGTGGAACTCCCATCCAAGTTCTGACCAGAGAGAGCATTGCTTAACTCTGCTGATCGAACGTGGACGCTTGGTCAAGCTACACCACCCAGGACCTCAATATTATATTAAATAACAAGATAAAGGATTCCACAAGCAACACTTGCAAACTTGAAAATTTTACAGAATAAAATTATACAAGTACAGTTATTAACTTAGCTTAAATTAACCACTCAATTTGTCCAAGGCGTTTACTAAAGGCGCACAGACAACTGACTTGGGAAGAGCTTTCCATTCTCCAATAATTCTGTTGAATAACGATACGTCTCTGGGTGAGTTCAAGAGCATGAATGTCTTTAACAATTTAAGGCTTCCAAACGTAGGACGCATACTCCAAAATTGGCCGAATATAGGTTTTATAAATTTTCGCTAAAAGTTGAGGAGACATGTTTTTAAAAGCGATCGAAACTAGATAGGTGCTACTCCCATTTAAAATCCGACGACACGGTGACCCCAAGATCTTTTTGTTGATAAACCTCCTTTATAAGCACATTGTTCAGATAATACGTGTAGCTAGGGTTGTGGTATCCCATGTGCAACACGCTGCATTTTTGTTTGTCGAGCTCTAACAGCCACTTCGAACACCATTCTTGGAGTCGCACAAAGTAATTTTCTACCATTCTTCTAAATGGTGCATCTTGTAACGGACAAACTCAGTTTCAGAGCAAAGTAGTGTTCACAAACTTCTTTTATCAGGATCATTAATTTCCTTTCAGCCAGCCTCTGACAAGTTAAAACGATTAGAATGGTGACCTAAAAAAGTTATCATGAAAAATGATGCTACTTGAACATTTAACTTGTTAGCAGACCTACCAGTCACACTGTTGTTTGCATGGTTTTGTTTGCTATTATTATCAACCGTAAAACTCCTGCACACCCCCTTATAAGGTTATAAGGTGTTGACTGTTGAGGTTATATTTTCTAATTTGTGTTTATTTATACGATAACTTCTTTTCTACATTTTGTAGCACCTTGAGACCAAAAAGGCTATTTCTGGCACCATGTAACACGAGTTAAATGTATTTTATCAGAATTTCTCTCTATCTTGTACTTTACATCTATGTTTGACATAGACTTACAGTGCCACCAACATATTATTCATACAACAAATATTTCAAAGCCAAGCTTGATTTCATTTTCATTTGCTCACATGTTATATTTCAAACAAATAAAACTTAGTGTGTCTTGGAATGGCCTACCACACAATCTGGCAACAGAGCCAGTGTCATGGCCTGGAACAATGTAGACCGCCTTGGTTTTACTGGTCTCAGAAGGTGACTGGCTCGCCATTCATATCCTCCTATTCGTCAGTAAAAACACTCTAACCAAGCTAGTAATGTTAAATACTATTACAAGGGATGTAGGTAAGATTCGCACCTTGCTACACTCGTTGGCTTCGCTCACTCAGGCATCAAACGGTCCTCGGTAGTGTAAATCTTTCTACATCCTGTGTAAAGTAATTTTTTTTCACCACCAATATTTCCTTATGTAAAGTAAATGGTAATACCTAGCGTAAATTTCAAATTCTTGAAAAAATGGGTTAATATTATTGCGCGTCCTGTTTTGTGAGCTTTATGATTGTATTTTGAATAAAAATGGATAATAGTACGAGCGATAATGGTTTTCTTCATGTTAACCAAATGGCAGACATGGCATCTTGTCAGATGTAATAAATGCGGGATTTATAGTATATTAAGTACCTATTAAGAACGGTAAGGACATTTTACCTATCGAAGACAGTTGGAGGGGCGAAGCGACGACTCCAATTATTGTCTGAGATCGGTAATTCCATAACGTTCGTGATGCTTATGACGTTTTTTGCACGATAGAAATGTATTTTTCTTGATCATCATCATCATCCTTCACGGATATAGACCTTGGGGCCTATTCCGGTTCAACTCCAACGCTTGCGAGGCCTGTCAACATCTCGTTTTCCTCGGGGTTTATATTGCTTTGCCAATTTTGGCAATCTTTTATCTTCCATTCGGGCTAAATGTTGTAGCCATCTTTCTTTGTACTGGTCTATTTCTTGATCCGAATAATAGTAGTTTGTATACCAAGGCACTGAAGATTAGCTTTTCATCACGAATGTGGATTTAGTTGCCAAGGCCCGTAGGGCCAAGGTAAATAAACCGCATGAGGGATAAAAAGGAACTTCAGTGCCGAGGAGTAGATTATGTTTTATTTGAAATCGAGAAATCGCGAAATTACAACATTTTAACCAACATTTGTAGGCTATGTTAACGTCGGTTGGCATTTATCTGTCGCCTCGCCACCTACTAAAAAGTCGTAAAACAATGGATTACTTTACTGCCGATTTCTCGTACTGTAATGCCGATTTCAAATAATAGCTATTTAAGTAACAAGGAATGTAAGGGCCTATTAACATTTGAGGTAGGCCGATGCGCAGCCGCGGCTTGTTGCCTGCCGAAAATGTTAATAGGCGATACATTCCGAGTTATTTTATTATATTTTCCCCCCCGTTTATCGAAATTTTCCTAGATTTTTGAAAAAATCGTTTGGTTTGTCACCTGCCACCAGGATAAATTTTCGTGAGTCGTGTTACCTGTGAGTGTCACATGTCACATAAACACTTGCAATTATAAACAAAACGTCTAAATTGCGTTGCTAATTTTATTATCCTAGGAACTTAATAATAGTATTAAGTTCCGTTGTCAAAGGAGAGCAGCAAACAAATATAATCACCGACTTACACGTTTTGTTACTAAGGCTGTATCACTGACTTACATGATCAGCAGCGGGAAAAATTATTTTTTAGGCCTCCGTCCAGAAACACTGATTTTGCATGTCTAGGCATGAAAATGACAGCTAGTATAACTTAAATTTTGAAATTTGAAAATCGGTTGGTAGCACGGAATCCTAAATCTGCTGTCATAAGTCATAATGATGACAGTCTCACCAGTTATACGACTTTTCAGGTAGTAAGTTTTGAATAGCATTTTCAACTGCTTGTTTCTGGTATATTATCATCCATTTTCTTGTACTTATTGTGCACCGATTACTTCTGGCATCAAAATCATAAATATACAAAAAACAATACCTGCCAGATACTTTTTTTCAATTTTAAATTCGAATCCTTACATCGTTCGATAAGTATGTATTGCCAACAGAAGGAAAATAAATTATCTAGCCCCGATATTTGGACAACAAATTACCGATTTTTTTTAATTATTAATCTTTTGTCGGCCTAAAAAATTTTGTGTTTCACATGTCCAGAAACTGTTTTGCGAGTGCTCGTACTTCGGCCTCTGCCCTCAATCCGTACTCGCACTCGCCAAAGTTCAGTTTCTGGCCTTGTGAAACAATAGTATATTGTGTATCGAGTAGGAAAAGTGTAACATTCCCGGGCGATGTGAATATTGCTGGGCGAGGCGCCAGCCGAGCCCAGCAACACAGAGTCGGGGAATGTTGCTTTTCCTACGAGGTACACATACTATTTTTCCGCCGATCGTTAAAAAACAGACTGAAAACATTGAAATTCTAAAAATTATTTTACGAAGAAAAGAATAAGCGATGCCTTGAAAATAATGAACGTCGGTATCCATGGAGAAGTATCAACATTGTAGTTGTCAGACGACGCCAATTGCCGCTTTTTAATAAACATGTCAAGTGAAGACGAATCTATCCCGAGAACTCCACCAGAAATTGCGGAAGCAGTAAGTACTGCTACTTTAAATCTGCTTCCGAAGAAATCGAGGGAGAAATACGAGCAAGCGTACCGGCGTTTTATGGATTTTCGAATGGAAAAAAAGCGAGTTCCTTTTCGGAAAATGTTGTGATGGCATATTTCTTGGAGCTGTGTTCGAGAATGAAATCGTCAACTTTGTGGTCAAATTACTCAATGTTAAGGTCAACCCTCGGAATTAAGCACGATGTTGATATATCGAAATTCGCAAAACTTCGTTCTTTATTGAAAAGACAAAGTGAAGGATACAGGCCTAAGAAGTCCAAGATTTTAAGTAAAGCTGAAATCGATAAGTTTATTTTAGACGCTTCAGATACGGAATATCTAATGATTAAAGTAAGTTACAAAATTAAATGTTCATTCTGATATCACACATCGATCTACTTTTTAGGTTGCTTTAATATTTAGCATTTCCGGTGCCTGTAGAATGGACGAATTAGTTAAGATGACTTTGCCAGATATAGAAGACCTACATTCCAAGCTTTTAGTATAATCCGTTCACGATCTTTTTGGGTCAAGTGAGGCTATGACCATCTAGTAATTTTGTTGGCAGAACCTCTGTTGCAACTAAACTCCCTCATGGAAATTGACACCTTTTGTGTTAGGTTATGTTGTTTTCAGTTTAAGGTTATATTTTCGGAATAGGTACATTGTTGCCGGATATTCTCTAGTCTCCACATCGCCTCGCGTTCTTTTAAATTTGGTCTGTCCTTTTTAAATTGGAAGTAACATCGTTTAATGGAATTTTTTTGTTGTAACAAAATTATTTTGGGCATTTTGACTTTTTCTTTGACAAAAATTAAAATTATTTTTACACATTTGATAAATCATTTATTTTCTTACGAATATTAAAATAATAAATCTGGCAATGTGGTGGCAAGAAAATGTCGAACAGACACTGACAGAAAAAAAATGTTGCATCCGCTATATCATCGAATCAGTTAGTCCAACATGAAAAGAAAAAATCATAGCCAACTCTGTCCCAAAAAGGTCGTGAACGGCTTATACATATACCTGACCCGAAAACCAAGAAACCACGGTCATTTGTTGTTAATGACAGGTACTTAAATCTTTACCGCAAGTATGTTGCATTACGACCGGAGAACATGAACACTGATCGATTTTTCTTCAAATATCAGAAGGGAAAGGGTTGCCGACAGGTAGTGGGAATTCATCAATTCAGAAAAATGCCCCAAGTGGTTGCTGCTTATTTAAATTTAGCAAATCCGGCAGAATACACCGGCCATTGCTTCCGTCGCTCTTCTGCGACTATTTTAGTTGATTCTGGTGCAGACATTACCTGTTTGAAAAGACATGGAGGATTGAGTTCTAGCAATGTCGCTGAGGGATACATTGAGGAATCTCTGAATAACAAGGTGGAAATGTCGAACAAAATCTTTACTGTGCAACAACAGAGTAACTCTATTAGTTCGAATGTTGATGTTAATAATGCCAATACCAATGTTAATACCAATATCCCCTCAATAATCAACACATGTAATAATTGTACTATAACTATTAATATGACAAAATAATTAAATATGACTTGTTAAATGTGTTTATCCGCAAACGTCACAAAAGTGACAACTTATTTGTCTTTATTGACAAGGTAAAAGTGTCACTGTATCTGCCTAAGCAGACAAAATAGCGACTTTTGCGTACTTTATCTGCCTAAGCACACAAAATGGTTGCTCTCTTTCTTTCTTTCTATGTTTGTTCGCTATCTCCTCCGAAGATACTGGACCGATTAAATTGTATGATGGCTTAAAATTTTGCTAATTTTTAGAATTAGTTCGTAGGCCGATTTTTATTTTCAAGAAAGTACGAAAAAGTTTTTTTCTACAGCCGTGATTTTAAACTGTTTACAAGGGTCATATGCGGCGTGCTTTATGTTGTCTATAAAACACGCCATTCCATTTAAAGCACGGAGTACTTTAAGAGTTTATAAAACCTTATTTGTGAAGATTAAAAGTACAGTTATTATATCGGACCGATTTGTATGCGGAGCCCCGGGTGCTTGATTGGAGAGGGGCGGAGCCCGATGGCCCCCTTGGAGAGGGGTGAAGCTCCAAGAGCCCCCTTGGAGAGGGGCCGAGCCCTGAGGGCCCCCTTGGAGAAGGGCCGAGTCCCGAGGGCCCCCTTGAAGAGGGGCGGAGCCCCGATGGCCCCCTTAGAGAGGGGCGGAGCTCCAAGAGCCCCCTTGGAGAGGGGCCGAGCCCTGAGGGCCCCCTTGGAGAAGGGCCGAATCCCGAGGGCCCCCTTGGGGAGGGGCGGAGCCCGATGGCCCCCTTGGAGAGGGGCGGAGCCCCGAGGGCACCCTTGAAGAGGGGTGGAGCTCCAAGAGCCCCTTAGAGAGGGGCCGAGCCCTGAGGGCCCCCTTGGAGAGGGGCCGAGCCCCGAGGGCCCCCTTGGAGAGGAGCGGAGTCCCGAGGGCCCCCTTGGAGAGGAGCGGAGTCCCGAGGGCCCCCTTGGAGAGGGGTGGAGCCCCGAAGACCGCTTTGGGGAGGGGCGAAGCCCCGAGGGCATTTAAGCTAACAAACTCCTCGGCTGCAGAAAAAATATTGAAGCCAACTCGTGTTTTACAGTTTAAAAATCTCGGTCGATCATAAAATTCTCGCTTCGCTCGAATTTTAACATGATCGACCTCGATTTTTAAATCCTCTGTAAAACACTAGTTGCCTTAATAGCTAATTTTCTACAGCCGTGATTTTAAACTGTTTCCAAGGGTCATATGCGGCGTGCTTTATGTTGTCTATAAAACACGCCATTCCATTTAAAGCACGGAGTACTTTAAGAGGTTATAAAACCTTATTTGTGAAGATTAAAAGTACAGTTATTATATCGGACCGATTTGTATGCGGAGCCCCGAGTGCCCGATTGGAGAGGGGCGAAGCCCGATGGCTCCTTTAGAGAGGGGCGCAGCCCCGAGGGCCCCCTTGGAGAGGGGTGGAGCTCCAAGAGCCCCCTTGGAGAGGGGCCGAGCCCTGAGGGCCCCCTTGGAGAGGGGCCGAGCCCCGATGGCCCCCTTGGAGAGGGGCGGAGCCCGATGGCCCCCTTGGAGAGGGGCGGAGCCCTGAAGGCACCCTTGGAGAGGGGTGGAGCTGCAAGAGCCCCCTTGAAGAGGGGCCGAGCCCTGAGGGCCCCCTTGGAGAGGGGCCGAGCCCCAAGGGCCCCCTTGGAGAGGGGTGGAGCTCCGAGGGCCGCTTTGGAGAGGGGCGAAGCCCCTAAGGCATTTAAGCTAACAAACTCCTCGGCTGTAGAAAAAATATTGAAGCCAACTCGTGTTTTACAGTTTAAAAATCTCGGTCGATCATAAAATTCTCGCTTCGCTCGAATTTTAACATGATCGACCTCGATTTTTAAATCCTCTGTAAAACACTAGTTGCCTTAATAGCTATAATTTAAATAAACCTTTAAGCAGCGGATCGGAGCATCTGTTGCCGTGGGTTATGGTGTGACAGCTGCTGTGGCCGTGTGCTATTAGCACGGGTGATTCAGTATGTTCATATATCATTACAGTTGCGCGTTATCTGAACAACAGAGGTTGGCGCAGGGGTACAGTGCTCGCCTGAAATTTACCTGAATACGTTTGCGGATAAAATAGTATATGTTATTCGGAGTAAAAGTAACTTTATGTGGCTTAGCTGAATTATTTGCCTCACTAACGTTCGGCTAAATAAACTTCAGCTTCGCCACATAAAGTATCACTTTTACTCCTAATAACATAATCTACTATTTTATTACCTTGTTCAATGGGATAATTACTGTAAGGAAATACAACATTTCTTTACAGTACAGAAATGAATATTTCCTTACAGTAATCGTTCGTTGCCTAGCAACGACTACATGCACCGGAATCTTGACCTTTTCGCTCAAAATTCTGTCAGAAATGTCACAATTTTTGAACGATTGGCGGAAAATTACTATTGTCGACAACCGTCAAAAAAGAGGACATTCGCGCATCGCTATCAATGCACGAAGTTTGCAATTTTTTAACGTGTTAAAAATGGGATATTTATTGACGTTGCCATTGACGACGTGCGCACTAGAGCGCCAAAAATTTTCGGGCACTACGACGCGAATTAGTAATTTACGTTATAAGTCCGGTAAACGCAAGTTTACAGTAGCGAGTCCAAACGTTTCGGGACGAGGCGACGTAGGAGCCGAGTCTGGAATGTTGAGACGAGCTACTGTAAAAGTTTACCGGACGTATGTCGTAATGCGTTTTATTTCATACTGCAATTATTAGATTTTTACTTAAAACTACAAAAAAAAAATTTTTCAATTGAAAATAATAAATAGTTTGATTATTGATTTATTTCATTTGAGTCCGGTAAAATGTTTTACCGGACCTGTTTATTTCATTTGAGTCCGGTAAAATGTTTTACCGGACTGGTTTATTTCATTTGACTCCGGTAAAATGTTTTACCGGACCTGATACCGTAAAGCCTCATTTTCCGGACTAAAATCATTAACTTAAACATGGGTTTTACGATGCAGTATGAAATAAAATAATTTACGATGAAGTGCGTAAAGGTACTCTTTCGGCACGAGTGGGGTAACGTTAAAACGCGAGTGAGCGAGCGTTTTAAGCCCCGCGAGTGACTAAAGATGCTTTACGTATGTGTATCGTACAATATTTTATCTACGATAGATTCTAGAAAACACGGTAAATATAACAAAATAATTAAGCCTCGACACCGCAAGGTAAATGAGGTTACAGATAATACTAACATACAAACAATTAATTGTAAATTAGGATTACCAGCAACCGGTCGTAATTTTGCGTGTTTTAAAAATTTTAAAACACGATGCTACTGACAACGTGCCTAATGAAATCTTTTAAACACGTTAACACGCCTCGGTCTATCCTCAGCGGTAGGTCCTACAATGGCGTCAGCGGAAGGAGCAGTGTTGCCAACAGTTGAGAATCGGTTTCCACCAGAAGGTCAAATAAAATCTACCAGAATTCCACTAATAATAATATTTTTTTGCCAGAATAATCTTTTATTCACAACTTCACAACAGCACAGATAAACAAAAGTAAAAAAAAACAATAACATTTAAAATATTTATTTATTTTTATTAAAAATAGGAAATAAACATTACAACACAAACATACAGTTGCTGTTAAAGATGTAGATTCCCAATTATGCTGCTTTAATTCACTTTTTAACACAAATATTGAATTTTTTATTCGTTAAAAATCTCATCAGCAAAATGCAAAGCGCAAGTGACATAAGATTCGTGAGAGAATCCTTTTATAAGCTATTTTTACATGTTTTCCCCTAATTACGAGCAGATAATTTTTTAAAAAAATCCCCCATTTATTATGTATTTGAAGATTTTTTTCTTGCAAAATGCCGTTTTACTTCCTTGAATTATAGCCAGCTTTATCAGTTTCCGCTACTCGTCAGCGGGTATTAATGAAGCTAGCCATGCTTCAATAGTGTTGCTTTTGACTACTAGTTTATAAAAATGAATAAAAATACCAGGAATTCACTAAACAATTTGTGTAATCTACCAGATTTTCTACTATCTACCAGATTGAAAATTATTCCACTAAATACGTGTTTCATTCTACCAGATTTAGTAGAAAATCTACTAAGTTGGCAACACTGGGAAGGAGGGGTGTAGGCGTTACCCTTATTGATGCTGCTAAATAATTGGTGTAAACTTTTAATACGTTTATTGCTAATGACCCGATAATACATACAAAGAAAAACCAACTTACTACTATACAGGGTGCCCGAATTTCGTAGGGACAACATGGGTAACTTCTGTATTTGAAGACATAGAGAGATGATTAAATTAGCAAAAAGGTGCAGGTTTGAGAGCTCATTAAGAATTCATCTTCGAATTTTACTTGTCACGGCCCACTTGTATAAAATTTAAAAAAAAATCTCCTAATTTCACTTATATGCCGTAACTTTTTTGTTACTTAAGATATTGAGATGCGATTTGAACTAATTTGCATGGTAAGTTAAATACATTTATTTGCATTTAATAAAATCAATTTTATTTGTGCAAATTTTTAGTAATCTAACCTAACCTCAAAATTTTAAATTGGTACCGTGCAATTTTGGCCCATGATATGGAAACTTCTTCAAAATTTTGAAAAACTGAGCTTATTCTTTTTATAGGCAGAAATCACTAGTGACATGATCACAATAATTTTGTTTTTTATTTATTACGTTATCTGTGAAATTATGTTTTGAAACAAAAAGCACGCCTATCATCATACGTGTCTTCCAGTAGTGTCAGTGTGTTCCGTATATTTGACGTGTAAGTTCTACGTGCTTGTAGTACTTGATATACGCACAAAATACATCATATTTTCAAAATTTTCCATTATAAGTTGACGTAATAACACTCACACTACTGACAGGTATGATGATAAGTCTGCTTTTTGTTTCGAAACATAATTTCACAGATAGCGTAATAAACAAAAAACAAAGATATTGTGATCATAGCACTAGTGATTTCTGCCTGTAAAAAGAATAAGCTCAGTTTTTCAAAATTTTGAAAAAGTTTCCATATCATGTAATACATCATTGCGTTCAGAAAAAAATTCTCTCTTAAAAGGGCCAAAAAAATTGCAGGTACCAATTTAAAATTTTGAGGTTAGGTTAGATTACTAAAAATTTACACAAATAAAATTGGTTTTATTAAGTGCCAATTAAAGTATTTAAATTACCATGCAAATTAGTTCAAATCGCATCTCAATATCTTAAGTAACAAAAAAGTTACGGCATATAAAAGAAATTAGGAGGTTTTGTTTTTTTTTAAATTTTAGACAAGTGGGCCATGATAAGTAAAATTTAAAGATGGATTCTTAATGAGCTCTCAAACCTGCACCTTGTTGCTAATTTAACCATCTCTCTATCTCTTCAAATACAAAAGTTACCCATGTTGTCCCTACGAAATCTGGGCACCCTGTATATATACAAGAGGAAAGAAAAACAAGAAAAGAAATATGTACGAAACAGTCGTCTAGACTCGGGCGCCGGTGGCGCGGGAGGTGATGGGGCGGCCTTTCTCGGTTGTCGGAGGCGGTGAACGCGGCCTGGACGCGGTCCGATCCTTCCGGAAAGCGGGCCGAGGCACGGCTCATTGTGGGCGCTGGCGGCGCTCTGGATGGGGCGTCGAGCGGGGCTGCGAGGTTCTCCTGGGGCGTCGGCGGCGCGAGTAACCCTCTCGGGGACGGTGGCTAAAGCGGGGCGTTGTTGGGGCACGGGGTCGGGCTTCCGCTAGGGGAGTCCGGGGACGGGTGGTCCGTCGCCAGCGGGGGCCGCGACGTGGGCTGCTGTCGGGGCAGTAGTGGCTGAATGGCCCTGATAACAAAGTCAGGAAGGGCGCTGGCTGGTTCTCGTCCTAAGTCCTGAAGTGGCTGGATGGCCCTGAAGAGAGCTGCTAGTTGGTCCTGGAAGGCTGGATGCTGCTGGAACTCTCCGGGGTTGAGTGTGGACCTGTCTTGGAAGGCTGGAGGCTGCTGAGTAGTCCTGGAGCTGAAGTGGCTGCTGTTGGACTCTCCGGGGTTGAGTGTGGCAGGCTGGAGGCTGCTGGGTGCTGAGTGTTATCCTGGAAGGCTGGTTGGCTCCTGGTGGACTCTCCTGGGTTGAGTGTTGGATCCTTGGTGGCTTCCTTCAGGCTGGAGAGCTGGATGCGGATGGGACTCAAAGCTGGGAGCTGAGTGTTGTCCTGGAAGGTTGGACGCTGTTGGTTGACTTTCCTGGGTTGAGTGTGGAGCTGTCCTGGAAGGCTGGAGGCTGCTGGGTGCTGATGGACTCTCCTGGGTTAAGTATCGAAGACTGGATGCTGCTGGGACTCTCCGAGGTTGAGTATGGAAGGCTGGATGCTGCTGGGACTCTTCGAGGTTGAGTGTGGCAGGCTGGAGGCTGCTGGATGCTGAGTGTTGTCCTGGAAGGCTGGTTGGCTCCTGGTGGATTCTTCTGGCCTGGGTAACTCTATTTAAAGGAGCCCCGTCCTTTGTTTTGCGCTTCCTGGACGCTCATTGGTCCGAGGAGAAGGGATGACTGCTTATGTTCCTCGTATTTAATAATTCCGCGGTTTTTTCGGTGCGCGACATATTAGCGCCTTGATTAGTGTTGCAATGGCTGGACGTTGGAATGCCGATTCTAATGATACCCCATTTGCTATGTTTCGTTTGGCTTTAATTAAAATAATGATTTGTTTCCCTCGAGCTCTGCATATAAAATTACTTAAGCATTATTGTTACTGAGTGTGTTAAAAGGTTCTTCTTGTTTTTATTATTTGCGCGCTGATTTGATTGTTTTTTGATACCAAATACTCCTGCATTTGATTCTTCTTACCGCTAATTAAAATTTAATTTGTAGTATATGTACATTCGCCTGCTGTATTTGACCTTTGTCCCGATTTAGCCGGTAGAGTTTGTTAGGTCTCCGCTTATCGGCTTGCCCTGGTGTTTTATTGCGAGGTGATTTGCTGCACTTTAGAAACTGGCATGCTGTTTGCAATTTATTGTTTTATTTCTGCAGAGGTTTTTATTTGGAAATGTGTGTACTTTTAAACTGGCATGCCGTAATTTATTGTTTTATTTCTGCAGAGGTTTTCATTTGAAATTTGTGTAGAATCGTGGCGTTTCGGTAAACAGATGTTTTTGTTCTTTTGTTTCATCGTCGTCTAGTTGGCGACGCAGATTTCCTTTATTCATTTGATCTGTTCACCGATTCATAAAACGTTACTATTGGCGACGTAAACTAATGAAAACATGTTATTAAACAGTCGTTTTACAAACTTAAAACTGCCAACTAAAAGGAAATTGTACACACTGACGTAGATAAACAATATTAATATTGTTGTTTGACGGTTGTAGAAAAAATATTGTTTGTATTACGAGAGCGAAATGTTTTAGATCTTTCGAATGACTTTTCTGACTCGGCTATCGCCTCGTCAAAAGAAGTAACATTCTCACGTTCTAAAATCATTAATTTCGCGCACTTAACACAAAAATTACTATTAAAAAGAATGAAAACGTAATTTTAATCTTTTTATCAAACATGTCAAGAATGGCATTTACATTTTCTGCTCAAACTAGGTGGCTTTAAACAAAAATGTTTTAGAATGCTGTCCCGGTGGACTATACTTCAATATGGCGTCCCTAGTCCACACACATATAAGCTGTTTACGATCTTTTGGTGAGTACGGTAATAGTAATTAGATTAGACTTAATTATATACAAAGTGACCCACCTGAAAGAAATTGCACCACTGGGCCGATGAAAACCCTTATGTCTTCCATCAATCACCAGTTTAGATTCAGCGTCAATGTATGGGCTGGAATTATCAATAGTAATATAACAAGGGCGAGACATACATACTTACCGATAATTTTTCACACGCCAAGGGTCGAGTGCTGGTTGCAATGAAAACTGTCCCGAGGGCAGTTTTCTAAGGGCAACCAGCACGATGACTCTTAGCACGGGCAAAATTATATGTAGGTAAGTGTGTTGCCCGCGTTTATATTTTGAAGATTATTACACAAAACCCGTGTACGAATTATGATTTAAAATTGATCTAATAATGCCAAAAAATTCAAATTGCTTGTTTCTTGCATTTCTATTTCTAATTATGACACCATCTACGGGGTCGATAATTATCCCTAGGGAGCTTATCGCTTGGTAAGCAGCCCACGGGCGCTTATCAGCTAATCAGTTCGGGATTGGTCGATTTTCAAAAAATGCACGATTCTCATTGGATGATATCAGTCATGTGACAGTTGTGTGTAATAATAGGAAATAGACTAATAAGGCCACACATTTTGCCTCGTCGATTAAACGCCGAAAATTTTGTCAATTTTTTTAACAACGATTTACCGGGATTATTGGAAGAAGTACCGTTACTTGTCAGGAGAGATATGTGGGCTCAGTTAGATGGAGCTCCAGCCCACTGCTGGCTTGAAACTAGGGATTGGTTAAATCAAAACTTTCCAGAGCGGTGGATCGGGCGTGATGCTCCGATACCATGGCCCGCAAGAAGTCCCGACTTAAATGTCCTAGACTTTTTCTTTTGGGGCTTTTTAAAAGCTCATGTTTATCAAGTAGAAATTGAAACCGAAGAGCGACTTATTGAACGGATAAATAATGCAGTTAGAGAAATACACAATCGTAACATGCTGCAAAATCTAATACCAAACATTCTTACTCGGTGTACCAAATGTGTAGAAGTTAGAGGTGCTCATTTTGAACAGCTATTGTAGCCAAAAAAGAGTATTAATTTAAATAAAACGCATTCAATCTTGATTTGTCTATTATTCCAAAATTTTTAGAGGATATCCATGAAAAACATAAACACATACTTGATTTAATTGCAGAATCACAAACATATACGATCAAGGGTAACTAAATGCATGTCTCTTACCTTTAAATTGTACAGCGTTGCCAAATTAAAAAACCTTTAAGTGCTTATAATTTAAAGACTCTTCGTGTAAGACCAAATTAGTGTTAAAGTTTTTTGCTTGATTTTCAACGTAGAATTGCGTGCGCTAATTATTAGCCGCACGTCGATTAAAGTAAATAATTGCAAAAATTTAGTTAAATTCATAAAATTATGCATACCTTTGAAGAAAGTCAAATAAAATATGACAGTTGTCAGAAGTTTGTGTGGTTAATATCACAAAGATATAATGTTTGTTAATAGTTAGCGACCGGGACCACCTCTATGCCATCCCACACGCCCATAGTACCCGTTTGTGAATTTTAAAAGTGATCTGTGCTGCGGTGTGGATTTGTATACCAAACATACACACATACTTTGAATTTTATTTATAAAAGAAGAAGAAGAAGAAGAAGATAATTATGACGAACTTCAGATTACATTGTGGAAAAACTTACTACTTCTAAAATTCGCAAAATAAACAAAAATGCTAGGTGATCACAGATCACGCGTTATTAATGATTTCAGAATTAATGGATTTATGTTATTTTATACCCTAGAGACTATGATGCATTAAATGACGCAATATGAAGCAATAATAATTATATAGATTACTAGCAGCTAGGTGTTGATAAACATATTATTAAGAAATGCACGTAACTAATACTGAATGGTATCAACACATAACAATACAGCGTGTTTAGTTTTCGAGGTACAATAGGCAACATTGGCAAATACCTCGATCAACGGTAAAACACAGCGCGTCGGATGGTTGCGTTATTTGACGTCAGCATCGATGCATATCAAGTAACATGATGCACTTTTGGTGGTGTGTGGAGTCGTTTTGAATCAAATTTAAATGTGTTTAATTATTTCAACTGAGCACTCCCATCCGTTTTCTGTTTTTATAGATTTTCTAAAGTACAGGAAAGTCCAGGCGGGTTGGGAGAACGGCTTTGCTCATTTTGTATAGCTTTGTCAGCGGGCAAACCTTGAATTTATCCCCTCTGATATGTGGCCGATGTGTCCACGGTGGCCGTTGTGTCCACGTCCGCTATGTGGCCATTGTGTCCACGGTGGCCGATGTGTCCAGGTCTGCTATGTGGGCGACGTGTCCAGTGTGGCCGATATGGGCATACAAAAATTCTGTGTGGCCGTTGTGTCCAGTGGCCGTTGTGTCCAATGTGGCTGTTGTGTCCACGTCTGATAAGTGGCCGAAGTGTCCACTGTGGCCGATATGGGCATACAAAAATTCTGTGTGGCCGTTGTGTCCAGTGGCCGTTGTGTCCAGTGTGGCCGTTGTGTCCACGTCTGATAAGTGGCCGAAGTGTCCACTGTGGCCGATATGGGCATACAAACATTCTGTGTGGGCGTTGTGTCCACGTCTGAAATGTGGCCGTAGTGTCCAGAGTGGCCGTTGTGTCCAGCTAACCCTGTGGCCGATACGTCCAAGGTGGCTGTTGTGTCCACATATCGCTTTTGGACGTTGTGTCCAGTGTGGCCGATATGTCCATGCAAAATTACGTGTGGCCGTTGTGTCCAGTGGCCGTTGTGGTCTAGACCCGCTACATCATCCAATCAGTTTTAGTCCAACATGAAAAGTAAAAATCATACCCAACTCTGTCCCAAAAAGGTCGTGAACGGCTTATATCAAGGTGGTATATATTGTTACAGGCCATGACACTGGCTCTGTTGCCAGATTGTGTGCTAGGCCATTCCAAGGCACACTAACTTTTGTTTGTTTGAAATATACTTAACGTTAAAAACTATTTTGACAAGACAGGTCATATAAGTTCCAAAAAATGCCTTTGAAGTTTTACGTACCAAGCTGCAAGTCAACCTACGCTTCATCAGTTGCTCCATATGTTAACGTGTTCAAGTTTCCATCTAATGAAACGGTGGCACAAAATAGAAAGACATTTTGCATTTAGAGAAGTGGCAGATTGGAAAGGCTAGTGTTGTGTGTGAAAATCACTTTAAAAGAGCAAATATAAAAGGTAATACGATGAAGAGACTTGTTCTGACTGCAATATCACTAGCTTCCAGGTAAGTTATTTTGAAAAAATTACTGTTTTAGATGAAGTCAAAATTAGTAACGATTTACTTGCAATCGAAAATTAGGTAGGTACCTACTCATTAGGAATTGTTTTTAAATCGAATATTACGGCGGCGATGTAAATAGCAGTGATTTTATAGATTTTTTTCAACTGGGTGCATCCCAATGACAGTGATGGTGCACTGACAGATTGTTTATTTAGTGACCAAAACTAGTAATTTTTTTGTTAAAGGTTGGTAGGCCATTTCAAAGGTCACTTTATAGGCCCAGTGTCATGGCCTGGAAGAATATAGACCGCCTTGCTTATATACGTGAATCTCTTGGTTTGGGAGGTATAATTTTAGGTTAGCAGCAGTTTAAGATTTGGGTGTACGTAGTACACAATGTTCTATCATTTGTGTGGAAACCACTGCTTTTCAGAGGTTTTCTGCGCTTGCACGGCAAACGTCAAACCCAGTGGGGACGCTATACTGAACTTTTCCCGTCATGGTGTTTTAGTTATTGCAGTAAATAATTTAATTTCGTTTGCGTATAAAAATGAGTGATGTAGAATACGATGGTGTACATAGTGAAATCGAACAAGCTTGGAACATTGGTTGTTCCTCAATAATTCCTGAAAAGTCAAGATTTCGTTACGAGATTCATATAAAATCTTCAAAAGCTGGTGTACGGAGAAAAGTTGTGGAATTAATGAAAAAATCTTGCTGGCTTATTTCATTTGGCGAAAAGAGAAACTGAAATCACCTGGAAGTCTTTTGTTTGAATATTCCATGTTGAAAAGCACATTTATTTTATATAATAAAATCGATATATCCAAGTTTGCAATCTTAATCGCATTCCTTAAAAGGAAAAATGTTGGGCACAAGTAAAAAAAAGCTGCTATTTTCACTAAGGAATGTATGACGAAGTTTTTGACAGAAGCACCGGATGAGGAATTTTTAATTCTTAAGGTATTTTTATGTTCATTTACATGATAGTAACTTATAAGCTAAGTATTGTTCGTTCGTATTTTTAGGTGGGAATGATATTAGGCAAATCAGGCGTGTGTAGAAGAGAAGAATTGTATAACATGTGCATGGAAGACATAGAAGATCGGGAATCATTTTTGACCGTGAGACTTCCCAACACGAAAACCAACATTGAGTGAACATTTACGGTAATTGACAGAGATATTCAGAATATGCAGAAAATACTTTAGGCTACGTCCACAAAATGCAAAGAGTCAGCATTTATTTTTGAAGTATTATAATGGGAGGTGTTATAATCAAGTAGTTAGCAAAGGAACTATTGGGGGTTGACCGTCGAAAATTGCAAATTTTCTAAACTTAGAACAGCCTGATATGTACACTGGTTATTCCTTTAGGCGTAGTTCGGCGACATTTTTAGCTAACAAAGGAGTGGATATATTAGGATTGAAGAGGCATGCTAGTTGGCGGTCTTCTACAGTCGCGGAAAGTTACGTCGAAGACTCACTAGAAAATAAACTTGACTTTGCTGAAAAAAAATTACATACAGAACAAGGTAGCAAGGTGAAACAAATACTGAATTCAGCAACACTTTCTGTAGCAACTACTAAAGAAGCCAGCCAAATTATGTTAAAGTCAGCAAGAGTTTCTGTGAACTCAAGTAGTGAAGAAGCCAGCGGAATTATAATTAGTAACTGTTGGTTCAATTAAAATATCAAATAATTTTATTGAAGTGTAATAATGTTTATACCATTACTGAGTGTTTTGTGATTTATAGAGTTTTTTAAATGACTACTTTTCAATTTTTACTTAGTAGTAAATTACTTACCGTTCTGTTTATCTTAGTAATCAGTAAACATACTTTACTGATTTGGCAACAAACGCGGTAACTAAGTAAAATCGTTCTAACGTACAAAATTTTTTTTCACTACCTTCCTTGCAAGTAATCCTTACACTGTCTGATTTGAGGGATGTAGAAAACATTTACAAAAATTGTTACAGTTTCCATGACAATGTACTTACTTTCCTAGAGAAGTGAATTATTTACATCCCGCATTTACTATAACTGACGAGATACCACGTTTGCCATTTGAAAAACATGAAGAAAACCATTATCGCTCTTACTATTATCCATTTAAAATCAGAGTACAGGCACAAAGCTCATAAAACAGCATTCGCAATTGTATTCACGTATTTTTCACAGTGCGTTTATATCTGCCAAGCAAAACGTCACAGCACTGTAACAATGCCGCAAGCTCCAAAATAGGCTACTAGATATAACTTAAAAAATGTAATAATTTTACGCTATTGCCATGTAAAATAAATGGAAAAGAAATATTGGTAGTGAAAAAAAATTATGTACTTTACACAGGATGTAGTTAAATTTACACTACCTCGCTGCGCTCACTTACAAAAAATGGGATACTAAAGCGCAACACCTAGTCCCTCTTACGCAAATGTCACCCTTACCTACTATCCTGTTTTTTACTTAACGAGGCTTTGATGACCAAATAAAGGCGAAATAGCCTTAACATAAGATGCGGAGCAAATGCCGCATTCATCCGGTGTAACCCGAGGGTACCGATAACAGACCCAGCACCAGACTCAAGCACAATCTGAAGACACATTGTCTAAGATTAAAACATGGAAAAAGGTTAAAGGAAGAAAGGCTACAGAGCACAACTAGTAGTTAGCAAGATTAAGACAAGAATACAGAGAGGTCAGCACCACAGCTAAGAGAGCTATAAGACGCGATAAAAGCAATGGATAGATTACCTCCCCATCTAGCACAAGTAGCAGGAAAATTCCACAACGCACGAGAGCCAATCGTGAGCAAAGAGCTATACACCAACATATAAGGAATTCTTCAAATGAACCCACTGTCGAAGAAATTAGGAAAGAAATTAACCAGCTAAAACTTTGAAAACAGCCGGAACAGATAGTATACAACCTGAGCTATTCAGATTCACCGAAACAATACCTACAGAGTGGAAGGACGGTCTGATTATCAAACTCCTAAAGAAGGGTGATCTTGGTGAGTCCCTAAATTGGCAACGAAAATTGTTAATATGATAAATAAAATTATTCCTACTATTATAACAAAACTGGCAGAGACCGTAGAACCCACCCTTCGCAATTAACAAGCAGATTTCAGATCTCATCGAATACTCCATTTTTACTTCCTTTTACTATAAAGGAAGTATTGCATTCACCCCAAAAATTCGAAATTGAGTTTTCAACAAATCTTCACGTTTTAGAGTCCCCTGAACCCAAAAAACATATTTTTTTTCATTGGTCTGTCTGTCTGTCTGTGTGTCTGTGAACAGAATATCTCAAAAACGAAACGAGGTATGGCGTTGAAACTTCATATATAAGTTTTGTGTACTATGTAGATGAGACAGCAAACTTTTGAAGAAAATCCCATAACCGAAAGTAGGTGTTTACTCTTGTGATTTTTCAGTTTTTTTCGATTTTTTCAAAAACGGCTCTAACGATTTTTTTTAAACTTTACATTTTTATTACATTTTTAATGTGTATTGATGTGAGATAAGTGATTTTCTAGTTGAATACTTATAAAGTGGGTTTCTTTTGTTTTTTTTTCTATTTTTTTTATTAACTCCTATTTTAAATAAAACACCCGGTATATTATTACATTTTTGAATTCACCTTAAAATTCTAGAGAAAATTTGTCTCTTCAACTAACGCTCTATTTTGTACCGTTTTTGTAGAATTTGTAATTTTTGAAAATTTTTGACAAATGGTTAAAAATTAAAAATGAAATTTTTGACTAATTATAAGATCACTGTAAAAGGAAGTTGTGTGAGTGTATCACACCAGATTTTTTTGCGTTCAATTCCAGTACGTTTCAGTATCCCATATGCATGTACTGATTTGTAACTTTTGTTGTCCTAAAAATTTTCTATCCTTGTTCTGACGTGATATCAATGTTAATTCTAATTAGGTGCTTGGTAATATTTCTGATTGGACCATGGTATTTTAAGTGTAAAAACTTCGAAACTGTATTTACCATTGTATTTTATTATTTTATTAGTTAATTTATATAATATGTATATTATCAAAATATCAAAAACCTTTTCTACCATTATGTGTAACGTATAAATACATAACCAAATGACTACAACTTAACTAAAATAACAGAATTTACAATTTTCTACCAATAATTAAAATAAGTTCTTTCCCATATACATCGTATAAACGCCTTGCCCATTCTTTTTTATTTTGGCGGTCTTTTCCCTTCACTCCAAGTCATTCCTTTTTCAATTAGGTTTTCTTCTACTTTCTTGCCCATAATTTTCTTGCTCTTCGCCCATTCTTATTGTGTCCAAACCATTTCATTTGTTAAATAATAAAAATGAAATAAGTATTGTTAAAGAATCATGTGTCTTTAATTTTAATTAAAAGCCAAATGAAAACTAAAACCGCATAACTAACCTCAAAAAGTATATTGTGTGACAACTCTGTCAACCTCAATTAATTGTCAAATTATGGATGCTGATTTGAATAGGAATTTTTACTTCCTTTTACGAAGGAAGTATTGGGTTCACCCCAAAATTTTGAAATTGAGTTTTCAACATATCTTCACGTTTTAGAGTTCCCTGATCCCAAAAAAACATATTTTTTTTCATTGGTCTGTCTGTCTGTCTGGGTGTCTGTGAACAGAATATCTCAAAAACGAAAAGAGGTATGGCATTGAAACTTCATATATAAGTTTTATGTACTATGTAGATGAGACAGCAAGCTTTTGAAGAAAATATCATAACCGGAAGTAGGTGTTTACTCTCGCCATTTTTCAATTTTTTTCGATTTTTTCAAAAACGGCACTAACGATTTTTTTCAAACTTTATATTTTTATTACATTTTTAATGTGTATTGATGTGAGATAGGCGATTTTCCAGTTGAATACTTCTAAAATGGGGTTCTTTTGTTTTCTTTTCTATTTTTTTATTAACTGCTATTTTAAATACAACACCCGGTATATTATTACATTTTTGAATTCAGATTAAAATTATAGAGAAAATTTGTCTCTTCAACTAACTCTCTATTTTGTACCGTTTTTGTAGAATTTGCAATTTTTGAAAATTTTTGACAAACGCTTAGAAATTAAAAATCAAATTTTTGGTTAATTATAAGATCAATGTAAAAGGAAGTTGTGTGAGTGTATCACACCAGATTTTTTAATCTTATACCACACATACAGCATTGATGACCAGGGATCTTCTTTCGTCGGATGTACTTTTGTGATAACATAGTTTCATAAAAGTAAGCCGATATTTCTGAAATTTTTCATGAGATCATAATTTTACATTTTGAACAACTCTTCCTGATGACATTTTGTCGTATTTAAAACAGAAGGGGTACTTTACCTGAAAAAATAATTGCTTTTATCTACGCTCGTGAGGGTTTATGAAGACCAATCCAAAATTTTCGTATTAAGATTTTCCACTCAGAATTGTACAAGGAATATCGCTACCTGGAGCTTTTGCGCCACTTTTTATACACCCTGTATATTTGAAGTAATTTAACGGGCTCATATGGTTTCTGTTGAGAACCACTTCTCTAGACGATGTTAATTCTTTCGTAACACCCTGTATAGTGATGAAGATGCGCTATTTGCATTAATTAAAAACTATATGATCCACGGAGACGAGAAAAAATATAAAAATAAATATAACAATTGAAAAAAATCCTAATTCATTTTCTATTAATTTACCATATTTTTATACATGATTAATTTCAACGATTTCAGCAGTATATTGCTTTAGGCAACACTTTAAGCATGTCAGTATTGGATCAGTCGTTTGTTTATAATTTCAGTATTAGGTGAAATCATAATATATTGTAATGATACAACCATAAGGGAGTTAGAATTAAATTTAGAAAATATTAAGGGATTGCAATGGTTAAAATTAATTTGGATTTATTCAGGTATAAGAATGGAAAATAGTTATTCGAAAGACAGATGGATTTGAAAATAATATAATATTGTATAAGTTGCAGTTTGAAGCGAATGACAATTACTTAATTTGACATAAAATAGAAATTTAGTAGGTTTAACTCAAATATATTAAGACTAGAGTGAATAAAAAGGAATTTGATATCGTCAAGTAATTAAGTAATTTTGCTTTAATTATTGATAATAACAAATTTTGAAAATGTAGTAAAATGAATTTGATGTGATTAAAAATATTTAAAATAACCCTGTTTTTTTATTGAGAAATGTTTTGAATAATAAAAAAGGGTATACTTAAAATATACGCGGTTAATAATAGTGGAATTTTAAAATAACAAGAAGAAGCAAAGATTTAACTAATGAAGATTATTGGTATGTAGAAAGAACCAATGGATAGCAGAATTATTCTACAAAAGTGAATTATTGAATAAATAGGTCAATCTTATTGGAAAAGTCCATATTACACTAATCAAAGTGGATTACGTCAAGCTGTTTGGTGCTAAGTAAGACTTTCAGAGGAGGATCATCGGCTAAAGGAAGCACATTACAGGAGGATAGTAGATGCGGTAGCAAGTCTGCAGGTTTGCTCTGTTCGCTGGGTGCTGTAAAAAAAGTGGAGTTTGCTGATCTTGGACAGTTAGGGCGTCGTGTCTGTCTGTGAACCGTACATTGCGGGAAGATACTTGAGAGGGTCGAGTAACAGGTTAAAAAGGAGGTTGACATCTGGAAACGTATTTGCTCATTATTACTGAAATAATTGGGCGATCTTCCAAAGAAACAAAATTAGTTACACTTAGGTCCAGAAGCCGGCCGCCAGCTCAGCGATTGGAGGCCTGTAGTTTTTAAGAATAAAACGGTAGAGCAATAATTAAACAAATGCCCAGTGCGCTAACAAATTTTGAAATAACGGCGAATGCACCCCGATGTTCTAACGAGAATTTGTTAACTCAATACCAAACACTATATTATACTTCCTGAAAGTTAGCTCCAAACAAAGTAATCAGCCTTAACTAAACTCACCCTGTATACTGGCATAAAGATCATATAATTTCGTGCAAATATCACAGTACAAGTAAATACATAATTATCACAATCAGTTAGAAGGATCGCTCTACATTACTTAATTACAGGCTACAACATACTTACAGACTTACAACAAAATACAGGAATGCTATAGATCTCACACATTAAAAGGGCGTCTTAGCAAGTCACCTGGTCGCACAACCTCCTAGCTCAGTCCTGGAGGAAATCGTAAACGCAGTTCCGGCTTTCGGCAATAAATTCGTAAGGCCGAGCTGGCGTCTTTCAGCGCAAACTGCATTACGACAGCGAGATGGGGATGCTAAAGCAGGAGAGACAGCAACCCCCAGATTAGTCCTTCTCGTGCCATAGCTAGGCGCTGTAGCGGTCGCCGTGGACACGGAAAACATTCGAACGCGTAGGAAGAACTTCCTCTCGTGAGATCGGGGCATGAAAGCCACGAAAACGTGAAGGCTTGCATTTCACCAATACGGAAAACTAAGCAAAAGCCTTATAAAACATCTCCGAAGCTCTTGAATTACTAGACCACCATACTGCTTGTTTTAAAGCTGCGAGTAAAAAGAACGCGTCGAAAGCAGTAATCGGCATTTCCAAGATAAAAGCGCAACCAAGTGCGAACCATTCACGCGACGCGCGGGAAAATACCATTCGAATTTGAATTTAAGAAGGCAGCGTAATCCATACGTAACAAACGTTGTGCGGACCAAATGAAAGGTAGGTGATTTCTTATTAAAATCATAACTAGAAAGGAAATAAAGACAATTAAAAAGTGAACTAATTAAGAAATAATTACCTACTGTGTTTATTAATATTATTGTGTACCGTTGTAAAAATTGGGTATTTGTCACTTGAATTTCAGATTTGTTTCGACAGTTGGTTGACATAAGTATTGTAACTTATGCAAATGAGATTAAAAATATTAGAAAATTATGTTTTCAGGAATCAAGTAACTAGATAAAAGTTCATATTTATGGCGCCCAAGCGTGAGGCTGGTAAAAGTCAAAAATAAACCAGGTTGTTCGACGACATATTTCATATCAATGTCGCTCAAACGTGGGGCTTGATATTTGTGGGGCACAACCTTAAATAAATAAACTTGCCATATTTAAAATGCTCAAACGTGAGGTTCATTGTGATTGTTAGCCAGCTTAAACGAGCATATTTATGTAATCCAAGTGTGGGGCTTAGTATTTGTGAGACAACCTTAATTAAATACAACACCTTGTTTGTCATATCATCTTAATATTGAGATTAAGATTGAGTAGGACGTATTAGGGGTACAACCATATATAAACGTGCCATATTTAATTGACCTGTTAATTCATAAAAATACAATAAGGCAGGACAAGCATTAATAATTCAATAAAGGTGATAAGAATGTTAATTGTCAATAATTGTTGAACCAAATAAATGGATTTATATTTTAATAAAAAGTAAATTGTATTAAGAATTTAAAATAAAATGGTTGATAAACGGATTACACGAAAAAGTAAAAGGACAGAAGAGGAAAAAGGAAAGGAACAGGAAGAAATGGAAGTAGTAGCAAGTGGTGCTGAGGTAGAAATGGAAGATGAACATCAAGAAGATCAGGAGATCAGGTAAGAATTTAAGAGAAACAGACAGCAAAAGAGGACAGCATGAAACAATGTATGGTAATGATGCAACAAATGATGCAAGAAAATGAGAAGAAGGCAGAAGAAAGGAAAAGCACATTGTAGAATTCAATTGTGAAAAACGCAGAGGAAACAAAGAAAGATCTAGAAGTGTTGAAGAGAGATTTACATGAAATAAAGGATGTTGCTGTAGAAAGAGAAAGAAGATTGCAAGCATCAATCAAGAAGGATGCTGAGGAAAGAGAAAACAGGTTAAACAAGGATGCAGGAGAAAGGGAAAGCAGATTGCAGGCAGCTATTCAAAATACTGCAGAGAAGTTACAAGAGCAAAAAGAAAATGCTGAGAAAATGGCTCAGGAACATAAAGCTTATGCAGGTAAGATGGAAGATTCCTTGAACAAGTTAAGGGAAGAATTTAATAAAGTACAACTGGAAAATAAACAAGAACTGCAATTACAAGTTAATAATATTTGTTTTAAATTAGAAAATTATAAAGAGGAAGTTAAGAATGAAGTGAGAATGGAAAGGCAAGGAGAAAACAAACAACTAGAAGAAACTTTGAAACAAACAATGGGAGAAAAGCTAAATAAGTATAAAGAATAGTTTGAAGGAAAACTAGAGGGGATGAAGTCAACAATAGAAGAACGTATAAGAACACCAAAAGAGTCTATCGATGAAAGAGTTGATTTGATGGAAAGGAAGGCAGAGGAAAATAAAGTGGTAATGCAGGGAGAAATTTCAAACAATGAAAGGAATATTAATTTATTAACAGACAAAAATTCAACGAAATTTACGGAGGTAGAAAAAGATTAAGAAGAATACAAGATGGTACTGAAAATTTAAACGGTATGTTACCTATTTTCGAGGGTAGAATAGGAGAACAACCCATGACATATTTAGTGAAATTAGATGACATAATGAAAACAGCTCATGATGTTAACAAGAGGTTACAAATAATTAATATGACTCTAAAAAGTAATGCAGATGTCTGGCATAGTATAATAAAATTAAAGTATAAGAATTATGAAGAATTTAGGAAATTATTTATGGACCAATATTGGAGTAATACACATCCGGCACAAGTAAGAACGCAACTGACAACAGAAAGATATATAGAAAGAGGTAGAACGCGCGAAATGTATGTGATACATGAATTCAATAAAGCATAGCATTTAACACCGAAATTGGCTGAAGAAGAAACAGTGCAACATCTATCCCGACATTTAGAAGGGGAAATTACAAGAGCTGTTGCTGTACAAAACATTAAAACTATGAAAGATTTCTTGGAAATAGTAAGAAATTATGATATGGCAATTTTTAATAATAGAGATAACAGCAGAAAAGACGAGGAGAAAGAAGTTTAACTATAATAGGAATATTAATAGATGGAGAATCTATCAGAATAGGAATAATTTTAATAATAATGAAAGAAATTACAATTACAACTATGAAAGGAACTACCAGAATAGGAATGATCATAATAACTATGATAGGAAAAGATAGAATGCGATGGTTGATGAGAAGAATAAGGAGAAAATGAACCAAGAAGACACAATAAATAAATATCCCAATTGTCAATATGTAAACACTGTATATAGACAAGATTACAATAAGAGAGGCTGATGCAAGAAAATACAATACAAGTAGCTGAGGTTTATGAAGAGCCCTCAGATAAAAAAACTGAAATTTTAATTAATTTAATTAATAACATCACGGATTTTAACACTAATTTTGAGAATAATGGGAAAGTTTTACTAGAAGCAGAGGAGGAAGAAAATCAAATTTCAACTTTACCATTCATAAAAGTCAATTTAAATAATAACGAATATCTAGCATTAATAATAGTGGTGCAATGGCTTCATTAAAAAAGAGGAACTAATTTTGGAGAATTTAGATGTCTTACTTAAAAACATAATTAATTTTAATAAGATAGATTTGTTATCTGCAACCAAAAGAAAAATATCAACTACTAACATAATGTTAAATATTAAAATAATTATTAATAAATGGGAAAGTGTTGTGAGATTGTTCATAGTGAAAGCCCTAATATTGTATTGGGAATCGACGTAATTCAACAAATGGGAATAAAAATAGATGGGGAGCAAAAATGCATTCATCTAAAGGGGTTAATTAAATCTTGGACAGAATCCAAAAGTGGCTGCCAAGAAAATAAGTGCTGCCAAGTCAAGAGTACTGGAGGCGCATTAAAATGGAGTGAAGGTATAATAATTAATACTAATACAATATTGAATATAAAGAATGATTATACTGATACAGGGGTATTGTTGAACGATTTGAAACTAGGTGAGAAAAATCTACATTTTAAGGGCAGAATATTAGAAATAATTTACAGAAACATAGAGATTATTAATGAAAAAGTAGGTCAAGCAGAGAAATGTATTCACAGGCTACAGGTTAACGAATCACAGAGTTTTAATAGTAAGTCGTATCCAATTACTTTTGCATTAAAAGCACAAGTTAAAAAGGAATACAGAAAATGGTAAAGGATGGAGTAATTGAATGTTCAAAAAGTAATTTTATTAATCCATTAGAAGTAGTTAAGAAACGTGATGATTCACTTCGTTTATGTTTAGATGCACGCAGAATTAATCAGATAACAAACGATTGATGGGTTGTTAAGTAGAATATGGGACAAGAAAATAATTGCATGAAGAGTCTAGAAAGTATACAGGTTTCAGTATTCATGGGGAGATTTTCAGTTTAAAGTGGTACCATTTGCTCTTTCAACATCATGTGCTGCACTCATGAGAGCAATCCAGAAGATTTTAAACAAATTTGAAGACTTTTATGTGCATTATATTGATATTTTATTGTTTTCTGAAAACGAGCAACAACATTTAAAGCATTTGGAAATTGTAATCGAACCATTAAATGAAAATTGAATCTATCAAAATGCGAATGTATGCAAGAAACTGTAACATATTTAGTATATGAAATAAGTAAGAATGGAGTTACAATAAATGAAAAACGTCTTGAGGAAATTAAGAATTTACCTCGTCCGAAGAATTTTAAAAAGTTAAGAGGTTTATTAGGTGTTTTTAATTATTATAAAAGGTTTATTAATAACTACTCAGATTTGACGTTACCTTTGGTACAATTATTAAATAAGGATGTTAAATGGATTTGGAACGAAGAACGAGAAAAAGCATTGAATACCATCAGAGGTTTCATGAAGGATTATTACTAAAATATCCGAATTTTAAAAAAAAGTTTGTACTTTGTAGGGATGCTTCCGATCAAGCAATAGCAGCTGAGTTGATTCAAATACAAGAAGGGATAGAAGTGCCAATATGTTTTATGTTAAGGATTCTGAAAGAGTATGAAATCAGATATACAATAGCTGAAAAAGAAATGTTGGCAACGTATTTAACGGGAAACAAATTTGACATTGAAGCAGATAATTCAGCGATTTCTTTCCTGAAAAACAAAACTTTTCATAATGATAGTTTACACAGATGGGCATTGTACTTACAACAATTGTTGTTCTGTACCCGTTTACGGTCTGTGAGACCGAACAAACACATGATGCAGTATATTACTTAATGCGCTAGCGTTAGTTTACCGCCCATTTCACTACCTTCCTATATATTGCCATTGAAGATCCGTATGAAGTTTTGAGTTCGTGCGTGCAGTGGTTTAATAGTAATTTAAGATACAAGTGCGTGAAGCTACTCTTTAGGCACGAGTGGGGTAGCGAGCGTTTTAAGCCTCACAAGTGATTAAAGATGCTTTACGCGTGTGTATCGTACAATATTTTATCTACGATAGAATCTAAAAAATATTTTACAAGTAAATTAGAATTGCTAGCAACCGGTCCTAATTTTGAGTGTTTTAAAAATTTTAAAACACGTTGCTACTAACTACGTGCCTAATGAAATTTTTTAAGCACGTTGCTATTAACGACGTAAACTAATGAAAACATGTTATTAAACAGTCGTTTTACAAACTTAAAACTGCCAACTAAAAGGCAATTTTACACACTGTCGTAGATAAAAGTTATTTATAATTTCGGTTTTAGAGACCGAAGCGGGTACCGGAGTTGTTTTTATTTTTACCTTTGATATACGACCAATGTGAGGAGAAGGTAGTATTTTCTGCATTTTTAGTAACACTGTTATACTAAAACATTATTATAGTCATGGCAGATTTTATGAGAAAGAACAAGCGCGACTAGAACAGACGATGCGAGATATAATAGCGGAGGAGAATGTCGACAACGCGTTTTATGATGATGTGCCATCGTCTGACGAAGATAATTTACTGAAAACTAGGGAAATGAACAGTGACACTGAACAGGAAATATCTTATTATGAAGACGTTAGTGAACAGGAAACTGATGCCATAAGATATTTTATTATTTTTATGGAGGTGGCAGAGGGGTGTCGGACTGCGAGACCGGTGCGGGTACTGATGTCTTGGAATTTTGAACGGGTACTGGAGGGTTAACCTTTCCAGCATCTTGTATACTTTAATATTAATTTGCAATTAGATAAATATGATGAATTCGATATTACAATTAATATTTTTATATAACCTTAGAAGATGTATTGCTTATATGAGTCATTCTTATTATTACATTTATTAGCTATTTTAAAGGAGTCCTGAGAATTACAAACCATCCTATCGGCGGCTTCACATATTATTGTACATAGTTTATTTTGTTTACTCATGAAACATGCAAATATAAGAACTGGAGCGAAGGGCAATGTGAAAAAGGGATTATATGTGAATCGACCTTTGAGTTGTTTAGTCGATATGTATCTTTAGTTTGGTGTTAATTGTTAAATAAATATATTTTAAAAGAATTTGTTGTTTGTGGAGCTTACACATTGTCTAAAATAAGTAACTTTGCATTTTCCGTACATATACATATGCATGTATATCTATTTATATTTGTAAAGTTCCCATCAATAAGGTAATCCCCACCCTTACAACCGCATCCCGAACTCTCTTAAAAACTACAATCTGCTAGGAGAGTCTCCAAACAGCGAAGTTCACACAAATATTGATTTTAAGGTTTTTCTTATAATTATAACGTTTTATCCATTTTGCATCCCCCAAATCCAACTGGCCCGAAAAAAACCCATATCCCGAATATCGACCCGTAGAAAGTCTCCAAACAGCGAATTTCACGCAATTATTGATTTAAAGGTTTTTCTGATACCCAATTTTGCAACCCCCAAATCCACGCAAAATTCGTGCATCCCGAATTCCATTAAAAAAAATCGACCAGTAGAGAGTCTCCAAACAGCGCATAACAGCGAATTTTACACAAATATTAATTTTACCGTTTTTCTGATAATGATAACGTTTTCCCCAGTTTGCAACATCCAAATCCACCTAGGCCGCCAAATTCGCACATCCCGAATTCTCTTAAAAAATAACATCGATCAGTAGAAAGTCTCCAAACAGCATAGTACAAAACATGTTATCAAATCAATTGAACATTTTCAAGTAAATAAACCGAGAAGAATATTGGCAGACAATGCAACATATTTCAGAAATGCAAGATTAATTAATAATTTGGAAAGGAAAGGAATAAAGCTTTCTTTTTGTAGTATTAGACATCCACAAAGTAATATTGCAGAAAGATACATTAAAGAGGCAATCAAATACTTAACAATATTAACACCTGAAAATCAATATTTGCCAGAAGCTGGAAGCTTTATAAATAATGTTCCGAATACAGCAACGGAGATTAGTCCAGTTACTTTGTGTAAACAAGTAGGTACTACCAGGATATGAGGAGAAGCAAAATAGAAAAATATTAAAACGTGTGCAGTTTAAAATAGGTGACTTAGTAATTGTAAAGAAACTTAGAGTAGCAAATAGGAAAGAGAAAATATGTGCTAAACTTTTATATGCTTATGAAGGAGCTTATAAGATTCTTAAGATATTTAATTACAGCAATACCTATGAACTAATAAATGAAACGGACAATAAAATAAGATTAGAATATATCTATATATTTTACAAATGGAGTAAAGAAAGGTTTTAAAAGTTATTGCTAATAAAGAGTTATAAATGTTTTTATTAGAATATAAATAGTTTTAATTGTTACTAAGTTATTTGGAAAAAAATAAGTGTTATAACTCCTTGTTTGTGTTGAAAGGAAAATTTAAAAATAAGAAAATAAAAAAAGATTTATTTTATTATTTTAAATTTTGAGGAATTATGTAATTATACAACCATAAGGGTGTTAGAATTAAATTTAGAAAATATTAAGGGATTATAATGGTTAAAATTAATTTGGATTTATTCAGGTATAAGGTGGGTTTGTTAATCGAAAATAGGTATTTGAAAAACAGATGGATTTGAAAATAATATAATATTGTATAAATTGCAGTTTGAAGCGAATGACAACTACTTAATTTAAAAAAAAATAGAAATTTTGTAGGTTTAACTCAAATATATTAAGACTAGAGTGTATAAAAAGGGATTTAATATCGTTAGGTAATTTTGTTTTAATTATTGATAATAACAAATTTTGAAAATGTAATAAAGTGATTTTGGTGTGATTAAAAGTACATATTTAAAATAACCCTGCTTTTTATCGAGAAATGTTTTAAATAATAAAAAAGGGTAGGCATACTTAAAATCTAAGTGGTGAGTAATAATGGAATTTTAAAATAACAAGCAGAAGCAAATACTTAACTAATGAAGATTATTGGTATGTGGAAAAAAACTAATGGATAGCTAAATTATTCTACAAAAGTGAATTATTGAAGAAATAGATGGGTCAATTTTATTGGAAAAGTCCATTTGACATATTACATTAATCAAAGTGGATTACTGTTTGGTGCTAAGTAAGACTTCCAGAGGAGGATCATCGGGTAAAGGAAGCACATTCCAGGAGGATAGCAGATGCGGTAGCAAGTAGATGTCTGCATGTTTGCTCTGTTCGCTGGGTGCTGTAAAATAAATTGGAGTTTTCTGATCTTGGACGGTTAGGACGTCTTGCCTGTCTGTGAACCGTGCATTGCGGGAAGGTGCTTGAGAGGGTCGAGTAACAGGTTAAAAAGGAGGTTGACGTCTGGAAACGTTGTGTGGACCAAATGAAATGGGGTAATTTCTTATTAAAATCATAACTAGAAACGAAATAAAAGCAATTAAAAGGTGAACTAATTAAGATATAATTACTTACTGTGTTTTTTAATATTGTTGTGTACCGTTGTAAAGATTGGGTATTTGCATATATGTAATACTTACTATATTGATAGCGGCTATGAGTAGGAAACTCACGAAGGAAGTGAGACAGACAACCAACTCTTCAATGTATAATGGCGAGCTGTGCGCAAGCGCGGCGGCTTCGTCCTCCCAATGGAGAAGTGGTCAAGTTTAAAATTCGCTTCTAAAGGCGGAGTTCGAATTCTCACGCATGCGCACGAAACGCGTTATACTCGTGAAACTATGTCGGCGCCGTAATGTTTTCGGGCGTTCCGAGGCCCTACTAGCAATATATGTATAATACATATATGGGCATTTGACACTTGAATTTCAGTTTTTTTTTTGAAAGTTGGTTGACGTAAGTATTGTGACTTATGCAAATGAGATTACAAATATTAGAACATTATTTTTTCAGGAATCAAGTTAGTAAATAAAAGAATCCACCCCTAATTTTTCAAGAGCTATTTCTAATAATAATAATTATTGACATTCCAATACATAATAGGGAAAAATTTGTAATTTAGAAACAGATTAATATCAATATACTTGAAGGTTCAGTTCATATTTATGGAGCCCAAGCGTGAGGTTTGTAAAAGTAAAAAATAAACCACCTTGTTCGACGACATAGTTCAATATTTTGTATTAAAAAAAATACTAACAAGCTTAATGGCAAATGCAAGAACTATCTCAAGTAGACACTTCTATATTAGAATTTATATTTTTGTAGGACAATTCTTAATTATATTCTCATTTCAGTAGAAAGTGAATATTATAGAATATCTTCAAAGTAAGGAGATACACTTTTACCATATACCTATTAATAGGTATTGAAATGGTATTTGATCCTTAAATCAGCTCTGGTAGTCATGCCAAACAATTAAATATTAAAGTCATAAAAAACACAGAGTTGAAATGATTTGTATATCTGAATAAAATCACATAATTTGTCAATTGAAAGTTGCACTGTAAAATGTAGCCAGTAACATTCGAATTTACTTGAATAGGCTTGAACGGAATGAAACTCAAATTTCATAGGTTGTATGTAGCAATGTAAATGTGTAAAATATAAAAAGGTTGAAGTATTATACCAGCAAAACCCAATTTAATAGAGCTGGCACAGTAAAATTTAAAACATGCAAAGTCACAAAGGTGCGTAGCAATCTAAAGTACATTACAAAAGGTCTTATAATGAGCAGTTTAAAATAATAAGTGGTAAGAGGAGGCTTAACGATTGTAACGTGCAAAAGAGCACAAAGCCAGCCAAATTTACATACAGAAGGAAAACCGAGGAATTTGAAGGATAGCAGGCAAAAGTACAGAAATTAAGATCCAAGCAGGCCAGTGATAAAATTTTGGTGAACACATAAAGAATCAGTGCAGTAACCAAGTTAAACTTAAAAGTGCTTTTTAAATAAACATTGTGGCGCATTCCTAGATGGACAATTTTATGAAAATCAAAGAACAATTATTTTAGGCTAAGGTTATTGTACATAATTATCACATTTGTTAGTTTTAGAATTTTAAATTAATGTAATTGAGTTACTTACTTCCTGTTAAAATCAATGTTTGATGGTAGTTGCATAGCAACCAGACTCTGGCTTGTTTTTAACAATAAAATGATGCTGACACGTTGAAAATTGCTCGAGTTTTAATTAATCTTTTTGGGTGTTGAACATAAATTAAGGTAAAAATAAAGTACACCATCGTGTTCACAAGGCTGCAGAGCATCGACACCAATAAAGGCAAGAGTTTCCACGTCATAAATATACATTTCTTTCGGCTGCTCTTCGACGTTGGCATCGGGGACCTTCCGGACACCACAACGAGCACCGTACGAGGTCTTGAGAAACAAGCAGGGATTACCAGTGGGCAGTTCGAGCAGCCAGCAACCTTCAGATCATCGCCGGGGAGCTGCAGGGAGCGGTAAATTACCAGATGGGACCTGGCCGTAACTTCGCCTGCAAGAGAGGTTAGGTTAGTGAAATTTTTTTATATACGCCCGATGTGGCTGAAATTTTGTCCAAACCTGAAGGCAGTCTTGGACAGCCGGTTTCCGGAGGATTTGTGTGCCCAAATATAATAGCAAGCCCAGGAGAATTAGTTAAAATTGGCAAATGGGCCCCATAAACAATCGAACGCAGACCCACGCCGTTTAAAACAATCAAGGCTTAGCGTCACTAGAAAACAAAGGTGGTTTAGACGCCGTTTGATGGCGGTAAATTAAAATTGACTTACCGATAAAATCTGCTCATTTTAGTTGATTTAATTTCACAAAAACGCACGACTTCTGTATGTTTACAATTCTTAGTGTGTCACCATTTGACGTTGTGAGCGCAGGCGCTCTGTAAAGTAATTTTCACGATAATACAGCGGCGTCCCGCACTAATTTTAACTAAGGAACCCAACGCCCGTTTGAGATTTTAAGTTTCATGCTGTGATTCTATGAGCTAGCCAACTTATTAATTCAGATAAGTAATTCAGATGGGGGCAAAACACCATTTTTAACGACATTGCCAGTAAATAAAGAACCCGGAGTTGTTTTTTACCGAAAATTCAATGTCCGTTTAAAGTCAAATAAAAAGCGTTTTTGTGTGGTGATTTATGTTTAAAGCTAATTCATTACAATATAAAATAATATATCACATAAGTCATTGTTGTATATGACTTTTACAGAGTATTATTCGTGCAAGAAATAATATTACCAACTTCTAAGCAAGATAGCATTCAACAAAAGATATGAAAATTGGTTCAAAGCTGCATCTTACAAGGACTCAGCCTACATAGTGCTTGCAATACCGGGATTCCGGTATCCCGAATACAAGAATCCTGGACGAATTTTGTTCGGTATTGAAAACCGATATTGATGTAAAAAATATTGGCATTTCACTATTAACATATTCCTATAAAAATTACATTTTGCAAAAATATTTAATACAGTTAAAAATGAAATATCTCATAATGTGACCAATAAATAAAAATTTACACATAGACATAATGTAACGTGAAAACGTTCTGAAAAAGACTCATCAATATAACACATAACACATAATATATGTAAGACAAGTTTATATCAATAGAAACGTAAACAGAATCCAGAATGCACGGTGCCATCCCACAGTTCAAACAGTTCCCACGCCCGGCGTGGTGAGACGGCGCGCACGCGCAACCTAACATGTGAGCAAACGAAAATGAAATCAAGCTTCGCTTTGAAATATTTGTTTGTGTTGGTGGCACGGTAAGTCTACGTCAAATTCGAGGTTAGCAGGTTAGGTTTTGCGTCAGTTTTGACACAGACTGATGCAAAACCTAACCTGCGAACATCGATTTTGACAGTGCCTCCAACACAAACAAATATTTCAAAGCCAAGCTTGATTTCATTTTCGTTTGCTCACATGTTAGTAAACAATACACTCCTAATCCAAAAGTTTTTGAGAGCAAATTTTAATAAGGAAAATTAATATTTTATGGATTATTCAACACCATAATGAACGAACCAATGAAAATTGTTTAATTTGTCAGAAACGGCCAATCAAAATTTACTGTCTTTGAAAACACCTGCACCCGTATGCATAGTCGTTCGCGGGCGACTCGCCGGAGTTTCCTTATGAATAGTATGTTGGTGGCACTATACGTCTATGTCAAATTCGAGGTTATTAGGTTAGGTTTTGTTTGTTATTTGACACGGATTGACGCAAAACCTAACCTCATAACATCGAATTTGACATTGACGTACAGTGCCACCAACATATTATTCATAACGAAACTCCGGCGAGCCGCTGGCGAACGACTATGCATACGGGTGTTAATGTCGCAGTGTTTTTACGCGTTCCCGATTGGTTTAAATGATTTCATGTTTGTGAGTAGCCCTTGACTGACATTTCGCCAAAACGTCAAAGTGAAGTTTTCAAATCGGCGTCGTTTTAAAAACTCATAATAATCGTGTTAGAAGCTCCAGTATTGAATTAATAGTGGAAAACGTTAAAAATGTGTGCTGTCGAACATAGGAAAAGTCATATACCCATATTGTTGAATAATCTTTCCAAATATCACTCAAGGTAAAAAATTTCTGAATGTTTAAAAATTAATAATCGCAATAATTGCTTTTATCTACTCCAGTGGGATAAGTAACGCATTACGTCACTCATTTGACACTATTTCAGTTAGGTAATGAAGCTCATTACAGCACTCAGTTATGTAATGGTTTCATTACGCAACTGAGTTGTGTAATGACTTCATTACGTAACTGAAATAGTGTCGAATGACATAATGACATTTGCCTACTAAAATATTTTTGAAAATAACAGATCTGAAATTTCTCTTAATGCACTTTTCTCAATTTTAGGCAGCCGTAGATAAAATTTTGTACAATACATGTGTGATAATGCATCATTAATATACTTGTGTGCTTACATAACTCGTTACTCGCTACGCACTCGTTTGTAACTTACACATACGTATATTAATGATGCTGTTATCCCACTTGCATAGTAAATAACTATTAAAACTCTCTTATATATTACGTAATTGTCTATGTTTTGTGAGGGAATTGTGGTGCTAAGAAGGTTTTTAGGTTTTGTTATGGCAATTGTTTATTGATAGACCTGGCAACACTGCGCTGCTCTGCTGGATACTGGATGGTTCTGCGGCTGCCCGCTACCTTCGTTTGTTATGGTTCGTGTTATCGTAAAAGTAAAGTCTAAACCTAAACGAAATTATTTTCTACCTACGTTAGAATAAATAATCTTGGATATTTTTCAATATTGTGTCGTGATCATACATTCTCCTTTGAAAATTGGGCTGTTGCAAGTTTTTAAATATTCTTGCGGTAAGTAACAAAAATTACTTATTATTAGAGCAATAGTTTGTGTTAATAACGTTTAATAAAAATGTGGCTTCAAACTAAACGATTAATGGCTGCAGTTTTTAAAAGAGATTCATTGAGAGTTAAATTATGTTGCGTGCGGTTTGAGTTCTAGGTGTAATCTGCAATTAATTATGTATATTTCTAAAGTTTTCCATATAACCTCAAAATCATCATTTTCGTGATGCAATGGGTGGTCTGCATAAAAAGTTGCATGTAGTAGATGCTAATACTACAAGTATATACCTAGTTCAATAGTGAAGTATCTATTACACCAATGTATGCTCATGTAATAGAATCCACTATGTATGACTACATCGTAGTTTCGACTTCGTCTTTGAACAATCTACTCCAAATTAATAGTATCTACTATGTATTGGGCTTTTTAGCAGTATTTAATTTAGTTTTAGTGAAGTTGCTGTTCGAATAGATGAAAATCGGTTAATACTACCTAACTTTCGTGGATGCACCTGTTAGAAGTGTATAAAGAGAGAATAACGTCTAGTGATGATGTAATATCTTAACTAATTCAGGTATTTATTATAAATTTTGCTATTTAAATTTAAAAATTCAAATATAGTGAATTATTTTGATTGTAAATTGTTTCTTTAGGTGGAATAGAGAAAATGTGATTTGAATTACAAACCATCTGTTTGGTGACACTGTAGATGATTTCAATAGTAGATACTACGGTACAGTAGTACTTACTACTTGCATTGTAGCATATATTTAAAGTACTATATTGCTAGTAGGGCCTGGACACGCGCAAAAACATTACGGCGCCGACATAATCTCACTCTGAGTACTACGCGTCTCATGTGCATGCCTGAGAATTCAAAGCCGCCTTTAGAAGCGAATTCTAAACTTGACCGTGAGGTTCACTACCCCACCTTGCTGGATGACGCTTGCGCACAGCTCAC
This sequence comes from Agriotes lineatus, assembly GCA_940337035.1. NCBI lineage: Eukaryota > Metazoa > Arthropoda > Insecta > Coleoptera > Elateridae > Agriotes > Agriotes lineatus. The sequence continues at coordinate 128,392 of CALNHX010001848.1, read as the reverse complement.
CAAGTCCGTAGAAGAGTTGGTTGTCTGCCTCACTTACGCTGTGACCTCCCCACTCATAGCCGCTAGCAATATAGTAGTATTTCATACATGCATTGTAGTATAAACTTCCTTTGTGTAATAGATGCTTGGAAACTGAAGTAGATGTTACATGCATAAAAGAGAATGCTGCGAAGATAGCTTTGTTTATATTCACTTTGACACAGTGTCGGCAACTCTCAACGAGATTTTTATTGTACGAAAATGTACGTGTTAGAAATTATAGTACTTATTTCACAGAAATTGCAAAGAATATGAATGTTATCTTTATATTTATTTATATTATGTAGCTCACTATAAAGCTAATGTAAAGAAATGCAGAATATTAAGGAGTAGATTAAGTAGAAGCCCCTCCCATAATTGCGCGCTACATTTGAATGGAATATCGTTGTCGGTAGGCCAGTTGTCCGTAGTTGACGTAGCTCAATTTTATTTGAAATTAAACAATTTTTGAATTCCCTCGGGTTTTTAATTTATAACTTGTAAAACTGGTTTGTGCACAGTCAAGGCCGCCACAGTAATTGTATTACTGAATCTGTCTGTTAAACGCAGTAACTGAGGAGTGTCCTCGAAAGGGAAAAAACTGTAAGAATGGAGTCAAAAGTGCCTTAGAAATTTTTGGATTAGATGTACAGATTCTTCACAACTCGATGTTAAAAAATGTTACCATACATTTTTGGTACTGCTGAAGTGCATATTCATAAAAACCGTTTTTGGAATTTAGTGTGCTGTTGTCACAAGCTGGGAGTATTTGAAAGAGTACGAGGGTCTATGTTACGCAGGGTCGAAGCTTGCATTACAGCAAATGACTCACACTTTAAGCATTTACTGAAATTAATTTTCATTTTTAATGTAATAATTTCCTTATTGTTTATTTGATTTGTTAATGTTTATTTGATTCGTTAAGCGTTTAAGTCATACAGTGCATAATTGCTTAGTAACAGAGGATAATCAAAACTTAAACAGTGTTAAGGGATGCTCATTATGTCACCATTTTCGGCACCATTTTTAACATCCATTCCCGAAGAATCTCTGCATCTAATCAAAAAATGTCTCGGGACTTTTTAACTACATTTTTGTTATTCTTTTGTCCCTACAATTTATGGTATTGACTTCCTTAACACCCTGTAGAACGACAAAGAATACATACATTTGTAAATACATACAGTGCTACGTTTGCTTTTCATTATAACACTACTGTAAAAAAGTAGCTTTAGTGCATAAATATCAACTGCAGCCTGTAATGAAAAAAATCTTTCTGCTTTTAATCAAATGCAGCTATAAATAAAAAGCACTTTGCTATAAATAAATAAAATCGTTTTCGCTTAACAATTCTTTCAGTTCCGAAATTCAGATACACAACTGAGGATTAAGATTGGAAAAAAATAGAGCGCATATGAAAAGAGGTAATTCCTCTAGTTTCCCAGCTAGCATCTGAACAAGCAATTTGTAACACGCCCCATACCACACATACGAAAACATGTAATTCCCCTAATTCCCTAGGATTTAAGCACACAATAATTAGTAACATGTCCGCTTAAAAGACGGAAATATTTTTAAAATTTCCAGAATTTTCCTGTCCGGGTCCTGTTAACAGAGAGTCCGCTTAACGGAGATGCCCTTGCATTTAAACTACATTGATTTCCAACGTTGCCAAGAAAAATGTCCGCTTAATGGAGTGTCCGTTATGAGAGAGTTCACTGTATGTGACTTCCAATGTCAATGTGTTTCATTGAGTTGCTATTAGAAAAACTACAAAGCATTTTGAACCACTCCTCCCCTTTTCTAACAAAATTATAACATCACATATTCTGGAAAATGTTACGTTTCCATCTCGCCTACTACATCATAATGTGCAGACAAGACATGATCTTTAAAATTGAGAAAATTACCTAACAGCAATCAGATTTAAATAACACATTTTAAGAAAATTAGAGATTCATGTAATATTCAATTTTTCTGGATTTGAGCCATAGGCCCTTAACATTCAAAATTAAACTGATGTAAATATTGGCTCCCTTAATTCTTCTAGAATGAAATGGAAAATAGATAATTTGTGTAGCTTAAAAACTCCATCTAGTGCAAAGTTTTCTTTGCACATATTACAATCAAATTTTAAAGTAAACAGTTCAATTTGCTGTACTCTGAGCGAGATATCAATTGGGATAATTTACCTTATCCTAACTATCCAACTATATTTTTGTATCCGGTCAACAGAAATTAAGTTTTTAGAATTATAATGAATTTGCCAAATAAGTATTCATCAGGGTTGAATGAAATTCCAATCTATATGTTAAAACACATCTCGGAAATGATTAGTGAGCCTTTAATGCACATTATTAATTACACATTTACCACTAGTGTTTTTTTTAATGAGCTAAAAAAGGCTAAAGTAATACCTGTTTTAAAGAAGGGTGATGGTGCAACGGTGCTAACTATAGACCGGTGTCGCTTCTGTCATCTGTGTCATAGGTCTTTGAGTGGGTCATCTATGACAGATTAATGAGATTTTTACATCAGCATAAAATACTTGTTGACCATCAGTATGGTTTTAGACCAAACATGTCAACTGAAATGGCCATATTTTATACAGTTTCTTATATTTTCAATAGCGTTGATAGAAATGAGAAGGTAGCGGGTCTGTTTTTTGACCTCTCAAGGGCCTTTGACACCATTGATCACAGATTGTTGCTTCTGAAGTTGCAAAAGTATGGAATAAGAGGTTCTTGTGCTCGACTGCTTGAATTTTACATGTCGCAAAGGTCACAAGTGGTTTGAATCACACAGGGTGAGATTCAGTACTTTTCGGAGTCCATTAATATTGAACAAGGTGTCCCTCAAGAATCCATTTTGGGGCCACTTCTATTCTTGCTTTATGCAAATTATCTGGGTGATGAACTGGGTGGTGGTCTGATCTGCCAATATGCAGACGATATGTCTGTGGTGTTGATGGATCCTACCACTGCCGGTCTGTCTGTGGACTGCTCAGGTGCAGCGGGACAAATGAAACAATTTTTTAAGGCTTAATACTGACAAGACTTGGCTTATTGCTTTTAGCACACAGCTTACTAAAAATGAATCTCTTTATGTAAAACTAAATAATAGGTTTATCAGAATGATTGAATCGTAAAATTTCTGGGGGTTAGTATAGACGCAACCTTAAATTGGCTGAGCCACATTAACTCAGTTCAATGTAAACTCAATAGTGCTTGCTCTATGATTGGTAGACTTCGTGGCTCTGTGTCTCTTGACAGTATTTGTGTATTTTACTTTGCGTATGTGCAGTCAGTCATAAACTATGGCATATCTATCTGGGGATCATCAAAGGATGCTGTAAAAAATTTTAGAACACAAAAGCGCATTATTACACTTCTCCAATAAATTAACGCACCACCAAAAAGTAGGCCAAATTTGAAAGTTAATTTTTGTCGAAACCACCTATGCGATTTGGACGATTTTTTTTTTTTTAATGAAATTTAATGTACTACTCTATTCGCATAGAAACTTATTTTTTTTATAAATACCGGCTGTAACAATTATAACGTGTTTTTTCTATAAAATCTATAACACCCTGTGGGGTTCAAAAGTTACAATATCAAGTTATAATTCAAAGCAAACTCTATCCTTATCTTTTTATAACATTTTGTTTTTTTTTTATTTGCTTTTTTATCTTAGCTACTGCAAGAGAAACACAATTTTATTGACTTTAATTTGCATTAAAAGCAGTAAAGTAGCAGGCTATGGAAAAACAGAAAGAATCAGTAATTGTCATCAGGTAAATACAGCTGTCAAAAAGCAGTTGATAGAAGTGTGTTTTCGGTGTGAGTCCCTAACATTTTCTTTTTGCAAAAATTTTTAATTTTGTCAGTATGCAACGTGAAACACGAAATCTTACTTGCAAAGAATGTGCTCAAGCATTAGTTCTGTTTGAGGAAGGTTGAAATTACCGAAGAAATGCTTTTTGACAGCTGTATTTACCTGATGACAATGACTGTTTCTTTCTGTTTTTCCATAATCTGCTACTTTAGTGCTTTTAATGCAAATTAATAGCTATTTAAGTAACAAGGAATGTAAGGATCTATTAACATTTGAGGTAGGCAAGTACAAGCCAAGACGAAGTCGCGGCTTGTTGCCTGCCGAAAATGTTAATAGACGATACATTCCGAGTTATCTTATTATATTTTTCCCGCTGCTTATCGAAATTTTCCTTGAATTTTGAAAAAATCGTTTGGTTTGTCACCTGTTACCAGGATTAGTTTTCGTGAGTCATATTACCTGTGAGTGTCACACGTCACATAAACACTTGCAATTTCTAAACAAAACGTCTAAATCTGCACCTTGCTTTGCTAATTTTATTATCCTAGGAACTTAATAATAATATTAAGTTCCGTTGTCAAGAAAAAGCAGCAAACAAATATAATCTCCGACTTACATGTTTTGTTACTAAGGCTGTATCACTGACTTACATGATCAGCAGCGGGAAAAGTCAATAAAAACATGTTATGCTATAAAATTGTATTTCTCTTTCAGTAGCTAAGATAAAAGAGTAAATCAAAAATCAAGATGTTATAAAAAGATAAGGATAGAGTTTGCTTTGAATTATAACTTGATATTGTAACTGTTGAACCCCACAGGGTGTTATAGATTTTATTAAAACAAAAAACGTTATAATTGTTACACTAGCTACCTATTTATAAAAAAATTAAGTCATAACTGCACCTGTACCTAATAGTCCTTTGGCTTTGTGAGCTCGGATTTCAAAACAACATCTGTAACAGTTATGATACTTATAACATTCCTACATATGTTAATAGGTATTTTAACATCAGTAACAAAATTTATATTTATGGTGTTATTATAACTAAAGCTGATAATTATATGCACTCAAATGTACGAACATATGCGCATATACAGTGTGTCCAAGATAAGGAGGGCCAGTATGGGGATCTTGGTAATGGTAAGAGATACAAATTTAGTTAAATGGAAAGAAAGTTGCGCAATTCAAGGACTAAAAAAATGACTTTTAGAAATTCTTGATATGATTTTTCGATTTTGAATTATCTCAAAAAAACCAAATTTTTTGATTTTATTTTTTATTTTTTTCTGGCGTTAATATTAAAGTTAGAGCGAAACTGATTAAACTTCTTTATAGCAACTTTTAGTGGACTTAATGATTACGTTATCAATTTTTTTATCCCACGTTTCGTCTTCGAGAAACCATCATCAACTTCATTTTTTTAAATACGGTCCTGGTTTTTTGATGCCAAATGTGTGAATCCCTTTTTATTCTAAATTCAACAATGTGCCACATATTATGGTTTAATTACGTTTCGAGCTTTTTTCTGATCATTATCAGTAAATTTTTTAGATACCGACCTGCATTTCTCATAATTTTGTAAAAATAAGTTCATACAGTAAGTTAGGCCTTTTTACATGCCGTTAAAATATTAAAATGCACATCATAATGTCATAATTCTGATACATTAATTTAATAACCAACCAATAACTATTAACAATAAACAAAAAAGAAATGAACAAAAGATAGACAGAAAGAATAACAAAACGAACATCGAAACCATTTAATAGGTATTAAATTTACAGAAGGTATTCAAAAAGGTTGCCATCATTCTCTATGCATAAATAACATCTAACTGTAGAATCTAAAACATTATTCAGCTATTCAGCAATACTGGCGTTATATCTACTTTGAAAGGCTTCAAGAACCAATCTTCTACGTTCTTCTTCTATTTCAAAACGTTAAATACCTATTACATTGTTTCAAGGCTCGTTTTCTCATTCTTTCTACCTATCTTTTGTTCATTGATTTGTTGTTTATTGTTAATAGTTATTGGTTGCTTATTAAATTAATGTATCAGAATGATGATATTATGATGTGCATTTTAATATTTTAACGGCATGTAAAAAGGCCTAACTTACTGTATGAACTTATTTTTACAAAATTATGAGAAATGCAGGTCCGTATCTAAAAAATTTACTGATAATGATCAGAAAAAAGCTCGAAACGTAATTAAACCATAATATGTGGCACATTGTTGAATTTAGAATAAAAAGGGCTTCACAAATTTGGCATCAAAAAACCAGGACCGTATTTAAAAAAATGAAGTTGATGATGGTTTCTCGAAGACGAAACGTGGGATAAAAAAATTGATAACGTAATCATTAAGTCCACTAAAAGTTGCTATAAAGAAGTTTAATCAGTTTCGCTCTAACTTTAATATTAACGCCAGAAAAAAATAAAAAATAAAATCCAAAAATTCTGTTTTTTTGAAATAATTCAAAAACTAAAAATCATATCAAGGATTTCTAGACGTCATTTTGTTAGTCCTTTAATTGTGCAACTTTCTTCCCATTTAACCCAATTTGTATCTCTTACCATTACCGAGATCCCCATACTGGCCCTCCTTATCTTGGACACACTGTATATGCATACGTTTTGTTGAGTATATGCACCCAAAGTTATAATATATGCACATAATTTGCTCTAATTTTTTTGAAAATAAGTAGTATTCTAAATAATGTAATAATTTTAATTATTTTGTATGAGTATATTTATTTCTCTAATTTTTATTCAAAGACGTCATTCATTTTAACGTTTGACATGGACTGCCAACGCCAACTTCACGTAGTAAGCCAATATAAAAATGAGATTTTCCCTAACCCCGCCAGACTATTATTCACCCAACACTCGAAGTTTAACTCTTGAAATGGATTCTATGTTGGCTGATTCCTTATACATTGCGTATAGGAAAAGTGGGGGTTGCTGGCAATCTATGTTTATATAGTCAAAGATTTTAATATGGACTTCCCCTTTCCTCTGCTTATTTCGATACGTGCACTGCAATCCAGCGGCAGAAAGTGAAAGTATATATCTCAGTTGCACACAAAATTTGGATTAATAAATTTAATAAAATAGTAAATTTCACAACAAAATTTTAAAAAGTTCATACATTACAAATTATCGCTAAATATAACTAAACATGCAAAATCCAGAAATTATGCTCAAAAACGTATAAATATGCAAACTGAAACTTTGCTTAAACGATTTGTTTTCACATAATTAGTATACATATGCAAAAAGTTTCGCCGGCATATCAATTATACAAAATATGCATTTGCCATAGATCAGCTTTAATTATAACAGTTAATGAAATTAAGGGTGTGTGTTGATCTAGCAGTATTCAACTTGTATGATAGTACTTGTTGTTGAACCGTAGGTCGCACGATGGTTTCATTGGCAATTATTGGCAGTAGTAGGTCTTGAGATACGTCTGTCTTTGGTCTTGAAGATGATGAACAATTAACAGCTTGTACCTACAATTTTGTTTGCAACTTACATTTTGTTGGTCAATGATTCATTAATGTTGCCTTTGGCGATAGTATTGGTCTTTCATCCTCCGTTGCGCTTAAGGGTGATAATGTATTGTTGCCGATGATCGTCGGTAACAATGACCTGTGTAAAGCTCAGGATCTTTTAGATTTAAATAGCACGCTATCGGTTTTGGTATGCGTCTACCTACTCGCTGTTGAGTGCATTTTTGATTTTGATAGTTAAAAAAAATCTGCTCATTGATGTTTGGTGGTCGAAGGTCAGCGTACTTTTTATGAACGTTCGGGGTGTTTTTGTATCATTTATGTTGATTTAGTGCAGCAGATCCCAGATCTTGAATATTTTCGATCTTTATTTGGGATAATTCGTGACATGCTTCATTTATACCGATAACCTTTGCTACCTAGAATGTAGTGGAATGTAGTGTTTAATGAAGAGTAAATGGCATTTCTTTGAATCTCACTTTTGTGAATAAATATTTGTTATCTGGGGCTGTTGCGAGGAAATGATTGATTTTCTGGGGTGTCAAGGTTTTTGATTTTTTAGGCTTCTAGCCATCTGATTTTCGTTTTAGCAGTGCTCTCAATTTCACGTAATTGGTGATATCTACAGCATGACGAATTGAAAGGGTACTTCACAGCATTGAATATTGGGTTCATAAGCTATTTGGTATTTTCGTCTCGGCGAGTTCTTCGAAGTAGGCTAGCAGGACGTTTTCCGAAAAGGACGATCTAATTTCTTTTCCTGACCGCCAGTTCATTAATGCCTTGTAGGCTATTTCGTATCTAAAAATTCAAGTCTTTAATCGAAAATCTTCTAAAATGCATAATAATTTAGCGTACCTTTTAACAGATTTTTCAGGTAATAATTTAAGAGGAGTTTTCTGGGCTGCTTCAACAACGTCTGGTGGAGTGCAATTCATAGAAGAAACACTCCTGGCGTTGTTTTCCATTTTGTATGCGTTAGCTGAGTATGTTTCTCAAATAGGTGGCTTCTAAAAGCAGATCTATCAATTATTTGTAGCAAATGTCGAAGTTTGAAAGCTGCCTACTATACCAAAATCCGAGTGAACTGTGCGTTCTTATAAAACACAGTTTTAACCACAGTTGGATGAAATTTTCAACTTTCTTGCCTACTTAACCCTGTGCAAGGTGTCATTTTCTTAAGGGGTCATAGGAAGAAAAACTTTTAAATGTTTTTGTACTAGGAATTCTGTATTTCATTTTGCAATGTTTTCCACACTTGCATAAAGGCTGGTGAATGTAAAAATAACAATCAATGACAGTTAATATTTCTCATTTCAGTGTCAAAGTATTCTTCTGAAAATTCTCGTATGAACTTTTATAAATTATAACATGTAATAAAAATATTTATTAATAAACACTACGTCAACAGTTTTCAACACAGTATTTGTATAATATCCTTAAAGTAGTTATTTATAACATTAGGTGCGTTTGTTAAGTATATTGCAGAGCAGAGCATGAGCAGATCGAGTTTTAGTCATATGACTAGCGAACATGGAATATCTGAAAATAGTTGCCAAACTGTCACCTGTCACAAAATGCGCAAGTGTCAAATTAAAACGTAAATTTCACTGATTCATTCATTCTTAATCTTTAACCTCTTTTACTTTCAGTGTCAAGGAAGGTTCATATTCAAAGATTAAAGAACGCCGCCGTTCATTTGTCATTGTTGTTACTTGTCATGTGCTGATTCTGTGTTTACTCGGTTGAAGTCGAGCAAGTAAATCGAGGAACATCGAAAGGCTCATATCGGTACTTACCGAACTCCGACAGATCTCCTTGCTTATTTCGCTCCGTATTTAACGAACGATTTCGAGGAAACAGAGCTGTCAGAGGTACCTTTCCGAACGCAGTTATTTATGACATGTTAAGTAAAAGTCATACTCTGAACCTATTTGTTTTAGTAACTTTTGTAAGTATATTCGTAGACAAAAGTGAAATTTGGACGTACACTCATGAAATTCTGAAAATTAAAGGCCACTTTGTGTTTTTATGTTTACTGAACAGACTATATGATATACAGATTTTTACATACATACATACATAATCCTGAGCCTTTCTATCGTGAGGTGTAAGGCTTGAAGTCGATTGGGTTGTTGTCACTTCTGGTCGATTGGTGTTTTTTGGCACCACTTCTTCCACTCTTTTCGATCTTGCGCTATTTGTCTCACTGTATTCCATTCCAGTCCTCTCTGTTCCGCTGCTACTTTTACCCCTTCTGTTCATGTCTTCCTTGGTCTTTCCTTCTGGTCTTGCTTCCATTGCTTGCTTCACCATTCTATCTTCTCCCGTTCTGTGTACATGTCCCAGCCATCCTTGTTGCCTTTCGTGGACCACTGCATCCACTGCCTTTACGTTCAGTTGTTCCCTGTATGCTATGTTCCTGATTCTGCCTTGTTTAGTTTTTCCCTCGATTTTTCTCGAGAACCTCATTTTTGTGCTTGTCAGTCTACTCTTCTGTTTTTCCACCACTTTTTTTACTATCTCTACTTTTGTCTTTTTTGGTATTTCGGTTTTCCCCAGAAAGGTGTTTTTTATCATGTTAAAAGTTCTTCCTACCACGGCTGTGCGTTTGCTTATCTCGTTGTCTATCTTCCCATTGCTACTAATATATGTCCCCAGATATTTGAATTTGGTCACTTGCTCTATTTCTTTCTTTTCTATTTTAATATTGTGTCTTCTGTCCCCTGCTGCTATTCTCATTGTCTTCGTTTTTTCTATATTAATTTTCATGTTTGCTTTTTCCATTGCTTTGTTATATATATATTCAAGTTATGTTGTAGGTCTCTCTCTCTGATCTTGCTATTATCAACATATCGTCTGCATATAGGAGTTCCGACATTTGTACCGTTTCCATTTTCCACCTTTTACTTTATATTTTTTCGTTTTCATTCTACTTTCTTTGACTACCTCATCCATAATTAGTGCAAATAGTATCGGGCTCAGCACGCAGCCCTGTCTTAGCCCTCTCGTGGTTTCAAATTCTTTTGACTCCTTATTTCTTGTTCTCACTATATTTGTTGTCTTGTTATATAATATTTTGACCATCTCTATCTCTTTTGCTGTTATACCTCTGTTTTCTAGTGCCTCCCATATGTCCTTTCGTTTAATTCTATCGAACGCTTTCTCTAGGTCTATGAAACATATGTGAATTTCACTTCCTTTGCTTATGGCCTTTTTGCTTATTTGCCTTAGTACGAAAACGTTGTCTTGTGTTCCTCTCCCTTTTCTAAAACCACATTGACTATCTTCTATTGTGTCTTCTAGTTTTTTCCTTAATCTTGCTTCCCATATTCTAGCCCATATCTTCCTTGTTATGCTTAATAGTGTAATGCTTCTATAATTGTTACTTTCTCTTGTATCACCTTTTTGCATAGTGGCACAATTACACCCGTCTGCCAATCCTTTGGGGCTCTTTTTGCTTTTACTATGTTGTTCATTAGTGTTAATATATTTTCCTTACCGGTTTCACCTATGTACTTTATCATCTCTGGTGTTATCCCGTCTTTTCCTGCTGCCCTAGCTTCATCTATTGAATGGCCTCTTCTAATTCTTTACAGATTTTTAATAATTTATTCAAATGTCAAAGGGAAATTAATTAATGTCGAAAATAGAAACCTAATTTTTTATTTTACGTGGGTGGAAAAAAAATCTAATATGTTACCCAGGTAAATATCTTTGACCAGTCTCGGACTCTATTGCCAGTCTGAGCATAGAGTAGTGGGCTGCAAACTCATCGTCAACTGGTAAATGCTATTTACTTCCCTTGATGCAAAAAACCATTAATCCGTTAACTGGAATCAATAAATCTGTGAAACCTCCAGTGAAAATAGGTAATGTTTTTGAATTACATCAGGTGCTTTACCATACCTATTTAGGTAAGGTTTCCACTTATATTAACAAAATATTACGAATCTAATTGGTTTTTTGTTCTACTGCATCGAAAAGCTATCAATTTCAGCACCGTTTAGCAGTCTAGAACTTCTACGTTTTTATACTAGTAACTTTTACTTTTCGGCAGTAATAACCATAGCAACAAAAACTTAACAACCATTTCCATTGGTCGAAAGCAAAATAGAAACTCCCATTTTTGGCAGGATCATAACTTCCTCGACTTTTTCCGACCTTGATTAAACTGTCATTGTTCAATAAGAAAAAACGCTTCCAAAGCAGTAGAATAAAAATTATGTATGTAACTCGCACGAAAGTGGACTTTTAGACTGGCCTTATTTATGTGCCTCGCTCGCTTGGCCATAAACTGCAGCTCGTCCAAGAAAGTCCTTAATTTCGTACTTGTAACATAAATACCTATTTCTTAACCACCCCCAAGTTGAAAATGTGGCAATGTAGTGAGGTTTGAGTTTTCCCAACCCTAGTCCAAGAACCTACTACTATTACTATTGTCATACCAGCTCTGAAAATAAGTTTGTTAGTTTCAGTTGACCAAAAAAGTGAGTTTCAAAAACAATTTTGCTAAATATAAGGAAAAAGTCAGACTTCACCCAGTCTTTGAGCTTTACTACATTGCAGTTGACATTTAATATTAAATCTGTAAAAATATAGGAATATGAATGGCGGTTCCTAACATATCAACTCCTTTATGTGTTATTTGGTATCACAGTTCTGCAAGGGACGTGAAGAGCACAAAAGTGAGAATTATTTGAGATATGACGTATACCTGATGTAATGACCTATTATCTTCGTCTTCTTCGTAATTTAGGACTTGATCCTGTTATTTCCAATTTTGCCTCTTAGTCCTGGGATGCTGATGTCTAGCTTTCGTGCCATCGTTTTGGGGGTCCTCCTTGGGGTCTCTTTGTATTCGGCTTTTTCTCCCTTGCGATTTTTGCCAGTCTATTGTCGTGCATTCTATTTACATGGCTATTCCAATTCCGCTGTTACAACATCGTGGACTTTGCATGCTTTTCTGATGTTTTCGCTCCTTACTCTGTCTCGAAGGGTAACACCTGCTATTGGCCTTAGGGGGTTCATCTCTGTTGTTCGCATAATGTGTTTAGTCTTGGACTGTTTCAGCTCTGGTTTCGGCGGCATAAGTTAAGATGAGTCTGACGCAGGTTTCATAGATCTGTACTTTACTTTCAATCGACATGTGCTTATTTGTCCATATCACGTCTCGTAGGTAGCCTGATCTCGCTGCCGCTTTCATTGCTTGATTGTGAACTTCCTCGTTTAGGTTTCTCGTGCTAGATGTGTTTGCACCAAGGTAGTTAAAGGTCATAACTTGTTCAATTATATTATTATCAATGGCTAATTTACATCGAAGAGGTTCTTTCGAGATAGTCAATGATTTTGTCTTTTCAGTTGATACTCTCATGTTAAATTCTTTCGATGCTGTTTTAAACCGAAACAGTAGTCGTAAGTTATTTTCATTTTCTGCTAGGAGCATCACATCATCGGCATAGCACACTACTTTTATTTCTGTATTCCCCATCTTATATCCTCCGTTTGCTGTTTTTACCCTGTCAGTGATTTTATCCATTATATCTATTATCTTGAGAATTTAAAAAAAAATCTGCTCAAGGATTACAATTTGAAGCTAAATGAATTCACGTGAGCTACATAAATTACAGCTCAAATATAACATATGATGCAAACTAAGTACGTAAACTAGATTGTATATTGTCTAGGTTGTGAATGGAAAATTATCGTAAACTACCTACTGTTGATTTTTTAGTGAACAAAGATTTTTCAGGCACGATACTAATGGAGAAATAGATATGTTAAAATGTAACATACATTTTTCCCATCATGCCTGATTTTTTCTAAATAGAATGAGGATTCGACATCCTTTATACATGCTAACTGAATACAAAATTATCTGCTGTTAGAATGGAAAAATACTTCAGTTGAAGAAACTCGCCTTTTTATAGTGAATTCCACCAAGAATTATAGTTTTTTTTTGTTTTAGTACAAGATTTTGTAAAATGATTTAAGTAAAAATTACATTTTTAATGTATATTTTTGTTACAGATGGAACAACTATTTGACTAGAATTGTCCTGCAATTGGCTACAAGGAAAACAACATAGGGAATGGCTTTAAAGGGAAATTGGTGTCTGAGCGATAGTGTAATCAATGATGCGATATGTGGCATGTAAAGGTTAGTAATAGATTGAGAAAACTGTATTAAATAACCAAATACCTTCTCTTTTGTGTAGATATTTTGATACATTTTATTATTTTATCGTCTTTTAAATTTATAAATTCACAATTATTTTTAATAATCATTTACATCTTCTATATCTATACATTATATATCTTATTATAATAATTTTTATTTTGTTACAGCGGGAATATGGTTGACCATACGTGGAGTACACTGGCATTTTTCCGACAGCTACATCTAGAATGTAAACTACATATGGAAATTATTTGAACAAGCTACATACACCATCTATAATGTTGTTTTCTGGAATGTCGTCTACATTTTAAAAAATGTCAGAATAAGACCTGTAAGGGTTGAACCAGAGGGAATTCCATTATTTTATGAGAACATCAGTAAGAAGATTACATTGTGAAGCTAAGTCGCTACCGATGGATTAGAATATAATATATACAAAGACCATAAAATGCAATATAAAATCAACTTGCCCATGAAAGTAGATGAATCGCTAATTAAACCATGTATTAAAATGTAGCAGTACCATGGTTTGCCAGTGAGTCTGCCGCAAGATAACATCATGATTATATCTATGAATGTGAAACGCTCCAAAAACTTTATGGACCATGAGCACATCAGTCAACTAAAGAAATATGAACAACACACTATAATAAAGAAGATATGTGATGGAGCTGCATCATCGTCTCCCAAAGGAGATCATAGTTGTTGATAGTAGGACGTTAATTTAAACTCTTTTAAAATCTTATTTTATATTTGGAAGGTACTTCTTATTGCATTTTCATTTTGTTAGGATGTTGGGGTTTATTGTTTCATCGTACTTGAACCTTTCTTACTTGACTTGATATTCTTCTTTTGCATATCTCATTGGAATTGTGTCCAAAGGAGACTTACAAGTTTTATTGTGCCACCCATCTACAAGTATTTTTATTAAATACAAATTTCACTTGTATTTAGTATATCAGAATCTTCTTAACTACAGTAGTTATAAAATTAGAGATGCTGTTTAAAGTTATTTCCATGCTTTACATTAACCTATTTCATTCTGACAGCACAATCTGCAGAGCACTGGGTGGCACACTGGGTAAGAGAATAAACTTAGAAGAAGCAAGTTCTCAGTTGGAATCTGTGGGCAGACAGATTTTTCTGCAGTTTTTTGAATCACTAGCTGTAGCTCACGGCGTAGTCCACATTTAAAATGTAGGACGAATTTAACAACTGCTAGAAGACGAAGCACCACAAAACCAAACACGAGACAGGTCACACACAAAAAGTTCACAGTTGTCAAACACAACTGTCAATGTGTCATATCAACTGAAGCATCGAGGACTCGTTTTGTAAGGGTGTATTTAAACGGAGTGTGTGGGCGATTGTGGGTCTCATTGAGTAGGGCAGTTATGAACCCTCATTATTAAATGAAATGTATTTGTGTTCGTAGTTTTACTACTCAACCAATAGGCATAATAAGTAATTGTTTTCTGTGATAATATCCCTATTAAAAGTAATGGGAAGTTTGTTTACAAAAACCTGAAAATAGTAAACCGTTGAATGAAGCCTTGGTACTTTTGCCGGTTTAACACGGCGTGTAGTGTTGTGCATTATTTAATAGCTATGAAGATTAACAGGCTTGGTCACCATTTGCTGTTGGGATACAATTTACAATGCTCTTTTCAGGAGACTGGTCTATGGGAATGTGCAACCCGACCACACAATACACATGGATGTGATGATTCTAAGTTAAAATTGGCGGCTGAACTTCTTGGGTTGCAAACTTGGGTATTCCACTCAAAAATAAGCCACATGTTAAATGAATAATAACTAGAATCTGCATTTTCGTATTCTAAACAAGGTTGGGAGTTGTAAAGAAAAATTATATCTACAGTGTCCGTCGAAAAGTCGGCATAATATGGAAAAATGTTTAATTTTTGAGTTTTCAAAAAAACTTTTTACGTCTAATTTGTGCTTTTGCAAGGTTGAAAAGCAATTACTGGCTTATTTATGTTTACCCTAATGGGTTTACATATTTACCAGAAACTTCTCCCACCTTACAAACATAGAGATGATATCGTCTAGGTTAATACGTTTTTGTCAAGACACATTAAAATTTATTATTAAAAATTGATAAAAAAATGTAACGTTTCGCTAAATCGCAAAGTTAGCTTCTTCAGACAAATATTTTTTTATAAATTAGGACATGTCAAATAACATGATCAAAGTTCTGTTATTAAAATCTTCTTAAATTTATTTGGTAGTTTTTAAAACATTTTGTAGTAACGTCAACATAAACTTCTCTTGTAAAATCAGTTTGGGTTACGTTTGTTTAAATCCTTGTTGCTTGAGATACTTGTCTTGAGAATTCGTTTTGTCTAAAATGTTGTTCTTCTTGTTAATATTTTTTATTTTGTTATTTAATTTGATAGTATCAACTTTGGTTTGAGATGGTAGGCATTTAATTAATAAGTATTTGCACTTCTTTGACCTTTTTTATTATTTTTGTCGGCAAGATACTTGTGGTTGAATGTTTTTTTAAAAATTTTTTTGTAATAAAACCGTTAAATGCGTAGTGTTGTTACATATTAATTGTGTTTCAGGATTCCTTTTTTCATTTAAACGTAATTTGAAAAGTTTACGTATCACCTCCTTATGTATTAACAATTATGATCGTTTTGAAACTCGAGGAAGGCCTGTGTTCGTCTAAAGTTTAACTATTTGTTTTGCAATATTGATTTGATACTGTAAAATCTTTTAAGCAGTGTTAGTTGTCTTTATTTGAAACGAATTATTTATCTCTAAAACGATAGGAATCAAGGTTTTAGTTAATTGTTGTTCATTGATCCTAAATAAATGGCGAACATTTTTTGATGGACTTGGATTTTAGAGAATCTTTGGCTGAAAAGTTTAATTTAGGTATTAAGTTGTATTAGGATTCATATTGCCTGTAGTCCAAAGTCCTCGATAGGAGTTTATTGGTTATTTTTCATTTGTTACGAGTAAAATACAAAGTACTTGTTGGTTTGTGCTTTGTTTAGGTTATTATTTTACTTTTTTCTTGTCATCTAAGTTTATTGTGCTTGTATTATAAAATTGTTAGGTTTCCCACTTAAAATTTCCGTTAAAGTTAGGTTATGGTTTTTAATTGGTTGTAGAAATAGTAGTGTTTTTGACTAAGGTTCTTTATGGGGTATTAAACTGATTTTCATTAATTTTTATGTGGGAGCACATTTTAATTTTCGTTTTGATATATGACCTTGATACTACAAAAATGCTTGTCTAAAAACCTATTTAGGCCTGATCATATACCGGGTGTTCGTTCTCAATGTCGAGCATAGGCAATTAACATTGTATTGAATGTTTTTGCCGATTCCTGCTTGCCAATGGTAATGGTATCAATGGAAAGATAAAATTATTACGCATCAAATGATAGGGGAGAGCGGGGATACTTTGGACACTTTGACTTGAATTAGATATATTTTCAACAGGACATTTAATAAAATGGCTAATATGTTTACATTTAAAACATTTATTATTTCTTTTAGTATAACACATAGATTCGTGAAGAAAACTTAAACAGTTAAAAAAAAAATTTATCGAAAATATGTAATTGTCCGAAGTTACCCCTCATGTGGGGTTACAATGGACATGGTGAAACAATAAATATTTCAAAAAAAAAAGAAACTTAACAATTAGTTGAGCGAACCTAAGCTTACAATAAACTGTATGCAAGTCTAAATTGAAATATATCATATTTGCAAATCTAGGGCGTGTATCTTTATGAGCTTCAGGCAGTTTTATTGCGACATCATCGAAAGGCACGAAAGATCTTTCATCTGTTTGTTCAAATCGATAAGAAGGAAAGTGTTGCTATAAAACTGCACTTCATAACCATTGACAAACGTATCGGTGATTATACCTATAAAATGTCTAACGTCGCTCGATTTCTTTCAATAAACTTTAATAATAGCATAGTCGCTTTTCTTGAGCGCTTTTAGGTCATATCCTTCATCATCTGCCCCGAAAATATCAATGTCATCACTGCTGTTATCTTCAGTGCTGTAGTCGTCTTCCTCACTCTCTGATGAACTGACGACTTTGCTTTTCACATTTATAGGTGCTCTTTTTCTCACCTTAGCTGCACCAGCTAATAATGCATCTTTTTCGGGAGTATCAGTTGCTATAATTGAATTTTTCTTTGGTCTGCCTCGTGAATTCTCTTTCTTTGGAGGAGCTTTCGTATATGGCCTTATTACTTCTAGACTGATGAAGTTTCTTTTGTTTGGCACATTTATTCCTGACGTGGACGGCTCTAGATTTGCTTCTGTTATGTTTGCATCTAACGCAGCACTTTGTGTAATGTCAGGTAGCTCAGAACTTGCTGCATTAGGGTTAATTTGGTCTTCATTCGGAATTCTATCGGTAACTGTAGATGACATATAATCTTGTTCGGTGAAGATATTTCTGTCAAAAAGTTATATACCCGTACATCTAAAGCCAGATTTAATGTTAATAGGGGTTGCGGCCCTATCCCAAGCGATTAAGCACAATTGGGAAAGATCATAAATAGTAAGCCTGAGTCCGGGATGTCCCATCATCCAAGCATCTGCACCTTGATTATAAAATTGTTTAAACGGACCGAAAACTGTCCAATCTAGTGGCTGGGTTTTGTTTGAAGTATGGGGAGGTAGTGTTAACAGCACGATTCCGTTACTCCTGCAGTATTCAATCGACTCAACAGATACATGTGACTCATGCTTATCTAATATGAGCAAAATTTTGTTTTCGAAGCTGCACCTTGCATTCTTTACCACATGTTTCAAAACGTGTATGAAGTTTTTGCAGGTCATCCAACCAGATTTATGAACTAGACCAATGGCTCCGGTTTGAGATAGGCCTTGCATCATCTTCCTCTCGTCAAATCGCTGTCTTGGGAAAACCCAAACCGGCGGTAAGGCCGTACCGTTTGCACAAATGCGTTACTAACTCTCCTCGTTCCCTCGATGTGACTTGCCCCACCTGATGCTGACCTTTTGGCGTCACTACTTTCTGGACACTTGTGGTTGTAACCCCTGTCTATAAAAAAATGCATAAGTAATAAGTACACTAGTACATAGATAAGTTAATAACAGGATTACCTCATCCAGATTATATATCTGTCCTGGTGCGAATCAGTAGCGTTGCATTACTGTCTCCAACTTGTCAAAAAACGATTGTATGTTATCCTTATTGAAGCGCGTCATTCTTGCCAAACTTGTCGTTTCGGGTTTTCTTATTGAAAGGGCGGAATGGCGATGTAGAAATCCTGAGAACCAATCACAACCTGCCATGGCATTCTCATGCCAAGTTTGGGGTATTTTTACAGAATTTTGTACAGCATATTCATACGCAAGCCTTCTCACTGCTTTAGGCGAAAGACCGTAAAACATATTTGGACAATTGACTAAATAATCTGCGAATGAAGACTATTTCATCTGACAGTATTTGTCTGATTTTGAAATTTGGGACTAGCACAACGCTTTCAATTCCTTGGACTCTACATTTCTTAACGTAGTCATACAGTCTCGATTTTTTCACCCCATAAGTTTCGGCACTCTTCCTTATTGATAAACTGCCGTTCACAACGGCTAAAACTGCTTGCTTTAAAGGCGTTTCTGGGAAAGTACGTGCTGTACGTTTTTTGTAGTCACGTGGCATGATGAACCAAATCTAAAAATGAAAAAAAAAAGATACATAAAATATGAGGGATACTTTGGACATATAAGGGATAATTCGGACACATCGTCCAAACTATCCCACATAGGAGAATTTTTATAAAAACTGTCTGGAGATAAAAGTAGTTAGGATTAAATGAGGAAAATGGCATCGTTAGCTTGGAAAATATGTGGCTTACCTTCACTGTGAAGAACAAGTTCTTATATATAAATTTCAAACACTTATTCACTAACCTATTGGCTTAAAATTTACTAACAGAAATCGAAAAAACCGTTGCGATTGTAAAAATTCTAAATGGCGAACCGTACGGCACCACGATCAACGGCACACTAAACGCGAGCTTCTTACGTTCACCATCGATATATTTTTACCCTCCTACAGCAATTTTAACCGCGAAATTTAAATGCGTCCAGACTATCCTGCTGTCCAAACCATCCCCGCGCTCCCCTACATATGTGCTTGTCTAAAAACCTATTTAGGCCCTATCATATACCGGGTGTTCGTTCTCAAAGTCAAACATAGGCAATTAACATTGTATTGAACGTTTTTGCCGATTCCTGCTTGCCAATGGTAATGGTATCAATGGAAAGATAAAATTATTACGCATCAAATGATACCAATAATAATATTCAAGATGCGATTTTTATTTTAAAATATTAATTTAAAACTTGAGAATTTTTAAATATGCCATGCCTTGCTTCTCAAGTTCAATAGCTTTTGTCAAAAAAATGGTAATTAGTTGGCGTAAATCAGGTATTTTCTATCAACGTCTGTTAAAATTATCTACAAAAAAATGAATTATTTCAATGAAGAATAAGTGAATGCACTAATGTTAATTCCCTATGTTTGACATTGAGAATGAACACCCGGTATATCATGTGATTTATACTTATTTAGAAAATGGAGTTTTTCGAAATTGTCAAAATCCTAAAACTATTATTTTTCGGAAATTTAATAAATTTCAATGTTTTTTAGAATATGTTATCTTTAGCTAACTGAACAATCTCAAGGCCGGAAAACACCTATTTTTTTTAACTTTAGCTAAAAATTAATTTTTCAATTTTTTAAATATATTTCAAAATTTCACATATCAAGATATTAAAATTCGAATTGTTTATGTGAAGACTAAAAATTATAATTGGAAAAAATAATATAAAATGTTAAGTACTTCTTTAGATTTTTTATTATTTACCGAATAGTAGTATGTTTGCATAATTTTTACGTTTATTATGCAAGGCGCTTTTTAGGAGAAATTTTTTTCAATTCTAATTAATATCTATTTAAATGGCTTCTAGAAACTCTTAATCTAGCCCTCTTAATGAAGTACTGTTACAAAAGTAGCAATAAAATGTAAGTTTTTGTGTGCAAGTAGAAAAAAGTAACACAGATCCTACATCAACTACAAAAAAAAATTATTTAAATTCTTCTTAAATGCAAAAAGGGTTCATCTCATAAAAAATCTTGACCATATGTTGTTTTTGTCTTTCGCTTCGATGTTGTCTTTCGATTTAGAGTGTTAATCTTCTCATTCTCCTTGATAATATTCTCAGAAAAATATTTATATTCTGTGTCAACAAAACCCATTTGTTCCTTCAGATTTGCAATTTTCTCGTTGATAAATCACTAAAAAAACTAATGTTATATAAAAGTTTTCCATTAGCCGAATTTATAGTCATTGGACAATTTTTATAGTTATTGACCAACCAGATTACAGTTGTTGGACAAACTAAAACTCTTAAAATAATTATTCAAATTTAATTTCTATACCATAAACTACATCAATATTCATTACAGCCAACTGTACAAGGACAAATAAATATGAATGATATGTAAGTATTTAAACACACATATAACCTACTACAAACCAATTCAACTAATTAGTTATTTTTGTAAAAAGCTTTATAATTTTCGTACATGTTATCAATATCGCTTTGACTTTCCTCACTCATTTCATCTGAACTATTGCATTCCTTGTAGCAACTATGACACAAGAATGCATCAATATCAGCATCTATTGGAATGTGGATTTGGTGTTGCTTTGGAATGCAATTTTTATGGTAAATTTTTTTACACTCATAGACTGAACGCTCGTGAACTGGAACGAAGTTTGTGCAAATTGCACAGGAATTTGTAGATTTAGATTTCTTAGTTTCAGACTGTTTTGCAAACAGATTTTTCTGTACAGCCTGTATTTTATTAATGCAGGTCACTTTTATCGATTTATCATTACCACTATTAGCTGCATTGATTTTCTCACTCGACACTTTTTTCTATTTTTTTTTCTTTCTATCTTACCCTCCTCAGCTTGACGCTTTTTTTCGTTTTTTAATTTGAACATCAATTTATACTTATCGGATGTTACTGCATATGGAAAGCTTCTGTTTCACGCTTACCTTTACGTTCTGGAGTTTTAGGCCAAACCAGATAATTTCCAAGCTCAGAATTATTTATTATCTTGAAAGCAGGACTGATATCGGGCGTAATTTTATTGATATTTTGCTCCTTTTCTAAAACAGTTTGAATTCTATTTTTAGATTCATTCTGACAATTATTGATACCACTACAGGAAGATTGTAATATTTCTTTTGTTACATTTTCTAAATCTCTTGGTTTTTCATTAAGCGATTCATTCATCTCTGTTTCAGATTCGTTAACATCTTTGTCGATTGTGATTTTTCCTTTCTCCTCTTGCTTTTTGAATTTTCTTTAAAACGTTTTCAAATCTTATAGAGACTACAAAAATCTTCATTATAATTTTCAGGCATTGTATCAGCGTCTATATTTTCAAACAAATCTAACTTTTCTTTTCTAACAATTTTAACAAATACTTACTTCATATGTTAAATGGGTTTTGTGCTCGTCGAGAAAGTATATTATTGGCAATTCAATGTTTTCTTGAATTAAGGAGGGATGAAAAACGTTTACAATAAATTCAAAGAAGACTTTAGATGTCATCCATCCATTATCGCTTTTAGCAATTCCCCATCCTGTTGGTACGCTTAAGGCTACCCTTTCTGGAATCCTCTGGTAGGCGTATATTATTAAAGGGGGACAAATCATACCACTTGCAGAAAACGTAAACATTACTGTCAGGTTTTGTTTTGATCCACCACTCTCCACAGTATACACATTTTTATCACCTCTTTTGGCTAATACTTTTTTGGTTGTGGGGCATATTTGGAAAGCAGTTTCATCACCGTTAAACACTCTGTCGGGGTTTTGAATCACTTCTTGTAATTGTTTTGTTTCTATATATTCCTGAATTTCTTTGAACCTTTTTCTAATGACTGGTTCACTTACACACGGACGTAATCACTTGTTTGCTGTACTATTTGGTGATGTTGTTTTAAAAAGCCTCTTACCCAACCATCACCCGGGCGGTTACTTTTAAAGCAGTGGCTCCGAACCTTTAGGAGACTGCGGACCGCTTGGTAAAAATTTTATCCGTCGTGGACCACCGACCCCCACCCCCTCTTTTCTCGAAATGTAAGTCAATTTAATTCGTAATAATGATTTATTAGAAGTTACTTACTTACATTTATTATGGCATAGGTAAACTATTATTTTATTTATATTTAAATGTAAAAAAGAAAAAAGTTAGAAATAGGATTAATAATGACTTAATGCGATTTTTGAGCTTGCATTTGCTTCACTAGCTGCGAAATTCTCGGGTTGATGCTGGTGCTCAAAGCTACGCGCATATCGTCGCTTGCGTCCAACCTGTTCCTTTGTTTGTTTTTTATTAAGAGCAGACCGGAAAACCCTGTTCGCATAAATAGGTTGTCGAAAATAAAACAAAATACAGTAAGGCGGCGTTCCGAAGCGTAGAATACGAAATTGTCTTCTTACACCAGAACTCCTCGAGATTCACCCCAGATGCAAAGGAATCCTTGCAGTTGCTATCGTTTTGCAACTCGATAACATCTTCCTGAATTTCATCAGGTAGCTCCCTGACTTTCGTGTTGAAAGGATTTCGAATCATTTTTCGAATAGCTTCTGTTTCTACCCCTTCGTATTCTGGGAAGTAACGAGTAAATTCATCCTTTAGCGTATGTAGGTGGCGCAAAACATTTCGCTGGACGTCATCTATGAAGCACGCGTAATTCTCGTCGTCAGCACTCTTAGGGTGGATTGTACGAAGCTAGTTGAACCTCGGATCAAATTTGAACTCCGTTCAATGGCAAAATTACGTTGTGCGAAGGTTGATCCTCCGAGAAAACTGTACTGAACGTCGTTCAAGTTGAACGGTCGTTCGCGCTCGTTCAGCGCAGGTTTAAGATAACCTAACCACACTAATGTCAATTATTCGGTCTCTTATTTACAAATTTGTGTGTGAAAATGATGCGTGATTATTTGGAAGAACTAACGGACGACGAGGATTTTTTGGAATTAATTGACCACGAATTGAACCCCAGAGTTCCTAGACGTTTTTGTGAAAGACCTGATAATTTTCAGAAATGGAGAGACGACGAGTTTTTTGCACGATTTAGACTTTCGAAAGCTGTTGTGAGAATGCTAATCGATAAAATATCTGATCAAATATCCCCTACTACTGCTAGGTAAGTTATTTTCAAATTTATATTAGTAAAGTAATAAGTTACAATATTCTACTTTCTTACACATTACAGAAGCTCGCCATTATCTGCAGACGATATGGTTTTTGGTACTCTACGGTTTTTGGCAACTGGTGCGATGCTGCGTGTTGTTGGTGATTTGGGAGGAATAGGCAAGGCAACTGCAAGTCGAGCAATAAATAGGGTATTAAGATGCATTGCTAGACTGCGGTCTGAGTATATTGAAATGCTATATTGAAATGCCCACTACTCGAGAAGAAATTGAGGTCAGACAAGGGTTTTACAACATTAGTAAATTTCCACGATGCATTGGGGCCCTAGATTGTACGCACGTGAGAATAAGTTCCCCAGGGGGCATAAATGCAGAGATCTATCGAAATAGAAAAGGATTTTTCTCATTCAACGTACAGGCTTTATGTGATTCCGAACTACTAATTAGGAATATTGTATGCCGCTGGCAGGGTTCAGCACATGACTCAACAATTTTTAACAATTCACGATTGAGAGCACGTTTAGAAGCTCAAGAATTTGGCAATGACAGTTTGGTTGTTGGAGATAGCGGTTATGGTATAAGAAATTATTTAACAACTCCACTTGGCGATCCCCAAACCGAAGCAGAAAACTTATTCAACGAATCACAGATTCGTACTAGGAACCCTATAGAACGGTGTTTCGGAGCTTGGAAAAGGCGATTTCCTATTTTAGCCCTTGGCATAAGACTTAAGATGGACAAAGTACAACCACTAGTTGTAGCCTGTGCTGTTTTACACAATATGGCATGCCAAATGAGGGAAGCAGTGCCTCCTGTTAATGTAGAAATCGAAGCTGCAGTTAATTTAACAAATAATGTTAATAGACATGCACCACAAAGAAGAAATAATGTGAATATTAATACGACCAGGCAGATTTTAATAAATAATTACTTTCAGAGGTTACTAGAATAATATATACCGTAGAATGGGGGAACTTGGGACAAAATAATTTTTATTTTTATGAACTTGAGGAATATTTCTAAAATTATTGATTTTAATTTAATCAAAATGGTGTGATCGTAAAGCCCCATTCTTTATACAGTAAATTAAGTTAAAAAACAAAAATTAATAGTTAATTGTTAAATTTTTTTACATAGTTTTTTCATGTCCCAAATTACCCAGACGGTTGTCATATTTGGGACAACTATTTATTTTGTTAAGAAATCTAGTGCTATTGAGACTGTTGCCTCAAATTAGCGAATGCTAGGGTAAATTGGGACAATTTTCATTAAAAAAAAATTGACACGCCTAATTTATAGGCAGGCAGGCAGGCAGGAAATAAAAATATTTAAATTTAAGTTGATTTTATTAGATAATAAAAAGCACATACACAATGCAATACAAAAAAACAAAGTTTTCAAGACAACCGGTTAATGAAATAAAAGTTTGAAATAATTTGCAAAAAAATTAATAGGGATTTTTTTTAAAATAATACCTTCCTCTTTTGTTAAGTGGATTAGGAAGAACCTTTATAATTTGTTCTTTTACAATTTTATTGCAATCCAACACTTGAGGAAAAACATAAACACTATTATTACCCTGAAGAGGTCTTAAACAGCTGACATCGTAAGTTTTTTTATTGCATTTTACAATCTGAGACACAAACAGCTTTTCTGTTTCTTTTTTTGTGCCTTCATTGTAAATGAACTTTACTACAACAAAGTGACCTACATCTAACATTGTTATATTAATATTTTCCCCTTCTTCTGCTGCCCCATCCTCTTCTTCTTCTACTGCCCCATCCTCTTCTTCCTCTGCTGCCCACTCCTCTTCTATTAACAAATTTTCACCGTTTTCTTCTTCCACCGCCTGAAGAACAGTTTCTTCTTGCTCTTGTGTAATATCAATGGCACTTACTGATTTTCCTGGAGGAACATTGACTTTCTTCTTTCGTTGTTTCGCATTGGTGACAACTTCAGATGGCTTAACATACTCTTTTACTACTTGTTTTAATGCTTGTAAAAAAGCGGTGTCATTAACATTATTTTCAGGCAATATGACATGCTTTAAAACAGTATTTCTATCGAGTGGACTTATACCGGCACTTCGAAATCCTGAGATAATGTTCGCAGGAATTGCGTTTTTTAAACTTTGCAGAGTTTTATTTAACAGGGCAGGAAATTCTGATTTGGGGATACATCCCTTGTGAGTTAGTTTCCATGAAGTTAAAATTTGTCTCCACTTTATTTTAAGTGGCCTAAAGAATGCAATGTCTAATGGTTGGCAGATGTGCGTACTATTTGGGGGCAGTAATATAAAGCGTATATTATTTTCTTCACATTTTCTTATGACTGTTACCGATAAATGCGAGGCCAAATTATCACCAATTATTGCCTTTTGCCCCTCCATATGCTTGAAATAAGGAATTGCCACTTTTATTACCCAGTCTTCAAAAATTACTGATTCGAACCAACCACTTTTGGAACGATTATACAATGCACCCAGAGGTCCATTTTCGGTCCATTCAGGGTACAAATGCTTCGCTCGGTAAACAATATAGGGAGGCAATAATATTCCATTTGCAGAAGCACTAAACATAACAGAAACTGAACTTTTAGAACTATCTAAAGCCCGAGAAGTATGCTTGATTCCTCTTCGTACTATTACTCTGGCTCTACCGGGATCGTCACTCATATTCGTCTCATCATAATTCAATATCTTGGAGGCATCTATTCCACATAATGATTCCCCCAAATGGTCAAAGTAGTTATTGATTGTTTCAGCAGTTAAATTAGCACGACAACGTTTTACATTTTCTGAGAGCCTAACAGTGAGGGCCTTATGTCTATTTAAAAAGCAACGCAGCCAATCATAACCAGGTAAATTTTCTTTAAACACGGAAACCATAATCCCCTTGCGATTAAGATACTCCTGAACAAATAGACGTAAATCCATTTCTGTAAAAGGGATTTGACAACTGGCTGCATATGTTAAGGCATGTACGATATTCTCCTCTTCCAAATTATTTAGCACAGGTGGTCGTCCTATCCTGTCTGAGTTTTGTCCCCGATACTTTCTAAACAATGTAGATTTTGGCACTTGAAATCTTTCTGCAGCAGCTCGGATTGTCGTATGTCCATCAATCACAGCTGCTAGAGCTAATTCTATGTTGTTTTTTTCATAATCACAATAACGTGTGGCACCTAACCTCCTTCTATAAACTCTTGGCATTTTGTCCCAAATTATCCTAAAACGATGAGAATTTGTTAAAACCTCTTAAAATAAATAAACATTCTAAAATTTCAACAATGCAAACACAAAACATAATAACTGAGGTTATAACCAAACAAATTAATGGATAAACTAGGTTATATTTACCTTGGTTTTAAAATGCCAGACCACACTTTCAAGTGTACGAAATGCTCACTTATTTTTTGTAATTTTAAATAATTAATTGTGCAAATAAAAACAGTAAATTCGCCAAAACAATGTACAGATTATTAAGAGAATGTAATCTAAAGTATCTAGTTATTTTTTTAGACATTTCAGAAGTGCCAATTTATAACTTTTTGCAGCAAATTTAAAAATATGACATTTTGTCCCAAATAATACCCAAGTCCCATGTTCCCCCAGTTTACGGTATATATAGATATACTTATTATGTTTATTTCTGTATTGTACATATTAATTAGTATTTAATATAGTCATTTTTTTCAAATTTAAAATTTCCATTCTTATTTTATGTTCTTCTAAAGATTGCTGCCTTTTCTCATCGGCTTCCTTTTGTTGAACCATTATGAAATGGTCGTGTTTTTCTTGGAGGTGCTTCAATTTTAAATTGTGCTCCTCCAAGAAACATTGCTTCTGCAATTCTACCAATTCGCCTTTAGAGGCAGCCCATTTAGTTTCGACCTTAAGGGGTTGTTGCGCTGTGGACTTTGTGTTTCAGTAACTTCTGTAATTAAAATATATGTAGAAATATACTTAATTTGGAAATCATCTATACTCTTACGTTTGGGTTTCAGTGCTTTATTTACAGGATTTTTCAACATTTTTGGAGTATAAGTTCCCCAATTATTTGCATTGCTCTCCTGTCCTACAAATAATAATTAATATTAAAAGAGAACTCAAAACTTTGTATTATGCTAACCATTTGTTGCTGGCTGTGGCTTTACATCAGTGACGTCACTAGTGTGATCGTCCACCTGGATGCTCCCATCGGACTGGTACAGCACCTCCATGTCCTCTATGTTTACGCTTAAATCTGTCACCAACACTGAGCTGCCAGGTTTGGCATTTATTTTCGTATTTTCTAAAAATCAGGTAAAATAAATAATTATTTTCTTGAAAATATTACAGTATGGTATGTTTACGGTTCTCATTGACAAACTGTTCTTCCGATTCAGGATCATATTCTTCGGTGTAATCGTCGTCATATAAACCTTCGTTGCCCGTCATCTGGCTACCAATTATTTCCTGGACTTGTGTATCCATGGAATCGTCTGCAACTTTTTTCGATGGGCCTCCCCCTGTACCATACGAGTAAAGCTTTTCTTCGGCGAACTTCTTTTTTGACCTCTTTATATTTTCGTATTTATTTTTCAGCGTTTTTTGATCCCTGTAATTTTCTGAGGAATTTTTGTTAAATTCCATGCACACTTTAGCCCATGCTGCTTGCTTCACAATGCTGTTGTTGGCATCGGTTTGCTTGCATTCGATCTCTCGAGCATGCTTCCTCACCAACTGCATCAAGAGCCCTTGCTCTGTAGCCGTAAAATTTGGAGCCCTCTCCAATTTTGTAGCTCTTTTCGGTTTACTATTCATTCTAACTTGTAATATTAACCTACAAAAACGCATAAAACTAAACTGTACATTAATTTTGTTAAATAATACTGTTTACTTAACTCCGTTGTATAATATAATAATAAATAATTAAACATTAACCAGCAATATCAAAGAAACCAACAAATAACAAAATAAATTCAGCAATAACTAGCCATCAACATACACAACTCGATGATAAATGACATTTAATCTGTCAAATGACAGAATTCGTGTGATTTGCGCGGGTTGCAGGGCAGCCAACCGCGACTGAACTGCGTTCAGCTGAACGCACGAAGAAATTCGTTCATACAACGATCTTACTGTTGAACCAAGTTCACGTTTGAACGTCGGTTCAGTTGAACTTGCAGTTGACGTATTTTCGTACAACCCACTCTTACAGTATCTCCTACATTTTCAGCAGGAGACTTCTCCTTAGACAGCTTTTTCATTTTTCTATCTATATGTATAAATGCGGAAAGCTACAGCTGTCGCCGTTTATCCGCCCCCAGTTTCCATGTACGTCTGTCATAGCAGACGTCTTCTTCCAAATCTCTTACTCGCAAGGCTTCATTTACGTCATCTCGCCAACTTCGCCTTGGGCATCCTCTTTTCCGTTTTTCAGGTGGAACCCACTTCAGTATTTTCCTTGGCCACCTTTCTTCGCCCATCCTGTTTACATGCCCGAACCATGTTAATTGTTGTTTCTGCACCTCGTCCATAATATCTTTGTCTATCTCCATTATCTCTCTAATTCTTTCATTTCGTACGCTATCTAGTTGAGTTTTCCGGCAGCTTCTTAAGAAACCCATTTCTGTCGCCAATTACTTATTTTTGTTGCTACTATTCACATCCCACGCTTCTGCTCCATATATTACAACACTATGCTCGCATATATCCTTTTCTTTGTGTTTTTTCTTAAGCTTCTGTCCCACAGTATTAATTTATAGATCTTTAACATTTCTGCCCTTGTTCACTCTTTTACTTATTTCTTCTTCGCTGTTCCCCTTTTTATTAATTGTAACACCTAAATAATTACACCTCTCAACTCCCGTTATATATTCTTGGATACCAAAAGGCACAAACTGGTTTTTTAAAAAGTTTATTCTGACACCAGGACAGCTTTTACAAGGCTCCGTACTTGTTTATTATCGAATAATACAGATACAATAATAAAAAGTTGAATTCACTAACTCAGTTAATTATAAACTGATAACAATTACCTAGTAAACAACCAGTGGAACGACTACTGCTTACTGTATGGCCACGAATTAGGAACTGAGTTCCTACGGATTCGGGGCTGCTTATATAGCGGGGGCCTAGATACGGGCCGTTCATCTAACATTAATTATGACATTTTTATGGGTTTTCCGGTCATAATAGCCATGCAACACCTCTGGGGTGAATTAAATTTCGAACAGCTTTTTAAATCGTGAGAAATTTATTTTGAATAGGCATTTATGTGTGGTTGCTACGATACGTGTCGTTATAGAATATAGATTATAACTCTTAGGGCCGGTTGCAGAAAGCAATGTCTCGTGTTAGCTAACATCGCGTCAAAGTGAACAAAATCGCATCAAATTTTGTTTACTAATGTATTAGTTACCATAAAGATTTGAGATTTGATGCGATTTTGTTCACTTTGACGCGATGTTAGCTAACACGAGACTTAACATTGCTTTCTGCAACCGGCCCCTACAATTATCCTACAATTAGTAAATATAGCTTATAATAATATGCAATTTATTTCTGATTAATTGGAGTAGACTCCGAGGAAACGTTCATCATATTCACTGATCTTCTCGTTGAATACCTCTTGGACGATTCTGGAACAGAGGTGATGGAATTCGGTGGAAAATAAATCTCTTCGAGATCAGCATTGTATGTTGCTAGAGGAATCGTTTGAGGAGTCGTCTTCTTCTTGTTATGTGATTGATTATAAATAGTAATATGGTACAGCATAGGTACCTGTTCAAAAGTGAAAGCACACACAACCATTTAAAAATATTGTACAGAAAGATTGTTAACACTAAACCACCAATAACTGATATTGCAGTCGTATACCAACTTGAATGTTTGACAATAAATGGTTTGTTTAGTTGTTGTAAAACTTCGTCGAATTGATTCAATTTGTGATGTGGAAATTTTAGTTCGTCCAAGTTCAGATCTGTTAGTTTCACTGGTTGTAGGGTTATGGTATCTAAGGATAAGTGTTTCTTAATGGACACGCAACAGTCGTCTTCCGTAATATCCGTCATGGGAATTTTATTAGAGGTGTTGGCGGTTCCCACAATTGCTTGTGTGTCTAAAATTGTATGGTCCGTATAGGCTTTACAACCGGCATTGAGTTCAAGTATGCCGATCTGTTGCAATAGTTCATCTTTTGCCGTTTCTTAGCATAGGACGTTTAAAATTGTAGGTTTTGAAAGGATATAGAGCCATTGATTTCTAACAGTTTTATTCCAGATTTCTGCATCTGCATAGATCGTTTTAACCTTGCATGTTTCGGGAATTGATGTAACTCCTTAGGAAAACAGTTGAATTTCACACACTGGTTGGTCAGTTCTCATAGATAGAGATGTCTCTTCACATAGCCATTGTTGAGGAGCGTATTCGGTGCATCTACACAGGTCGTTAAACATTGTGTACACTGTTCTCGTGGTGGCAATAAGGATAAATGTTTTCGAGGGTTGAATATAAGAATATAGGTGTGGAGTACCACGATGAGGAGTGGGTAAAGGATGCATTTTATACATATCGTAAGTGGTTGAGGTTGAGAGAGGTATATGATATTTTATAATAAACAAGTTATCGTTAATAAAAGAAGAGACCTTTATAATTTTGTAGTAAATGTATGCATTACTTAGTGTAGGCTCTAAGGGTAATGAACTCTTTGTGGAAATTGCTAATAGTTCATTAGTTAAATCTTGAGGATGTAAAATTTCGAAATTTATTATGCCGTGGCGTATTAAAGTTATGCTATTTAATAGTAGTTTATTTATCTAGAACGAAAAGTGGTATTTTAAAGACGAGAAAGTTATTACTTGCGAGGACCTTTAAAAACACTTTTCGTTCGTGGTGAATACAACGGTTTATTTCATACTGCAAAATTTTAAATAAAAAGTTGTAAATCATTTCAAATTTCATGTCAACAACTGACATATAATTTTAAAGTACTTGAACTTTAAAATTTTACTTTAAAGTACTAGGACTTTAATGTTCCATTTTTTGTACAATAAATAAGTTTTAAAATACTTGAACTTTAAAATTTTACTTTAAAGTACTAAGATTTTAATGTTCCATTTTTTGTACCATAAATCATCCGAAAAATGTAATTTTTGACATCAGTATGAAATAAATAATATTTAACGATCAAACTTATCTCGTCTGTTAATTCAACTTGTGTTATTAAATGATTCGTGACATTTAATTCAAAATTTTATTTTTCTTCATTGGTAGAATTTTCTTTATGAATCTATTAAAGTTATTTATATTATCGTTCATGATTTTCGTATTTTTGTTTAGGGAAGTAAGTGACTGGTTAAAATTTGTAATTGTTGATGAAATGATCCTTACTTGTTGTTGCATAAGAGTATGAGTTTGTCTCTGATCTGCCGTGAGGGAATTTATAGAATCAGTATAATATGGTGCATCTTCTGCACTTGGTGTGCCAAATAACTATTTAATACCGTCACCAATACCATCAATTAATCCTCGCTTTTTGCGGTTTGTTTCTTCATACGGTTGGTGCGATATCATGGCATAGTCCGTTTTTAATGATTTTAATTTATTTCCTACATACTGTAATCGATTAATACAGTGTAACTCAATTCGAGTCCATCTAAAGCTAGACCATAACGCTAAAGTCTTATAATAATATGAATAAGATTTATGTATTTGATTCTCAAAATGTGTTAAGTTAAAATATGAAAGTAATGAGAATTTTTGGTTAGATATTTTTGTTTTTCCTAAATAAAAGTAGAATAATCCTCTAGAAGAATTAATAGGGCTGATATGGAAGGTGTACGCGTAAGGAATTATGAAAAGGAAGGTTAGGCTAATCAGCGTCTTCCTTTACAATCTTCTCGTTGTTCTTTGAAGTTTCCTCTGAAACATAAGGTTTCAGCATGTTGAAGTGATAAGTTCTAATTTTGTTTTTTGAATGTATTTGAATAATTTTATAAGGACCTAAATAATGTAGGTGTAATTGTTTGCTAGTGTTTTTAGGGGCAGCGTTGTACAAAAGAACTAAGTCATTTTCGTTGTATTCGTATTGACGATTGTTTTTCTTGTCATAATATTCCTTTGATTTATTTTTACTTTTTAATTGTTGTTCTTTTGCGGTTTCTCTTACTTTTTTCAATTTTGAGGCAATCTCATTGGCTAAATCTGAATAATTTGGGCTTTGTCTCGGATTGCCAATGAAATTTGGTATTTTAGGTATTTGTCCAAATACTAGGTCGTATGGGGTGACTTGCGTGGATTTATGCAAGTGTGTGTTAAATGAATAAATAGCGAAGTTTAAATATTCGTCCCAATCATTACCATCTTTAGATACGTAACATTTAAGATAGTCCTTTAAGGTTAAATGAGCACATTCTAGAGCGCCATTGGTTCGAGGGTGATAGGGGCACTTAGGATTAGGACTCGTGCTAGCACACTCGTTCTAATCAAACCTAAGCGCAATGGACATATTAGATACCACAGCAAAAATATTCGACATAATTATAAGTGAAAATATTTAGATAATTGTTTTTCAATAAAAATGTATTCTTATTTTTTTATATCAGCATGAAGAAAGCCATGGAATTATTTATTCTACCAAAAGAAAGTGTCGTAAATCTGAAAGTTTGCTTAAAAGTATTACTTAAATCTAATTAAAATTATTTATACAAATACTAAATTAATCAATAGTCTGCTCTCTACGTTTATGCCGTTTAAAATATTTAATAAGGGCTAACGATTTAAGAGGATCATTGCTTTTCTTTGCTCCTTGTAAATCTTTGCCGTGTAATATACTATTAATCCTATTTATATATCTAAATAAAACTATATCTATACTAAATTTAATAAACATATTTACATTACTTTGATGTTCTGGACAGAAGCAACTTGATATTTGTACCCGACATTTACCAAGGACTATAATCTGTAATTGTCTTTTTACCCCATAGGAAATTATTAATCGTGGCAAGCAATCAACAATTATTTCACAAGCGCTTTTAAATGCAGCTGTAAAGTTAACTGAAGGATGTATCAGTTGTTTACCAACATACTGTTTTTTTCGAATTAATACATTTTCCGGTAACTTTTCAGTTGCAGTTACCCTATCCTTACAATTCATACAGATGGAAACAAGTCTAAATAAGTGTAGGAAAATAGTAACTGTATATATTTTATGCAATACATTATATAGACACTATAAATTCAGTGTCACAAGATATGAGTTGTCTTAACTAGTCACGTGAAATAAATTCATCTTTATCATAATCATAATTGAAGAATTCAATAGATAACTCCTTCAGACCCTGTGCCAGTTCACCGGTCTTCAATGATGACAGATCTTTTTGTGTCAGTCTATCTGAGGAGGAGCATGATCAGATGACCAATGTAGAATAAGTTCTACAAGCTTGTTGCGCTTAACATCTTCCCTGTTACTACTCATCTTCAAGACCTTGTCCATCTCTTTCCTATAAGGATTTGATTATGTTGATGATACCTCTGGAGCACTTGTTTTTTGTAAGAAGATAGACTTAGACACCATCTTTGGAACTGATGCAACTCCTATGAGGCTTTTCTTGTCCTCACCAAGGGATTTCTGTTTTTCTGTCTGATCTGATTCCACAGACAACGGAGGAAATCCTGCACTGGTGAGTCTTATGCTGTACTTCCACAAAGGTTCAAAAAAAAAAAAAAAAAAAAGGCGAAGCGGAAAGCTCAGTTAAGGGTCTTCATTGCCCTCCAGCTTGCGCCTGTCTTTATTCAGTACAATTTCTTACAATTGTGGTAGAGGTACTAGGGTACCCTCTTTTTTAACATTGTCTATTTGTGCCGTTTTACATTTTGTTCTTTGTATATGCTTAGTTTATTCTATCCTAAGTTATATCTAGGTTAAGTGTACGTGATATATATGTGATTGAGTAATGAACAACTAAGATTAATTTAGAATGATGTGACAAATGTGGGTGATATTTACAATGATGTGTGTGACGAGTTGTAAGTGATGATGATTTTACAGTATGTATGACTTGATGAAATACAGTGATGTATAATGTATCCTAAAATTATTTCTATTTCTTAACGTGAGTCTTTGAATTATGTGTGTATACTAAGTGCTGTTTTGTGCCTGAATTACATTTTTTTATTGAGTTACATCTTGGTTATCATGTCTAAGCGTTTGAGTGCTTGTGTTTTGGAGTGATGTGTGTATGATATACCTTGAGTGTGAATGGTGTGTTTAACAATGTTGTATGTGTGCCCTAATACTTATTCTATGTGCGTTTCTTAAGTGTGAGTATTTTACCTAGGTCGGTGGTCCCTTACTTCTCCGCTATCTTCTTCCACGAAGCTCGCTATGGCCTCTTGGATAGCTACTTGGGCGATAGACAATGCCCCTAGCTCGTGGAGCTCAATGGGCCACTCCTGTAGCAGGTTCCTTAGATTGTTTCTGGCATCGTCGTAATCCGGGCAGCTCATAATCCTATGCTCCGGGTTGTCAGTTTGGCCCGGGCATGTGTCGCAAACCGGGTTCTGTCTCTTTCCAATTCTGTGTTTATGTAAGTTGAGCTCGCCGTGGCCTGTTAGGACGCAGGTTGCTCGTTTTTCTATCGTTACTTCGGCTTCGGAGATTGCTTCTACTTGTGGGAAGAAACTGTATGTGGTTTCCCCTTTCGTTGTTTGGTCCCATTCCGCTTGCCATTTCTCATTAATTAGCCTTTTGATCTCGCCATTTAGCGCGGCTTTGCTAGGAAAGTTATTTTTGTTTATTTCTGTTCCGTCAATGTAGGCTATGTCAGAGACTTTCAGTCTTCTTCTTGCCATTATTTCTGCAACTCTCAGATGCAGGGCGGGTTCCCCTGCCAGAACTCCTGCTGCTTCTGCGGATACGGACCTGTAGGTCCCCGCTATGGCTCTGCTTGCGATTCCGTAAACTGCTCTTAGTTTTCTTTTATTGCTTGTTAGGTCTAGTCTATGGCCCCATATGCTTATCCCATATGTGACTATGGGGATTATGGCTCTGTTATAGATGACTTTCATAGAGCCCCTTATTTCGCCCCATTTTTTGTAGGTGTAACGTCTTAAAGTCGCTATTATTTTGGTGGCCTTATGTGCCACTTCTTTAATATGCTTATCGAAGGATAGTTTTGTGTCTAAATTTATTCCAAGATACTTGTTGGTGTTCACCCGTTTGATCACTTGGTTATTTATCTTTATGATGGGAGCTCTTCCCAGCTTTCCCTTCTGGGTCATGTATACGGTTTTTGATTTCGATATGGTTAGCTTTTGGCGCTCTGCCCACCTTTCCAATTTAGCCATTGATTGTCTGGCGTTCTCCTCAAGCTCCCTTCTGCTGTCCCCTTCGATTTGAACGACTATGTCGTCCGCGTATGCGGTTATCAATTCATTTTCTTGCTCCTCCAGGAGCGGATCCACTGCCAAGTTCCACAGTGTTGGACCGAGGATGGACCCCTGGGGGCAGCCCTTGTTTGGTATTATTTCCGCTGTGTGCGTTGTGGAGCTTAGGTTTATCTTTCTGTCGGAGAGGTAGCTTTTAATTATTCCCACTAGTTTGTGGGGTAGCCCCATCTGGTCGAGCCTCTTTATTGTGGCTGGCCACCATAAATTGTCGAATGCTCCGCTTACATCTATAAAGACCCCGATCATGTGCTTCTTCCTCGAATTTTTGATATTTCTGATTACTTTGTGGATAGCCTGTTCAGTGCTTCGGCCCTTTCTGAAGCCGTATTGGGCTTCGTGGTGCATGTGTTCGTCACTGATGTGCGCACTGATCTTGGCCTTGATTATTCTTTCGAATAATTTGGCGAGTTCTGATAGGAGGGTTATAGGCCTCCATGATTTAGTGTCTGCTGGATCTTTGCCGGAACCTTTTAATATTGTTACTAGGTTGCCTATCTTCCATTTTTCCGGGAAGTACTTTGTCATCATACAGTCGTTATACAGACGTGCTAAGTAGTCTGCGGTTTCATTCACGGTAATTTTGAGTATTTTTCCGTGTATCTGGTCTGGGCCGGGCGCTTTTTTATTCTTTATCTGGCTCATTGCTCTGACTACGTCTTCTTCTGTGATTTCTGTATTTAGTTCATTGTTTCCTGTTGCATTTGCGGCTTCGCGCCTTGTTTCTTGGAGGCCTTCGTCCTCGCCCTCCTCCGCGTCTTTGGGGAACATTTTCCCCAGCATGTACTCTAGGGTTTCTTGTATATTACTCGTATGGCCGTCCTCTGTGTCGAGGGTGCCTCTCACATCCTTTGGCTTTATCTTCTCCGCCGCCAACTTATAGGTTGCGCCCCATGGATCTTTGCTCAGATCTTCCTTGACGAAATTTTGCCGGCTTTTGGTCTTTGCTTTTAGCATTTCGTTTTTGTATGCGCTTTTTGCTTCTGCGTATCTTCCCCTATATTCTTGTTTATCCTCTTCTGTTCTGGCGTTTTGGGCCTTTCTTCGTGCTTTTAACGTTAGCTTTCTTTTCTGTTCGAGCGCATCATTCCACCATGTGGGTTTATTTTTATAGGTTTTTCTTTTGGAGAGGGTCGTTTTACATATATTTTGTATACCCAACGTCAGTTTATCTATTCTCTCATCGATGTGCTCTTGGGTGGGCCTCCAAAGTAGCCCCTCTAGCTCCACCATCAGAGCTTCGGTTTTTCTTTTGACCTCTTCCGTTTTTATATTTGTGAGATTATATCTTTGAGTTTCGACCTCTTGGTCGTCCGCCTGTTTTATTTCGGCTATTTGGAAGGTTATAAGGTTGTGGTCGCTGACCGTTGCATTCTCATGAACTCTCCAGTTTACCGCCTTCTCCAGAGTTTCGTTGTTGACGAGAGTCACGCCTATATTGCTCTT
This sequence comes from Agriotes lineatus, assembly GCA_940337035.1. Lineage (NCBI taxonomy): Eukaryota > Metazoa > Arthropoda > Insecta > Coleoptera > Elateridae > Agriotes > Agriotes lineatus. The sequence goes on along the minus strand of CALNHX010001848.1, from coordinate 90,693 downwards.
TCCATTTACGGTATGGAAAGTATATGGCTGGTTGGCCTCATTGATTACGTGCAGCTGCCTTAAGTTGGCGAAGTTTGCAACCGCCTCCCCTCTTTCGTCAGTTCTCTCTCCACAAAGGTTCAGTAAGTTTCCTAGCAGGTCTCTCAACAGTTTTACCAGGAGGTGCAGGAGATTTCCTCTGATCAGATCTTTCGTGCCACAAAACCGGCCACATGCGCATAAGCAATGTCACTAAAAAAAGAAGATATACTTTCGTTACTAGGTAAGGGATGATATACAGGCTCGATAACATGTGGTTGCTCGAATGCTAACTGCTTACCCTGTTCAATAAAACTTTTCAATGTGTCTAGAACACCGACAGAATCATCCACCTCACAGTTTGCACCAGTGGAATGAGAAGATATAAAATTGTTAACTAATAGTGATTTGGTTGAACTAATAAAGGAAGAACAAGTTGCATTGGTATTTCTCACTCCGTGGCTACGAATACATGAAAAATAGTTCTCAAGAGGATCTTGATTTAAACTCCTTGTAGAAAGAAATTTAAATCCGTTTGCTTGGCGATTATTCCACAAGTAAGATAGACCAAGTAGTGGAAAAACCCAATTTTTTAAAGATGGTGTAATAATTTTGTTATGAGAGTTAGGAGAGCTGAAATACATAGAAGTTAAAGTAGGAATACAAGAATACCAAAAAGAAACGTGCTTTGACTTAGCTGTTACTGCACTTCTAAGTTCTTTACCGAGAGGTGGTTGTATTGACGTGCCATTAACACTCAAAAAGTTTATCAAAAAACATAAGCAGTTCTGATGTATCAACTGATTTTGGATCTATGGTACCTTCAGAGTTAGGAGGCAATTTAGAGCTATAATCGGCAACACTATTCAATAAAATAGCAACAGATTGACTAAACACTTGAGTGCAGTTCTTTACTTTAATTTTTTCTGGATAGATGTGTTTGTCGGTTAATTTGTAACAAGCGTTAAATTGACCCCTATCTCTTTGAATCTCATATAATTGTACTATATGTGACCAAGAAGCAATTTTTTCTATACCATCAATGGTGAAATGCAAATCCTTATTTAATAAGTTATTACGAATACCTTTCATCAAATGAGGAAAATCGTATAAATGGACTATTTCAGAAGTTCCTACCAGATATCCGCAATACTTATTTTCAATTTTTTCTTTTAAACAGTATTCATTTGTATCTCGTAATAAAGAATTTATGGCAGACTGATTAGTTGCTGCTTGATCACTTATAGTGCCAACTACATTGAGACCTGCAAGTTTTAATTGTAGAATTACATCGTTTAATGTTCGCTTTAAATCGTTAGCCGAAGTGGTGCCTTCACAGAAAGTAAAACAAACTGGCTGTTTCCACTTCCTGTAAATGCCCCTCGCCATAAAAACCAAAGCATGATCTGCAAATAAAACCCGTCTATGAGAACTACCATGATCCACAAAACCTTCGATAACATCTAACTTTTGATTATATTGTAATCCACATTGCAATGAAACTTCATCGAAAAGGAGAACACAATATTTATCAAAATTTTTCATTCTAGCTACCACCTGCTGCAAATGCTCGAAAATGTAATTATTAATACCACATCCAAAGGGAATTTTGTTTAAAATTTTGGTTATTGTATTACGAGAGGGTAAACTGAAAACTTTTGACAAATATCTATACCCCTTACCACTTTGTTTATACAAAGATAAAGCAAATATTTTGTCATCTAAAGTAAATCTTCTACCTCTAGGTTTATGCTTCTGTGTACGTTGTTGCGACAAGAGAAAAAATTTAGTGTTGTTTCGTTTACATCTTTCAGCAAAGTAAGGGTAGTTTTGCTCTTACGAAGTAACTGCATTTGCTTCCTCATTAATAATTTCCTGGACTTCATTGTAGCAGCTGCCTTTTTCAGCTGCAGCACCTGTTTCCGTAGCATGCTCTCATTAGGGGTTAATGAAGTCCGGCGAGCTAGTCGTGTTTTGACAATTACTGGAAGTAGTCTCTTGATTATTGGTGAATCTAAAACAATATTGACAATCATTAAAAACGAAAAACAACCTATATTTTTGTTGTAACTATAGCTATGCCAACAAAATGCTAAAAGAATATCTATAATATAATTTTCCTTAATGTGTGTTTGTCTGTGGCACAAAATAAAATCTCACGTTCCGGCTTCACAGATGTTTATATTTGTTTAGGTTTTGTTTTTCTTATCTTAGCGCTCGGCTCGAAGCTTGACCTTTCGCGTATCCTATTTCACGTGCGCGTAGCGCGCAGTTTGCTTGTAATTTTTACAAATTAAAACTGCTCCTTCATGAAACAACATACAAATTTGAAAGACTTGGCTTTAATTCGGCCCCATTGGCATATTACCGCCCTCTCAGCTCCAGTTAACATTTTCCCTGTTTACTACTGGCAGATATGTCTGTTTTGTTTTTCCTGATAATATATAATGCTTCAAAGTGAGATAGATATAGTTACACTAAGAGCTAGTTTGTAAAAATGGGAAAAAGAAAACACCACAAAAAAATAAACTTTGAAATTTACCCTTTTTTAAGTGGATTTGAACAAAAGTAATTTACGTTACAAGACCAGAATGTAGTGTTTTGCAGGTCGAACCAAGTAGATTTCAGGGCGATCCACAGGCTTTGAAACTTGGGGAGACCTGCAAAACACTTTCCAGTCGTGTATCGTACAATATTTTTTTTTACGACATCCGAGTCCATACTTTTCAACTTGCGAATTCACTTTCACAATCTCAAAAAAATTATGACATCCAAACAATAACACACATTTGATTCCACACTAACGAACGCATCAACGACCGGCAAAAGCTTTTACCGGTTCCTGATGCCCGTTTTCCGATCTTGACCGGCAAAAGGTTACTTTCTGGCGAAAAAATGAGATGACCCTAGCAAAATAAATTTACCTCAAATTCAATACCTGCTGGCAACAAGTATTTCATTTTACTGACTTCACATTCTATGCCAATTATTGCCTCTTGCCAAATTCAGGTTTGAAATTTAAAAATTTAGCCAAGTAAAATTATACCTGATGTTGGTTCATCAGCGATCTCCAGAGGTGCACCAGGTAATGTCGACGTTGTTCGTATCAACTTTGCAGCTGGTCCCACCGATGTGATCTCACCTGCAGCTAAATTTAAGAATTAGTAATGTAATAGTAATTTTTCGTACACTATCATTGGAAGAGCTGCTTTGCCGTACAATTTATTAATTAGAAAGTTACACTTTGCGGTATTCATACGGCGAAGTAGCACTTTGCTGTACGAATTTTACTTTGCCGTACAAATACCGCAAAGTGTACCTTTCTAATTAATAAATTTTACGGCAAATTCAAATGAGAGGATAAATTTATTATTCCGTTTTGTATGCTAGTGTACGAAAAATTATTATACGAAAGTGGCTTTTCCATACTCGTCTCGAAATTCCGGATTCGGCATAAGGGCCTCTTCGGGAAACATCTCACTCGTACTGAAAAGCTCCACTTTCTATACTTGTAACGTAAATTACTATTTCCGCCAATTGTACTACAACTGACAAATTATTGAAAAAATAAACGACGCTTCGCGCGCAAATTGCGCTCTCTCCAACGGCACCTCGAAGTGAAACTCCGGCAACATCTCATTTCCATCTCCCTCTCTCTGGGGTTAGTGAATTAGTTACGATTAGTTAGGTTAGTGGGGTTAGTGGATTAATTACATCTTGGCTGGAAAACGTCCATTAGGTAGTACATCAGCAAGATTAGGTTAGTAGGATTAGTCAATTAAGTTATTGAAGAACTTCTTTAAACACAACGTTTTTGAGAAAACTCTTATTTTCGGGAACATACAAAGAAATTCCTTTAATCGAAGTAACTCTTGAAAAGGCCACGTAAAGTAAGCCGTGTGTGAAGACTTCTGTTTCGAGGTAAATTCCAATCTGATCGAACGTTTGCCCTTGGGACTTATTAATTGTCATAGCATAAGCTAGTTTCACAGGGAATTGAACACGAACTATTTGGATTGGGTGGTCAGTATCTTTTGAAAGTACCGGGATGCGAGGAATGGCAACCTCCGTTCCCTTTTGGTTTCCAGTCAGGATTTTACAAATCAAAACGTTTTTCTCCATCTCTAACACTTGAAGTCTTGTACCATTACAAAGGCTTTGTTGCATATTAAGAGTCCGTATTAACATTACAATACAACCTTTTTTAAACTCTAGTCGGTGAGGGGGAAGTCCAGTATCAATACTATTAAGTAGTTCGGGCGGATACACCATACCCTCGTTGTTTGAATCGACCGCTTCATCACGGCTAACATAAGTTTTTGAAACACCTGGGACCATCTTAAGAATCTGGCTATTCAGTTGAGCCGTTTTTTCGTTGGTTGGGGCAATAATGGCTGCCTTTGCTAATCTCTCAGAATCGTTAGAATTGATCAAATCTCCGAATACGTCTTGACAAATGTTTTTAGTAAGAGAACAGTTTGTTGGGATATCGATTTGGTTATCACCTGTCGTTGGCAATGAGCCGTCGCCCAACTCGAGCAACCATTGGGTAAACTCAACTTCATCTTTGTTAACTCTCATGTTTTCGGATAGCTTAATCTTAGTAAATAGGGGCCATAGATGTGACCGGGTTAGGCTGAGACCTATCAACTCACTTTTGGTGGCTTTCTTTTTGACTGGCAGAACTTGCCTGAAATCTCCTCCGAGTAAAATGATTTTTCCTCCGAATGGTACATTGGTATTCATCAAATCTCTCAAAAGTTCGTCAATTATTCTCAAAATGTGGTGTTGAACCATGGAAACTTCGTCCACGATGAAAACGTCAGTTTTTGATAAAATCTTAGCTTTTGTATCACTACGTGAGAGGGTTGAGGTGGACTCTTCGTCAATTTCAAGTGGGAGCCCGAAAGCGTTGTGAAGGGTTCGTCCTTCTGGTAAAAGTTGAGCGGCTATGCCGGTAAAAGCGGTAGTTAGGTAAGTGGAACTCTTAGAAGTGATCAGTTTACACAACGTTTGGTAGGTATAACTTTTGCCCGAACCTCCTGGGCCACCAATATATAGGAGAAGTGGTTGGATCCGTTTTTTATCTTTCAAAGCTTGAATAACTTTATCTACAATCTCTTTCTGTTTTGGGTTGAGGGTGGCGTACATGCTCTCACCTTCTATTCTGGCAGTTTCTCGATCGAGTACAACAGGGTCATTTATAGATTCAAAATCGAACTTTGTGGGTATCAATCCGACTTTAGCAAGCGTTGAGTTAGACTCGTTCAAAATTTTTTCCAAGTGCGCGTAGGCTACCTCCATTCCTCTATCTTCATCTTTCATCTTATTAATCCAGTCATCTGATAACTCATAAGCAAAATCTTCGTACAATCTCTGTGGGTTCGATGGTTGACATTGTAACAAAATCGTTATGAATAGATATCTCAATTGAATAGCACTTTGGAAGGTGGATGCTTCGCTTAAACAGTAAAACCATTCTTGATCATCTTTTAGTAAACCTCTTTCTTTAGCCGCTTCTCGGAAGGTAGCACAAATTTTTCCATCAACAGTCTTAATATCGTCAAATGAGGTGGGACCTTTTACATGCAATAGCAACATTCTTAGAAAGAAAAGTTCTTGGTTGGAATAGGGAACGTAGTAAATACGACCAATCGTTTTGCCTCTCTTGCGGGGAGTGAACTCTTTTTTATCGCTGTGATAGGTGAAAAATTTGGGAATCTCTTGATAGTAATACTGTCTCGCTTCGGGGTTCTCTTGGTTAAGTTTGAAAAATGCTAACAAAGTTGAACTGGCATTATCGGCCTTATTTTCTAGCTCATCCATATCGTTTTCGTCCTTAAAGTAAACCTTATGCTCATCTGGGAGGTGAACGTGAAGTTTTTGCACTCCGTGACTACGATCTGTTATACTGTACTCCAATATTCTCCAAACCGCCTCTGGGGCACTAACATATCTTGCATCAACAAATTCTTTAATCTCATCGTAATCATCGTTTTCTTCGGTGGAAAGTTTGAGTCGGGCACGATCATGACCCTTATACACATATTTGAAAAGATACTTGATAGCTTTGATTGAGGTACAAATTTCAACATTAATATGGGCGTCGTATTTGACTGAAAGGTAAGGGTTATAGGGAACCACCCAGCGATTATCAAGGAAAACCGTCTTTTTGTTATAAGTCTTGCCCGTTACTTCTCCGTTGTTGGGTCTTTTGGGCTTGGCAAACGTGCCAGTAGTTACTTGAGATTTTTCCGAAAATTCTTTGGGGAAGTTTTTATCACAAACACCGTTTGCCATACAGGCTGCATCTGGATTTTTCTCGCCACAACAGTGCATCATTTTGTTGGTCACAATTTGTCTGAGCGTTTTCAGCTCTTTTGAGGGAATTTCTGCGGAAACGATCTTATCAATATCTTCTGGGGTCTTAATCTTATGCTTCTCATCTAGGAACAGTAGGATATGGGCATGAGGAAGTCCTCGTTTTTGGTATTCAACAACGTTTAGGTGGGCTACAGTTTTGCCAAGAACGGCGTTTTCGGTCAAATCTTTCATCAACATGTTAAGTTTACATTTGAATACTCGTGCGACCAAATCTGGCCTATCTTCTGGTTTTTGGTTGGGCAAAAGGTTATCTTTGATTTCTTTCCATTGGGAGTTACACGTGAAAGTTACGAACAAATCTGGTTTTCCAAACTCTCTAGCAAACGCTAACGCATCTTGACAATGTTCTCGCATATATCTTGGGCTACCAGTGTATGATGAGGGGAGGATGAATTTTTTGCCGATTCGGCCTTCTTGATCATTGTCCAACTTATTTTTCACTACGTCATATTTCTCCGAGTTCAGTTTCTTTTGGTTAAGTCTGATAAATAGAAGTCGCTCTTGTTCGATACTGACGTATGAATCTACCAAAAATTGATGGAATAGTTTGCCTCCGTGAAGGATTGGGTTAAAAGTCTCTCTTATTGCGATAATGTGTCTTATATACTGGGCTTGTGTAACCTTCCGACCATTGAGTTCGTACTCTTGGTGGAGGCCAGGGTGCCAGCCAGGCGATCCCTTTGGGAAAAATAGAGGATAAGTCATACTTTTGCGGAATTTGTTAGTGAACTTGATGTTTTTGTACAAACCACTTTTTTTATCGTGAATAATCATATCGCTTTGTAGGGGAATTTGCCCATCGGGACTTACGAAAACAGCGGCTATCTCGTTTGATTGAGCAGGGTTATATCGTCTCTTATCGTTGTCTTGGTTAATGTCGAAAATCATGGATATTTTGGGGAACGTAGTTGACTCTCCGTTGTTTTTGAGAAGTTCTTTTTGTTCTTCAATCACATCTTTCATCATCTTACAGCTCTCTGCGAAAACGTTACGGTTCACAATTTCGTTAGTAATGAGTTCCATTAGTTTGGGGTTACACTTTTGGTTTGCTTTGTGCCTCATCCGAACATCGGTGGCTTCATTGGTATCGAGAAAGAATAATTGTCCTTGGATGGGGTCTTGTTGGGTTGCGGGATTCGCCGCGTCTGGAATGTTGTGATAGATTTGCCCGTGGGCTTTGAAACAGTAGGCACCGCGATTAGTAAAGTCAACGGTATTACATTTCATTGAAGCAAAAGAATGAGCGCTGTTATAGTTACGTACATGGTCATAATACTCGTTACATAGGTTGAGAAGTCCTTTTTTAAATTTAACAGAATCATCGAAAGTTTCGTTGAGGATGGGGAAAAGGTTTTGAAGGTGACCGAAGTCAGTTTCTAGCATTTCATCAATCTTAGAAGGGTCTTTTTGAAACAGAATTTGGAGACTTTCTGGGTACTCCGAAAATTGGTTAGGAATCTTTTCGAGCTCGTTCTCGCAACAAATCCATCGGTTGGTTGATTTCTTCTCTCCTTTAAAGTACTTTGCGCCGCATCTAGGGCATATTATATCCATGGGACCTAGGTTACACGATTCTTGCAATTTAATACATTCATCTTCGGTTAATTGGGTAGATTTGGCACGGTTAATAAGGTTTTCGCTGCATGTTTTGCGCTTTCGTTGTAAACGTATCTTTTCCGTCTCATTTCTTACAAATTTCTCCTCAGTAGTTTGGTTTGCGCGAGCGTCGCTTTTGAACATCGCATCTTTAAGTTTTCGAGCATTAGCTTGCTCTTCGGTTTCCTTGGCACGTAATTCAGCAGTTTTAGCAGAGTTTCGAGTCACACGCACAAAGCGTTCTTTTTCATTTTCATTCAAACGGGATATGTTGTTGAACTGCCTAATTTTTTCCTTACGAAGGTCTGATTCTTCTTTAGTTTCCATCTTACGTTTTGCGGCCATACGGACACGCGCTTTCACATTCGACTTTTCAATCTCCATCTGCGACAAATTCTGGCTCAATTTATACAAACGGGCTTGTTCCAGCCTTTTTTCTCTCTTTTCCACATTTTCCTGGCTCCTGTTAGCTTGTTTACGCAGGCGATCTCGTTCTCTCTTTTCTTCATCCGAAAGCTTACGTTTCTTTCCACTCTGAGATGGGGTGATAGGTAGTTGGTTGGGTTGAATAGCAGCCATCAAAGGGCGCAGAGTATCTTGAATTTTGGCACGGAATTCCAAAGCGATGGTTCCGGGATGTTTAAAGGTACGCCCAGTCGTGTAAATTTGTTCAAACGTTAAAAGGCACATGACGCCACAGTTGAAACCATCATTTTGAAGGGTAAAGGTGATCTCATTAGCAGCAATAATGTTGTGAAGAGGAATGTTTAGTTGGGTGCAAATCATGCTCAATCCGTTTCGAACATGGTTATCAACAGTGGTTTTCCCTAAGGGATCAAAAATGGTGAAGTTTTTGGACTGAAAGTCCCAAGCCGCAAGAACCCAGTGGGCCAGATCCTCGCTAAGCTCAACGTGAATGAAAGTAATAAGACGTGTATAATCGAATCTGTTGTAATACAGATGATTCTTTACGTTTGGTGGGTCGGCATTACGCTCGACGTGAGTCTTGAAGTATGTCCAGAAACTGGGATCAACAATCGTCACTTTTTGGTTGGTCATGGGGTTGGTGTTGTAAAAAATCTGTTTAATGTAGTGATAAATCACGCTATTATCCAGAAAACCTCTCTCTCCTACCGCAGACGGGGCTGCTCTCTCAAAACTCTCTCTCTCCAACGGCACCTCGAAGTGAAACTCCGGCAACATCTCATTTCCATCTCCCTCTCTCTGCACTACGTTCTCAATTGTTATGTCGTCGTCCATCTTTGTTTGAATTGCGTCGAAACGGACCGAGAAGACCCGACCGTTCTCTGCTGCGAATGATCGCTCGAATCAGCGGGCGCGTCTGCTCGAGCTGTCTAGAACGGTGGAAGGTTCGAGAACAATCGGCTGCAACGTGTCAACTGTCTAGACTGGTCTGTCTAGAATGGATTCTGCAGAATGGCGCAGTGGTGGAGTATTTTGTCTGGAAATCTGGACGTCATGGGATCGATTCCGGGCCAAAGACACAATTTACGGTCGAATTCGGGTGTTGAGCTCGAAGACGCGGTCTGTGCAGGGTTGTGAAAGTTGTTACTTTTGTAACAAAATTGATACTTTTCCATTTAGTTGGTTACTTTGTTACTATAAGTATCATTTTTGTTACTTTTTCTTTTAAACTAAAAACTTGAAAATTTAGTACCTACTATTTATCGACTGGAGAAGCTGCAACGTGTCAACTGTCTAGACTGGTCTGTCTAGAATGGATTCTGCAGAATGGCGCAGTGGTGGAGTGTTTTGTCTGGAAATTTGGACGTCATGGGATCGATTCCGGGCCAAAGACACAATTTACGGTCGAATTCGGGTGTTGAGCTCGAAGACGCGGTCTGTGCAGGGTTGTGAAAGTTGTTACTTTTGTAACAAAATTGATACTTTTCCATTTAGTTGGTTACTTTGTTACTATAAGTATCATTTTTGTTACTTTTTCTTTTAAACTAAAAACTTGAAAATTTAGTACCTACTATTTATCGACTGGAGTGGCGCTTTCTATACTCGCTGTAATAACAACACGATTGAATCATTGATCTGACGTTTACAGATTTACAGTTACAGTTTAGTTATTTAACCGCAGAGGGCGTTTACGACAGTTGACAGTTTTGACAGGAGAGCTAAATGTAGAAAAGCAATGTGAAAACGAGTAATGTTCCTAGAGATAGGAAGTTTTGAAAGTTTTATAACGTTTTTTCAAACGGGGCTGCGCGCGCTATTGCGCGGTCTCCAAAGGGGCCCCCGGGACTGCGCCCCTCTCCATGTGGGCTTTCGGGGCTGCGCTCCTCTCCAAAGGGGCCCTCAGAGCTTCGCCCCACTCCAGGAAGGCCCCCGGGGCTGTGCCCCTTCCCAAGGGGGCCCCCGGGGCTGTGCCCCTCTCCAACGGGGCCCCCGGGCCTGCGCCCCTCTCCAAGTGGGCTCTCGGGGCTCCGCCTCTCTCCAAGGTGGCCCTCGGGGCTGCGCCCCTCTCCAAAGGGGCCCCCGGGACTGCGCCCCTCTCCATGTGGGCTTTCGGGGCTGCGCTCCTCTCCAAAGGGGCCCTCAGAGCTTCGCCCCACTCCAGGAAGGCCCCCGGGGCTGTGCCCCTTCCCAAGGGGGCCCCCGGGGCTGTGCCCCTCTCCAACGGGGCCCCCGGGCCTGCGCCCCTCTCCAAGTGGGCTCTCGGGGCTCCGCCTCTCTCCAAGGGGGCCCTCGGGGCTGCGCCCCTCTCCAAAGGGGCCCCCGGGGCTGCGCCCCTCTCCAAAGGGGCCCCCGGGACTGCGCCCCTCTCCATGTGGGCTTTCGGGGCTGCGCTCCTCTCCAAAGGGGCCCTCAGAGCTTCGCCCCACTCCAGGAAGGCCCCCGGGGCTGTGCCCCTTCCCAAGGGGGCCCCCGGAGCTGTGCCCCTCTCCAACGGGGCCCCCGGGCCTGCGCCCCTCTCCAAGTGGGCTCTCGGGGCTCCGCCTCTCTCCAAGGGGGCCCTCGGGGCTGCGCCCCTCTCCAAAGGGGCCCCCGGGACTGCGCCCCTCTCCATGTGGGCTTTCGGGGCTGCGCTCCTCTCCAAAGGGGCCCTCAGAGCTTCGCCCCACTCCAGGAAGGCCCCCGGGGCTGTGCCCCTTCCCAAGGGGGCCCCCGGGGCTGTGCCCCTCTCCAACGGGGCCCCCGGGCCTGCGCCCCTCTCCAAGTGGGCTCTCGGGGCTCCGCCTCTCTCCAAGGGGGCCCTCGGGGCTGCGCCCCTCTCCAAAGGGGCCGCCGGGGCTGCGCCCCTCTCCAAAGGGGCCCCCGGGACTGCGCCCCTCTCCATGTGGGCTTTCGGGGCTCTTCCCTGGACGTCCAGTCAAAATGAAAAAACGGCGGACATCCGAACTTACACACAGACCAACATAGGATTTTATTATAGAGTGGATATAATCGTAACGAACACCACTCGAGCAATCGAAACTAATGATTATTTTTCACTCGTAACTCGACGTAATCCTTAAAATACCACTCCAGCTGCGCTCTCGTGGTTTTTCGCAGATTACGTCTCGTTACTCGGAAAATAATCGATTATTTTCGATGCTCTTGTGATATTATAACTGATTATACAAAACCGATTACACTAGAGTAACTTCACTAGACGACACAATACATAACTCTTGTCAACTTGATGTTGTTTTCATGGAGATGACTTTTAGTTAAGTTAATACAAACAAGTCAGTTTGACAGAATAATCCTCCCAGTGCAAGGTCGGACTATTTAACTTGTCAAACTGACACTCTTTTATTATTGTGCAACAAGTTATCGACATATAACCCGATAATGTCGAAGTACTTATAGTATTACTACTGATTATATCTAAATTAAATTTGTTTTAGTTAATCGAAAGTCAATTTGCTGATGAACTACTAATACCATTGTAGAAAATAGAATTTTGGATGAAAGAACCGTGTTACTTGACTCAATATGCGTTTTATTTGCTTTATTATTAATTAAGCTGCATGTTAATTATATTTTATCTTAAGTACTTTGTCATTTTAAGACCATATCAATATTAACCAATGTTGCCAACCTACGATCTTCTCTGAATATGCCGATCTTACGGTCAAAGTTTTCTCGAGTACACCCAGAATGCACTATTTGCATATTCGCAGCTTCTTCTGCCACATTTGAACTTCTGAGAGCAGTTTTTTACTACTTGATTGGAAAAAGCAGAATCCGCAAGCACCCCAACCATATTTGCATCAATTTGTTTTGGTGTTAAACATGTATTTTAAAGGTGGATGAATGAAGCTCACTTTCAAAATCTTTGCACAACCGCTACTTAGTCTATTCGTTCATTTGTTAACTGAATAAGCAATAGATGCACATGGTTAAAATAATTGTTTATTATGGTTATTTGTATTCACCAGTTCTACGGCACTTGTATAATAAGTAGAAAAAGAATAATATTAGAAATTAGGATAACAAATTATTCACTTGAAGTGAAGAAAACTTCAAAATATTTATAAAAATAAGATATTGTAGTTGACGATGTATTTTCTGTGGTTTTATGGATTAAAAATATATTATGGAATAGCAAAACTTGAGATGCAGTAGAATATGCAATTTTTAAAATTAAATTTATTACTTTATAGACGATACTACATATTTTTTTGTTTTTGGAGATTATTTTATTTCATTTATTGAATGTATTGATTTTGTACTATTACAGCTAAAAATGCTCATTAGACAAATAGCCACTTCTGGTTATTAGTTAAATATTACCTATTTGATATTTTAAATTTTAATAACGTTTGTGAAAAAAATATATGTATATAAGAATTGGAATTATCATTTACGACATTATTATAAAGTACAGTTTTTAGATTTGCAATCCGAATAATATTAGAACCATTGCTGTTACGTTTAGCATTTCCACTAAATTTTGCAATAGTAAAACACAGTTTCCGCCAAAAATAAAACAAAAATATATCGATTCCAAGCATAGTTCTCTAGTGGATTGCAAAAAGTGCAATTTAATGCAGAACGTTGCTCTCGGTGCTAACTCAGGTGAAATTCCGGATACGTCGTATCGGCAAATTAATTAAAGCGCACACCAAAACGCGTGTTTGAGCATTCGCGGTGCTGTTTTCTAAAGGGAGATTTAACTAAATGAATTCTTATTAAAGTGTAGCCCGACCCCATGCCGGCGTTCAATCAAATCGTCTTTTAGTTCCCAATTTCGGTCGTAATAGGTAAGTTGTGAGACGTAACAGGCCTTTAATTAAATGTTTTGGATCCCCAGAGGTGTGCCCTTTGGTCAAGCAATCATGTAGCAAATCCGGATCAATTTGTTTGCAAATCAGTTTAGCACTCCCAGGTTGTCCTTGCTTTACCACTTACAGCCCTTCTACGTGACCCCAAATTGATTGTTATTTAGTTAAATATGTAATTTGCTCGCGCGCCTATGAGCGTCGCCGCGTTGCAAATTTCGCACTTATTACTTTAAAATTACTTTTTGTTTTTAATTTTGGCGAGGGTAGCGGTTTAATCCCGTTTAAGGAACGTGGTTTCTCCTGGCTTCTAAGCGAGTTACTTTAAAATTTCATTTAGTCTAAATAAGTGTGGCGGTATATAAACGAAAAAAGTCAGCAATTTAAAAAGCTACTACAAATATGTAATATTAGAGGAAATAGTAGTTGACAGATATTTTCCTTAATATATTCGCTTCAAGTAATTTTAAATATTTATGGACTTATAATATTATTTAAGTGCATATTAGTAAGTAGTAAAATCTAGCGAATATACAACTCCAGATTGTTAGCGAGGCTAGTTAAGCGAAGCGATGTCAAACTATTGGCATCCTCTTATGCATTACTGATTTGTTTGCAGTAAAATGAACACTTATATATTTAAGAGTGTTCGTGATGCTATCTCTGTTTGACTGATTTCTTCGACACAGATAAAGAATTACCTGGTTGTCGCACTGGAAACTTGTTTTACGAGTTCATATTAAATCGACCACGGTTCTTTCTCTCGTCAATATGTATACTACGGCAAGGCATTTTTGTTACCACTCAATGCGCTCGACACTGAATGTTTGACGAAACGAATTATTTGCAATACTCAAAATTTGCAGTAATTACCAGTCTTTAATCGACTCCTATTATTGCGCTAAGTTTAATTTTCACCAAAGAAATATTGTAATGATGTGGTGAGTGCAGTGGTGGAGACGAAAAGCGGGGCAGTACATTGTTTTGTCTAATAACGGAGTTACTTCGAAACTAAATCCATTGCAATGGAATTTTAAGCGCTACAGTTATATATTCGCTAGACGTACTCTAAGTACGTACCTAGTACCTACCGTGAAATCAAATGTTTTGGTTTATTTTGAAGATACTGGGTAGATACTTAGAATAATTTATTGAGTTTGGCTGTATATACTTTCCGTTTCTTCTATACTTTTTTCTCTATGCTGTAATGTTCTCTTTTGTGGTTATATAAATTAAATATTCTTTATACTACAGCTATTTTTTATAAAAATGATTTTTCACCTAATCTTGCACAAATCTCAATTTCTTCAAATGCCGGATCTCCTTAATATAATATAGTTGTAGTTATGAATTTTGTTATACTAATCATTTACCCGGTGTACCAATTAAGTTCTGTTAACCAAACCTCATTAATATTTTTTTACATGTGAAACTTTGTACTGAAGTTGGGATATGTATTTCTAAATATCTTAAATTAAAATTGTTTTGTACCTTCAAACTCTATATCGGCTATGTACATTTTTTTATCTAAAGTGTGCGTTGACAGTTTATCCAACCTTTTAATTCAACAGCACTTATGAATGCCATTGTTCAACTTATTTCAGGTAATTATTGATCAAGTATTAAAGGAATTATTTTATTTACAATAATTTTTTTTTCAAATACGTTTCAATCGAATCTTCGACTCACAACTAGTCCAACTTTATCAAAAGTTCTCTGGTACCAGCTTACAGCAGTTAAGTGCAGCCAATTAATGAACTCCATCCAGCGTACAGCAATATCCTCCACATACCCTACGATGCTGATATTGCATTACTTAGTAAAGTCAATAGATAATAAACCTTTTTATTTGAAATTGTACTATAATTAGAAATTAGCCAAACCTATTTCATTGAATAGTTTTTAATTTGGTTATACATTTTAGAAAATGGGTGTATTTTCCGTTAAGGAAAATAATATAGTGTTTGTTATTTGTAATACTATGATTCTCTTAGCACCTAGTCTAATTATAAAATTTATAGTTACTGTTACAAATTTGACTTAATAATTAAATTTAACGTTATTATATTTTATTAGTAATTATGTTTTGTTGTAATTTAAAGACTTATTGGAGCTATGGTATTTGGTAATTACATCATTTAAAGAACTGCACACCTTCTTCACTAAGTCTAGCTGGCGACCCTAAAATATATTTTCGTAGCGTTACGATTTTTGCAGATATTAACATTATAGCTAATAGCCTCTTCTATTGTTTTCATGAGTAATGTTCAATTTAATCTGCTGTTTTATTTCTCAAATTTATAATACTTACAAAAAATTAAATAAATTTATATTGGGACGTTTTGAGTTTTAATACCTGTTAGTCATAATTTTTTTTATGGATCAACTAGCTAACCGAGTAGTTACTTCGAATGTCTGTCAACGAGATTGAAGAAAATCCAGCTAAACAAATGGTTTAATGACACTTGTCTTAAGGAAAATTTAACGCCGGATTACATCTACTTATTCTCCAATACAAAAAATTCAACAGCGAACTCAGCGACCGAAGCTGACAGGCATCGTTGGATCAAAAACAAAATAAATTTTTGGTATAATAAAAAATCGGTTGTCACCTTAGAACTTTACGAGTATAAACTTTTCCCTTTACTGTGGAAAATGTTACACAATTTAGAATGGTCTAAACTCATGTTCAAAATCAAAGATAGGGTTGCTCAATTTGATAATAATGTTTTTCTGTTTAAATTATTTAATAAAATCAACATATTAAGATCTAGTTATAAAAATGAAAAAAATTAAATTAATCGAAAACGGTCTGATTATGAGCTCTATCCAAGAGTTTTTAATTTTTGTAATGTTTTCTTTAATAGTGATGACATGGAGTTACTTAATTTATTTCTTAAATACAACCATTCTTATTTTAATAAGAGATTTTTGTATGCAATCTGATAGCATAATGCACTCTACGAAAGTTAACATCTGGATTACCTCAGATCGCCATATTGGAAAAAAAATGTATCAAAATAACAATAACATTAATAACAATAACGACATTACTATTAATTTAATAAAGAAATTCAGTAACCCCAACTCAAACCTACTTTGTATTAAAGCAGATAAGGGTAATGTTCTGATAATACTTAATAAGATCGGTTAGTTGGATAAGGTACGTGATTTCCTTAACGCCCCTGAAATTATTGATAATGATTGAATGAATAAATTTGTTTCTGAACGTCATAATCGTTTTACTGTCCTCAGTTTAGATACAAACTAGAAATCTCTTCTACATATGAAGCCAAGGTCTTCTTTGCTATACAGGTTGCCTAAAATTCATAAACTTTTAGATCCCATACGGCCAGTAGTTGCTTTTAACACTTCAACTTATAAAATTAATAATTGGTTAAATAATATTATTAGAAATTGAATCGAATTTAAACTCCAGTTTAGCATAAGAAATTAGTTGAATCTCATAACCAAACTTAATCAAGTAAAGTTTCCTACTAATTATTTTATTGTTTCTTTTGACCTAACAAACCTTTTTCCTAGTATTCCGTCTAATGAAGGTTTTGACTTCATCGAAAGTTATTTAGTAGTTTCAGATTTTTTATACACCGAAGTTGTCACTTTTGCCTAGTCAATTGAAGCAAAAAAATTAATAACTCTTCTTATAAACAGCTTTCGGGCTTGGCTACGAAATTCAACTTTTGTCCTCTTGGCAGAAATTGTCATGGATAATCTTGAAACGAACTTTGCGGCTTAATTCGTTTTTAATTAATAAAATTGTTTTTTTTTTGGAAGATTTGTTGACGATAATGGGTCCTAAAGAGGACATTTTAAACTTACTGTATTGGCTTAATTCTTTACATTCCAGTATACATTTTATTACAGAATTTTAAAAGGCTCGAGCCTTCCGTTTTTGAATCTTTTGCTTCTCAATAAACCAAACAAAATCCAAATTCAATATTGACAGGACACCAACCACGACCGATTAAGTTGCAATTTTTTTTTATCATCACATATTTTACAAACTAGTTTCTTTTAGATTCCTATTCCGCAGATTGCTCCTGACTCCATTATCTAAAGCAGGGCTGTCCAACTTCAAGTAGCCCAAAAGCCACTGTAAAAAAAATTGAAGGTTAAGTAACCGACAAACGTAGACCATGTGTTCTAGAGGCGATTCTGAAAAAAAATCCTATACACTTTAGGTTAATTCCTTTCCATTCTTGAGACAAAAAAATGTGGTATCAATTAATGTAAATTTACGTCTAGAGATAAGTAAGCTAAATAAAATGACATTTGTTGATAAGTAAGAACTGTCAAAGTAATCATTAATTAACAACAATTAACAACTAGAAGAACGAAAGAGTTTTATAAGAAGCATTTTGTAGCACGCACGGATTTAGGGTACAACGAGCGAAGTGAGGAGTCCCCTAAAGGAGTAAGTGCTACAAAATGTCTTATAAACGAGGTATTATACAGTATTTTATATACTTTGCCATTTTTTAAGCAAAAAAATAATTTTTTTTATATAGCATCGCTTTTTGTCTATTACGATAAGCAAACGGGTATCGTAATAGCCCCAGTAAGAAAGCAAAGTAGATAAACACTATTAAAAACAATCAAAAACAGGTGTCTGTGTGCGTAGTCGCGGTGTATGAACGACGGCATCGTTTCCCTATCCAGTAGAAACTAAGACAAGTACCCCGATAACGCAGTAGAAAAAGGTATAAAAGAAGTTTGCACTACCAGTTCGAACAATGTGAGATGTATCCTCCTCAACTATCCTTCTCTCCGAACTGGCAAGCGAAACTATCTAACGGAGTAGACCTTCAACCCTTACCAGTCCAGGCTTCATGGGAGGTGGCAAACTGAACTGTCAGCCCTGAAGCTAAAAATTTTCGTACCCGTAAAATGAAGCCGCTAGAAGTCGATGTTACCTTGGTTGCTGAACTCTCTTGGGAAATCGAATCCTTCAGGCTAAAACCCTAGCTTGGTTGCTGAACTGTCTAGCCGGGTTAACTGTTTAAATCAATTCCCGACCGCGTCATCTCTAAGCGCAAATACCGGCGCCCCAGAACCACTTCACCGAGGTGTGTAACACACCACATAACCTAAATGTACTAATAATAGGACCCGTAAGGATCGCATCACCTGTACAACAGCCGCACGTCCTAAACTCACCTGGAGGGTCCGTTTGGGACGTTTAACATTTTTCGAAGATCGAGCTCGCCTTCCACGACTTCACCGTAGGCGAGCTGTCAAATCCATTTACCCGGCTAAAAGTGAACAGAATTTTGCCGCATCGTTGTTCCAGGATCCACGCCAAGGCACTATAGGGCACCGGCACACTCCGCACTGGTATCTATGCGACACTACCAACCCCAGGTAACCCTTAAACTTTCTCAATTCAACGCCTAATTGCAGAGCAATAGACTGTAAACAAACGGCGAACCTAGAAGGTCAACCGCTGGGGACATCCGACCTACCACCCAAAATCCATAATTAGCACGTCGCCGCTGACAGCCGTCTTCCGTAATTACCTGCTGCACTTGGTGCAACGCTCGTTGTAACAGTCTTCTCTACAGCTCTGCTAGGTGAGTTGCAGTTCTCCGGAAAGGAAAGAATCACGACCCCCCCCCCCCAGAAGTTTTTGTTATTTGCATAATGTACAATTCAGTTTTACTTTGAATTAATACTTATTTTATAATTATAGCTAAACACAATATATTCTTGGTAATTACATGGTGTTTGCTTGGTTCTATATATTTGAGTTTGATCGAATTCTGTCTCCGATTTGAGTTGCCCGAGTTGTTAATCCAGAACGCCCAGAACGTTCGAAACGTTACATATTTTTGTACCTTTGTCTTATGTACCTATGTTATATGGTTTTCAATAATTTAGAATTTATATTCCAGATTTATGTTTTCTGAAAGTATAACATATCCGCAGGCCGCAAAAAATATACTGGCGGGCCGCAGGCTACATGTTGGACAGATCTGATCTAGAGAAAGTGCCATCAAGATGCTCAATTTAATTTAAAAGATTGAAGTTAATATAGTCATGCTTTCATATTATACATTATTCTAAAAATAAAAATCTTACAATCTTATTCCGTTACCCCATTTCTTATAGATCGATTGCATATTTCGGTAATATTTTAATTGTAATTGAAAGCAACTTTTCTAAATTTAATATGACATTTTTTTTTCAAACAGCTTAAATCTTGCTTCTCGTTTGATTCAGAATAAAGATTCCATTCCTGTTTTAGATAATTTAGGCGTTTACTTGTTGAATTGCTTTTGTTGCCCTTCTTTTAACGTAGGACAAACCGGAATATCTTTTAAAAAACGATTTCTTGAACTCAAACCTGTAAGCTTTAATAATGGATTAATATATGTAATATAATATAAGTAATAACAATCACAGTTTTGATTTTGACAATTGTTAAGTAAGTATGCGTAATTGCACATTTCGCAGCTATTGAGCAACACCACGTTTTACGTTTCGTGGTGATTTGACTCTGTCACCTTTTATGACTTCTGTTAGGATAAAGATGTTTAGTTCCGTGCTTCTGCGCCTTGCCCTCTTCACCGTTGTTAGTTACTATCAAAGATAAGCTCTCCAAAAGCTAGGGATGGGCTATCCAAGGAAGAATGAATTTTCTTAACAATAATTTTGATATTTTACATATTAACAGTAAAAGTTATTTATGTATTAATGGCAAATCAATAGATTATAGCACTAGGGTAATGTTTAGAGCGCGATGCAAAGCGGAGAGCTTTAAATTACTTAGTTCGTCCAGTTCACGGAATTTCTCAACAAGCAGCTTAAGTGGAAACTCTGCTTTCGTTTGTCTTTACATTTCAAAAAGTCAGCTTGCTCCTGAGGTATTTGACGGTCTACGAATATATGAAGGCAAAATTTTGCTCACGTAGTATATTAGCGCTATTGTATGGGTGTTATTAAGTAGGTGTTTCAATAAAAACTGAGTGTTTTAAATTTTCCGCTATTGTGCATAAGTAGCTTTGACATTTGAAATTTGGCATATGCAATTTAGAGGGACATTAGTAAGGGAATCTTGTACAGTGCAACAATGCGTAGACATTATGAAAATCTATTATCAAAATAATGGCTCGATTACAATCGTACAGAAAATATTATGTGGGATGTTTTATCGGACTTTTTCCACTGTTTCGGTTGTTTACCGCATTACGTTTCGGGAGTTTTTGGTCACGTCCTCAGGTGAATGAACTTATGGTTAATCCTGAGAACGTCTGATTTTTTGTATGTCTTTTTTACGTACACTCGTGCCTACCCCGGAATTTGAACCTGGGACCACCGATCGCTGTGATTACGAGTCTGTCACTCTTAAAACTAGGCCGCTAGCGTGGCCATATATTAGATTATTGTAATTCTCTGCGCAGTAGTGCCATCCAAATGGGCTTTATTTCTGCGCTAGCCTGGCTAATTGGTTCTTCTGCCAGCGCTATGAATGTACTTTCTTTCAGATTTCTACGGAACCTGTGTTCTTCTTTAGCTACAACTGATATCTTGTATGCGGTGATCTTCGTTCCAGACGTGTTCTGCGGTCTTGGATTTGAAAGCTTCGCCCTTTCTAATATCTTGGGATGTTCGTATAATTTCACTCGTAGGGGTCGTTTTGTTTCCCCTATGTATTGCCTTCCACACTCACACAGTACGCTGTAGATACAGTTTTTTGAACTCTGATCCTTGTTCTGCGGCTTGGTATGCGTCATCATTCCTCTCAGAGTTGTTGTGGACTTAAGGACAGTTCTTATGTTTAATTTGTTTTCGATTCTTCTCAGTGTGTCGGAAACTCCTCTGATGTATGGTATTACTGCCGTGGTTGTCGGTTTCGTTTTCTCATCCTCTGCCGGTGTATTTCTGCCCATCTCTTCTAGCGTTTGATTTAGTCTTCTTTTTGGGTAGCCAGTAGCTTGCAGTGTTTCTGTAATTATCTAACTGTCCCGTTTAAGGTCTTCTTCCTACGAGCATATGATTTCGGCTCGGTTATATAGGCATCTCGATACGCCACGTTTCACGCTATTGTGGTGGTTAGACTCGTAGTGTAGATGTCTCCCCCTTTGGGTTTGTTTTCGATATACCTTTGTTTGTACCGGGTCGCCATTCTTCTGAACTAGTACGTCTAAGAATGGGAGTTTTTCTTCCGATTCTATTTCCATCGTGAGCTTAATTGATCGGGCTTGATTATTGAGATGTTCCAGGAAACCGTCCACGTCTATCTTCCATGAGGCCATATTACGAACGTATCATATACGTATCGTAGCCATAGACTAGATTTGTTTTCATATTGAGCTATAGCTTGTTGCTCAAAGTCTTCCGTGTAGATGTGACAATGTTTTATCCAAAAAATGAAATAGTCAGTTGTTATTGAAACACCCATTACTTTTGATGGTGAAGTCTTTCTTATGGATAGAGATGAATACCGAGGTAGTCCATAGTACAAGCATCAGGACAGTTACAAGTTTCCCATATATCGTTGCATACTTCAGATATCAGTTTTATTCCTTGGCTTCCTAGTTGTTGGAGTAGTTTTACATAAAAATCCTCGCTTTCGAGAGATACGTATGTTCCTTCGGGTGTTGTATGGCATCTTTTACTTCCGCTAATAGTATCTCTGGTTCTATATTTATACCAGTGATATTTCCAAAAATGCTCATAGTATTTCGATTGTCCTTGTATAGAAAGAAAAGGTAGTCTTTCCATATATCTACTACTTTTTTTATGTCGTTTGCCTTGACACTATTTTCGTTTTCAATCGAGAGTTTTCCAAGTTTAAACTTTTGGACCAGAATTTTGACCTGTTGAAACAGAACGTGTTTTTGGTTGTGGCAGCCATGGTTTTCAATTTACCTCTCAGATATTTGCAGCCCTGTTGCATCTTTTTATACAGTTACTGTTTGTGTTAGTGTTTATGTGCGGATATGATTATCTAGCAAAAGTAGTTTGGTGGTCTTCCTTACCTGCTGCACTACAGTATCATAGCAGGTTAAACGAAATGTGATTGCATTAAAAACCATTTTTTCACCTTAATATAGTTCTGGCAAAATCTGCTGTCCCTTCCTGCTAGTGTAGGTCTGCACGGATGTTTTCTTTCTCTGGTACCCATATCTTGTGAGCATTCTTCTATTCGCCACTGGTAAGCGCGCCTCTTAAAATTTGAGTTTTTTTCAGCATAAGATGAGATAAGAGGGGTGTTGTCTTGGTGATGCTTCCGGTCACCGGTTTCTCAGAAATGAGGCGACTTTCTTCTAACCACATCTTTAAATTTTCTCAAAACTTCCAGGTGGTATTATTCGTTTACCGTTTGACCTTGCCGAGTGTACCCATGGTGAAAAACATCTTAATGGTTAAAAACAGTGAGCATTGTCTTGACATTGCTTCGATTTTGACGTGCCTTCTTTGGCTTTTCTTCTTTTTGAGTTTTGCACTGTAATGTTTGGGATTTTGCATCAGGGTAATAGTTATAGACTCAAGATTAATTAATACCCGCATACGAATACCCAAGGTGTTTAAAAAGAATTTGAGAGGTATTAATTGTAGGTATATGGTTTTTGTCTATACGGTCAATCCATAGATTGCCGTTTTCTTTCTGTCGAAATCCATTGTTGGTAATTGTTTAAACTAATGTATACACATACACAAAGGTTTCTTTTAAGTGTTTGATTACTCATTTTGCGGTTGTATAATGCGTATTTTTTGTGTGTGCTAATATTAACCATTTGAATTAGTTAAGTTACCTTGGGTAAAATGTTTTTAGTGTAATGGCTCTTATGCTCGTTAGACTTTGAATGTGTCTAGGTTGTTACATATGTTAGACTATTCCCCTCAGATAATATAAACCAATCCCATCAATCCATTTTCAAAATTTGAACCAATCAGAGTCGAATACAGCGAATATTTTGCACTAGTGCAATACCCGGGTATTTGCACAAGTGCAATATCGAGTATTTGCGGGAAGGAGAGCAAACCAGCTAGGTACACAAGAAATTTCAGAAAGAAAACTGAAAACTCTTTAAAAATTAATAGTGTGGTATACAAAGGATGACATTTCTTCGAGGAATAGTCTCGCAATATTCCCCGCGTGCATTCTGTATGATTTGAATATTTATCTGGAACGCTTCGCGTTCTCGAGAAATACTCGAATATACAGAATGCACTAGGGATATAACTATTGAATATTCAATTTGTTTTGATAGTGGTTCTCCATTCAGGAAATTATACTACTTTCTTTTTATCTATCTTTGAAACGTTATATTGTCCTGTTTTATTTTAAATTTAGTCTTTGTCGGTATTTTCGTAACTTATTCAGTTTTATTTGCTTGATTGCTAAATTTTGTATTAGTAGGTCTTCAAAGGTAAAGGTTCAAACTCAGTTCAATTACCTCAACCGGGGGCGGACTGCTATAGGGATCTTGCGTCCCTCTTTATCCAGTAACGGGAATTTTAGGATGGGCGAGAGAAAGGAGGGGTGGAGAATGGAAGAGAAACCAGGAAAGGTGGAGAAGTACTGTCCCGGGTATTCGCCTCAGAGACAGCAGGGTAAAATGGAATAATACCGGTCAGCGGGCAATACCGGTCACCCCTATATTTCCTTAAGAATGATAAAACCGGCAACAGCGTTTGGTTCAAACGGCTGCTTTTAATACCGTAGCATTGAGAGCTTTTGACTGACTTAGTCACCAACAAGCGTTGAGGCGGAACAGTCGGCCATTTGTTTTTATAGCGTTTCTTCTGATTTCGTCTTCATTGGAAATAAGCGGTAAGTACTTATATTTATTATTTTTTAAGAATGTGCGTAGTTTATCAGTTGGATGGTACATCATAGATTAGTCTTACGTATTGAAATGAGTGATTTATAGAAATGTTAAGGTTCTAAATTATTTTTGAATGTATGCCCTCATGAACAAACACGAATTTGTATTTGTTTTCTTATTGTAGATGCCGAAGCCACGTGATAGAGTAACCAATAGAGCAAAGTGGTCGGTTGAAAACCTGTATGCCGCCAAACGATTATACGAGCAAGGGGTTTCTATGCGAACTGCCGCTAAAAGATGTGAAATTCCGTTTTCAACCTTACAAGAAAGAATTCAGAAAGAAAAATTTGTCACTCCTATTTCGGGTAGAAAAACTGTTTTCACTAGGGAGCAGGAAGTGGAAATGTCGAACCAGATAAAATATCTAGCATCTATATTTTATGGATGCACAGATAAAGAAATCAGACGCATGGCATTCCAGTTTTCCGAAAAAATACACCGAAAAAAATTGCAGGTTATTACACTACCCTTTCTTTAGGAGTTTTTAATGTATAATAAAAATTAGTGATATCTACCCTGTTTGCTTAATTCACAGAAGTAATATCAATAATAATGTATATAATTCTCACTTACCTTGTTGCTTTCAACTGAATCATATATTGACATATATCATACTTTCATAATTGACTTTGAAATTATGTCATGTTTAAATATACCTCGGCTAGCCAGCTTATTTAGCAATTGAGACTCTCTGTACTTCCCAGCTGAATGAGTTAATGTCAAATATATATATATATATATACTGTATTAATGAATTGTACTTTGAATAATTAAATAAATATTAATGTAATTATTTAAATCACACTCTTAGTACTTGAGTTTGAATCTAATTAACTGTTATAGTGTATTAAACGTTTGAATTGACATTACAAATTAATAGTCAGATTAAAGTTGTCAAAATTATTTAATTAAATGAAATTTCCAATAAATGCGGTTAAATACTTTTTAAAATAACTAGATCAAAATGATAAATTTCTAATTATAAAGATCGAAACCGTCGAGTACTCAAATCACAATATTAATTTAGAAAACTTAATATTCTAAGATTCTCTAAATCTAAATACAAGTTTTAAATTCTAAATTTGCCGTATCCAAACTGTTACTATAATACACTAACCTTCAACAGCCAAACTCGTACTTGGGATGAGGTTCTAATATCAGTTTCACACTGATCGAAGTCGTCAAACACCTACTTGAAGATGATGATGACCCATAAAAGCTCGTTGTAGACAGACTTGACCGTTTAATATTTTCTTAAAACGGTATTGCAGCATGCCCAACACACAAACACTCACTAAACTGATGGCTTGTACACCAATGACCACTTGAAATGGATTCTATAAATCTCCAACTCACTATGTGAAGACTAATATTGACCCCTTGGTCAGTATTTGATCGTGCAGAAGGCTATTCTTACTAACACGTATCAAATTGAATTATATCCTCACAATTAAAGGTATTATTCGACCTTTAATGTGAATATTTTGACTGATAATCTTTAAATTATAGAAACTTTTCAACCCTTGTAAACAACCTCTTGGTTGCTAATATTTACTGCCACCCGTTATTCTCTTACACTTGTTATCACATGATACCCTTTTGATATCTTGATATTAATTGAAAATAATTAAGCATTCTCACAGCATGCTACATTACAGTTTATTCCCCCCAATTTTTTCATTTAAAAGATCTCTAACGAGCTTTTATGTAAAAATTGATATTTGTCTATTTTAAATTATTTACAATTAACCTTAACTCATTTCAAAAATATTAAAATTCTAAAATTAACCTTGTTAACCAAGTTACTCTGTATTTACATCATTATTAAGGTAACCCCATGACATAACTTCTTTCCAATTAACATTTTTATCTACATTATTGTGATATACTATAACCTTATTTACTACATTATTGATATTATTCTCATGATAATACTTCTTTAAATTATAAGCATTTTGGGTATACTTATAACTATTTTCCCCAGGATAATTTAGAACATAGGCATTTTCCCCTACTTCCTTGACCACTTCATATGGACCTTCATATAGTAAAAAGAACTTCTTAATCGTTTTTTCTATTACTGACGATTGTAAGTGATTTCGAACTAATACTAAATCGCCTCTCATGAATTTTATAGGACGTTCCACATTCTTATCATGTCTTCGTTTTCTTCTTTGAGTCTTTGATAAAAAAACTTCTTGTGCTAACTGTATTTTTAGATCTGTAGTTGTGTCAATTCTTTCAGGAAATCTGATTAAATTTTCTATGATTCTAGTCGGTTTATGACCTTTCATTAATTCATAAGGTGTTGATCCTGTAGTATCACTTTCCACACAATTTAACCAATCTTCTATATTTTGTACATAACTTGGCCAACTTGTATGCTTCATATTACAATAACACCTAAACATTCTGCCTAATTCTCTCATGATCCTTTCTACTGGATTTGATTGTGGGTGATAAATAGCAGAATACCTGTACTGTATCCCCTGTTCATTAATTTTTTCTTTCCATAATCTGCTTGTAAATTGTGATCCATGATCTGATAAAATTATAACTGGCTTACCTACATTAATTATAAAATCATTTAAAATTCTATTTAATAATGATTTAGTATTTGGTTTCTTGATTGTATATAGTTTAACAAATTTTGTAAATATATCTCTCATTACAAATATACAAGTAACTCCATACTTTCCTCTAGGTAAAGGACCAAACAAATCTACAGATACTATTTGTAATGGTTGTAATGCTTCAATGTTCCTCATGAGAGTTTTCTGACTTTTGTTGCTTACTTTAGTTCTTTGACATAAATCACAGTATTTTAATATTTTCTGAACCTTACGTTCTATATTTGTAATATAACAAGTTTCTTTTAATAGTGCAGTACATTTCTTGATACCAAAATGTCCATACATTTGATGATACTCATTTATCAATTCTCTTTCTAACTTTTCTGGAATACATAGTAACCACCATTCTTCACTTCTCTTGCTTCTTCTAAACAATATATTTTCATGAATCTTATAATTTAATTTCAATTCATCACTCTTTCCCTGTTCATTCGTTACCATTTCATTCTTTATCCAAAATATATTTTGATCCGTGTTCTGATCATTTTCTATATTGTTAAGTAAGTTAGGTAATTGTGTTCTTGGAATTACTTCTCTAGTCAAAGCTACTAGTAATGGATTCAATTTCTTTTCATCACCGTACACATATCTAGATAAGAAATCAGCTACTAAATTATCCTTACTCTTGCAATATTGTATTTTGAGTTTATATTCTTGCAAATACATACTCCATCGCATCAAACGTGCACTCAAAGCTTTACAGCTACTTAAAAATTCTAAAGCTTTATGATCCGTTAAAATTATAGTTTCATATCCCAAAATATAAGTTCTAAATTTTTTGCAAGCAAACACTATGGCTAATAGTTCTAACTCAGTGGTCATATAATTCTTTTCAGCTTCTAGTAATGCTCTACTAGCAAAAATTACATTTTATGTTGAACCATCTTCGTTTATTTGAAACAAATGTGCTCCTAATGCACAACCCGATGCATCAGTTGCAATATAAAATGTTTTGTTGAAATCTGGATGTGAAAGAGTTACTATCTTAATAAATCTTTCTTTTATTTGTTGAAAAGCTTCTTGCTCCTCCATTCCCCATTTCCATTTATTATTCTTCTTTAATAGATGAGTAAGTTTAACTACAGACGAAGCATAGTTGCAGACAAACTTTCTATAAAAATTACATATTCCCAAAAATGATTGTAATTCTTTTTTGCTTTTAGGTGGCTTAAAATCTTGAATGGTCTTTATTTTATCAGGATCCACGTTAATACCTTGAGGACTAATTACATATCCTAAAAATTTTATGTGATCCATCAATAGATCTGTTTTATCAGCATTAACTGTCATACCTGCTAATCTAAGTTTCTCCAAAACCAAAGCTAATTGACTTCTATGTTCACCTAATGTTTTCGAGGCTAAAAGGATATCATCGACGTACACCGTTGCAAACGATAATACTTCTGGACCCAAAACATGATCTAAACATTTACTGAATACAGCAATTGATACATTCAATCCAAAAGGTAAAACTTTAAATTGATAACTCCGACCATTTACTAAGAATGCTGTATATTTTCGAGACGTTTCATGCAATCTGATTTGCCAATAACCACAAGTTAAATCCAAAGATGATAAAAATTTAACACCATTAAATTTCTGTAGTAATTCATCTATTGATGGTGGTGATTCTCGATCTTCTACTAATATTGTATTCAACCTTCTAGCATCCAAACAAATTCGTACCGACCCATTCTTTTTTGTAACTACGACTATGGGATTAGAATAAGGTGAATCTGAATGTTCAATGATACCAAAATCTAACATTCTTTTTATCTCTTTTTCAACTGCTGTTCTTTTTGCAAAAGGAATTGGATAAGATTTTTGTACAAATACCGTTTCATCCTTAATGTTTAATTTACAAATAAAACGATTACATAAGCCTGGCTTATCAGAAAAGATTACATTATATTCTTCTAATATATCTTGTATCGGATATAATCTCTCCTTATTAAATTGTTTATTTAACTGATGTATTGTTAAAGTTGGTTCTGTTTCAAACTCCACTCCTTCAACATTCATGTATTGCGTTTCATTATTTGTTTCTTTTAGATCCTTCAAAACTAAATTCAAATCTTTTTGTAATTGTAATGATTCGCTTAACTCATTGTTGTTTTCAAATAGTATCTCCTTTATCTCAAACCTTGTTTCATCTTGTATATTTAAATTAACTGTTGATATTAACTTCAATTCATTCGATACAATTTTATCTTGGTTAGAATTATTTTTAAAATAAACTTCATGACATTGTCCTGCATCTACAAATTTCATTATCTTACTGTTAAAATTCAAATTAGTTTTAACCTTGTACATCCAATCCATGCCTAAAATGGATGTAGTATTTAATTGATTAATAATTAAAAATACTATTTTATGTTTTGAACTTCCCATATTTACCAACATTAATGCCTGCTTTTTGACTTTTCTAATTCCCCCAGTGACACCTTGAATTGTTAAACCCACTGATGGTAAGATAGGTATTTTATTATTTTGTTCTAATATTCTTACGAACATTTCTTCCGACATTACACTCACCGAACTACCCGTATCTATTAACAAGTCTTGCTTAATACCTTCAATCTCTACATTTAAATAAGGTAAATCCTGATTTACTAATTCTTTTTCTTTTTCCGAAACATCACATGCCAAATCAACTACATTATGAACTTTTTGAATTTTGTTATATTGTTGAAAATAATTTTTCACAAAATTTATATGCTCTTGTTGCTCCTTTGAAACCCGAATTTTAACAATTGGAGCTAATTGTACCGGGTCCTTTAGTTTTCCTGATTTTGCGATGTATTTGGTGATCTATCCCTGGCTTTAAATGACACTGGTGAATCACCCCTTGCTTGAATCGTATAGCTATTCCTATTATTTTCCCTTCCTCTAACATTATTGTCAAATCTTAACATTTTATTTTGATTTTGGTCGTAATTGTTTGGGTTCATCCTATTTCTTGTTTCAAACTGGTTTGCATTGCGATTACCAAATTTTGACGGATATGAAGTTTGAAAATTTGACGTTTTTTCTCTTACGTCAAATTTTGAATTGGTTTGTCTATTTTCCAAACCCTCCAAAACCTTTAGCATTCCTTCTACGTTTTGCACTTGCGAAGCTACTAATGCTGTTTGTACGTCTATTGGAAAGTGTTTGCTAAGAG
The DNA here is from genome assembly GCA_940337035.1 of Agriotes lineatus. Lineage (NCBI taxonomy): Eukaryota > Metazoa > Arthropoda > Insecta > Coleoptera > Elateridae > Agriotes > Agriotes lineatus. The sequence continues at coordinate 60,806 of CALNHX010001848.1, read as the reverse complement.
CTTCTACCAGAATCTCGTCAGGTATCTTTGGTTCTAAATACTGCACTCTCGCAATCCAATACCACACGTGTTTCGTAAAACTTCCAAATCTACCGTTATACATTCTTGCCATATAAATTTCAGCCCTAGCTTTTTCCTGGATATTTCTCGACCAAAACTTGTTAATAAAATCAACTTTAAAAGATTCATAGTTGTCCCATTCAGTACAGTGACTTTCAGCCCAAAGGTTTACCTCATGTTCTAAACATTCTATTGCTACTTGTAACTTTTTACTACTTACAATCTTCATAGTATCAAAATAATTTTCCAATTTCTTTAGAAACTTAATAGGGTGTAATACCTGCCTATTCCCGTTAAACTTTGGTCTCTCATGACTCGCTTGCATAACTATACCACCATTAAAACTGATATTCCCACTATTTGAGCTATTTTGTAAACAGTTTGTTATATCTTTCACCTCGGTATTCAATGACTGAATTTGATTTTTGACGTTACCTTGATAACTGTCAAATTTGTTTTCAAAATTTTTAATATTATCCTTGTTCATTTCTACTTGTGACCTAATGGTATCTACCTCCTTTTCGATAGGTGTTACCTTCTGTACCAATTGTCGTTCTAATTGTACCCTTAACTTATTTATAAGATTTCCATTTTCTGTTTGGAACGTCTTTAATTTTGTTTCAATTGTATCGATTTTTTCTGACATTGCAGTTTCCACCTCAATCACCTTATTTACAATCTCTTGATTGCTGTCTTCAACTACAGATCTAATTTCCTGGTTTGTGTTTTCTACTGCAGATACTTTATTTAAAAGTTCCTGGTTTGTGTTTTCTACTGTAGATACTTTATTTAAAATTTCTTGCATCATTCGCATCATATTGCTGTCATTTGATGCACTGACTAATGTACTAGCTTCTTGCCTTTGACGTCCTTCCGTATTTACTACGTTATCACCCTGTTCTAATTGAAGTCCATCCATTTTCTTTAACTTCCTTGTTGGTTTTCTAAAACCCGACCGCAAATTCATATACGTATCCTCTCTTCTAAATGCCTCGAACCCTCACGTTGATCGATACCAATTATTTTACAATCTTATTTGTTTATCTTTTGTATCTCACTTTGTGGAGCTAAATTTATTACAACTTCCTTTCGAGCCTCACGTTGCGCGTCAATTTTATTACACCACCCCTTCTGTAGGAGATTTTAATGTATAATAAAAATTAGTGATATCTACCCTGTTTGCTTAATTCACAGAAGTAATATCAATAATAATGTATATAATTCTCACTTACCTTGTTGCTTTCAACTGAATCATATATTGACATATATCATACTTTCATAATTGACTTTGAAATTATGTCATGTTTAAATATACCTCGGCTAGCCAGCTTATTTAGCAATTTAGACTCTCTGTACTTCCCAGCTGAATGAGTTAATGTCAAATATATATACTGTATTAATGAATTGTACTTTGAATGACCAAATAAATATTAGTTTGATTATTTTAAATCACACTCTTAGTACTTGAGTTTGAATCTAATTAACTGTTATAGTGTATTAAACGTTTGAATTGACATTACAAATTAATAGTCAGATTAAAGTTGTCAAAATTATTTAATTAAATGAAAGTTCCAATAAATGCGGTTAAATACTTTTTAAAATAACTAGACCAAAATGATAAATTTCTAATTATAAAGATCGAAACCGTCGAGTACTTAAATCACCATATTAATTTAGAAAACTTAATATTCTAAGATTCTCTAAATCTAAATACACGTTTTAAATTCTAAATTTGCCGTATCCAAACTGTTACTAGAATACACTAACCTTCAACAGCCAAACTCGTACTTGGGATGTTGCTCTAATATCAGTTTCACACTGATCGAAGTCGTCAAACACCTACTTGAAGATGATGATGACCCATAAAAGCTCGTTGTAGGCAGACTTGACCGTTTAATATTTTCTTAAAACGGTATTGCAGCATGCCACACCCACAAACACTCACTAAACTGATGGCTTGTACACCAATGACCACTTGAAATGGATTCTATAAATCTCCAACTCACTATGTGAAGACTAATATTGACACCTTGGTCAGTATTTGATCGTGCAGAAGGCTATTCTTACTAACACGTATCAAATTGAATTATATCCTCACAATTAAAGTTATTATTCGACCTTTAATGTGAATATTTTGACTGATAATCTTTAAATTATAGAAACTTTTCAACCCTTGTAAACAACCTCTTGGTTGCTAATATTTACTGCCACCCGTTATTCTCTTACACTTGTTATCACATGATACCCTTTTGATATCTTGATATTAATTGAAAATAATTAAGCATTCTCACAGCATGCTACATTACAAAGTCTACCTTCAAAAATTACATAAAACCGACTGTGCTCGTTTAGCATACCAAACAGCAGTAAGAAATGAAATTACCGTATCAACAAAATGGTGAGAGACACAATGTGCTGGTTTAGAATCGATGAGAGGCTTCTTTAAACGACATTCTGCATTAAGTATTCGCCAAACTGAAGGTTGTAGTTTGTCCCGTTCTACCATCGTTTAATCGTTATAACGCTACCAATTTTTTTAAGAAACTGGAGGATGCTTTGAGTAAAAACGAACCTTTTGCAGATGGTTTCCGTTTTTTGAATCTCCACGAAACCGGAATTACAACGGTAGAAGCACCAAAGAAGGTGATTGCAGGTAGAGCGGTCAAGCAAGTTAGCCAAATCAGTAGTGGTAAAAGAGGTACTGTAGTGACTACCTGTTGTTTCATAAATGTTTCTGGGAACACAATTCCACCAGCTATGGTCTTTTTACGCAAGTATTATAAACCTCAAATGCTCCAAACTGCATATATTGGCACATTTGAATTACACAACCTCTCAGGTTGAACTCGTAATTCTGCACTTGTTATAGATGTCGTGAGGCACTTTATAAAATATACTAAGTCGTCCAAAGAGAATGACGTTCTGCTGGCCTATGATAGCCATGAAAGTCATCTATCTGTAGAATGCGTAGAATTAGTTTAAGCTAGTGAGATAACTATTTTGACTTGTCCACCTTATTGTAGCAATAAACTACAATGCCTTTGTGTGCAATTTATTTTCCGTTTAAAGCATATGATAACGCTGCCGTTGACTCATGGCTTTTGAACCATCCCTGAGTGCCTATGATCATTTATAACATTCCTGCATTGGTCAATATAGCATTACAACGTGATATGACCATTTTTAATATTTTACCCCGATTCCGGAAAACTGGAATATTCTCTTTCGGCAAAACCGTGTCCTCAGATGACGATTTCTTGCTAAGTAGCGTAACTGATCTGCCTAATCCCGTAGTTCCTTCAGCAATACCTACCTCAAGCTCCGTTTCAAATATAACCACTCTACGTTTTGAACAAATTTCACCCGAAAATCAAACACCAAACACTTTTGTAAGTTCCCAAGATTTTCGAGGATACCCATAAGCAACCGAAAGAGAAAATAATTCGACTAGAAGAAAAGGAAAATCTATTATAACTACTGATACTCCAGAAAAGGAAACGTTTCGTTTGATTAAAAATAAACTGCTCAACTACAGGTCTAAAGAGTAGCTTCAGAATGTGTAGTTCAAAACGTGACCACCGAAGTTCTGTAGATGGCGCCAAGTGCAACTGTGCTACAATGCTTGGAAATTTTGCAAAGTGGAAAATCGCCACCTTTCGCCAAAACCAAATAGCGCATGAAGGTGCTCGGGACCTTAGCAACAACTTTTCCCCCTTTCAAAATTTCGATATCTGTAGCCGTTGGAAAGTTACAGGCGATCCAGACAGACAGACGGACGGACAGACAGACGGACGGACGGACAAAGTAGATCCTTCTTCTTTTGAAGAACTGTTAAAACCTCCAAAATCTGACGACTATGTTTTGGTTGAATTTCGTCCTGTGATAAGAGGTAAGGATATTAAACCGATATTTTATGTTGGCACAATTTTGCAAGACAAAAAAATAGAAGCGGGGACTATCACGTTAGCTATCTCAGAAAACGCCTGAAACATTCTTCTTCCCAGACGAAGCAGATTTAGCAGCAATAGCAGAAAGCGATATTAAAATAAAATTGCCACCACCAATTGCTCATGGTAAAACGAAGCGACAGTGAGCATACCTCTCTTTTGAGGTAAATTTCGGTAATCTAAATATTCGCTGAATGAATAATATTTGTTTATTTTATTTCTATACTGTAACATACCAGCATGCAATATGTTGTTTTACTGTGGCCCACGTAGTGTCTCATTGTAGACTATGATGGTCCAACTTGAGACAAAAGTATTAACATAAAAAACAAAATAATGAAAATTAGCTTATAAGAATTAACAGTTTTGTTCTGTGAGTTTAAAACACATACACTAGGCTATGTAGTAAGCAAAAAAAAATATGAAAAGGGTATAAACACCAGAAATAAAATAGAAAAGGTTGTCTCATTTTGGACCACCTTCCCCTACACCTGGAATAATGAAAACCATACCGTGGTTCATATAGTTGGCATACCACTTTCTCGCTTGGTCTGTTTGCTGAAATTCGGCAGTATAATTTTCCGGGAACATTAAGCATTATCCCTTGCTGTACATGGAAGTAACCACAGCTGTTTTTCAATCTTTTATTTCTTTTGGCCTCCCAAGTTTGTTGGAAAATCCCCAGTATAAAGTTTTGTTTTTTTCATGTCCATAGACTCACTTATAGACTTACCCCACATTACTCATAACCTTTCCCAATTGTAATTTTTTATAGCTGTTTTGAGCCCTGTTCTTCAATTTTGTTCTTATTTATAGAAGTGTGTTGTGATTTCCTGTATATAACCTTCTTTCATATTTCTTTCAGTGGCTTTCCACGGTTCGTTCTTAGTTTCTATCGTTATATTATCTACTTTCATTGTTTGTATTTTGTAATTCGTGTAATTTCGTTCATTGTTATTGCCCTGATACTTTTTCCACAGTAGCTTCCCTTCCTTAAGCCCGTTTTTAATTTCTCTGATCACCATGCCCTTCTGTATTTCTTACTTACAGAACTATTGCTTTCCTCTTTTAATACTCTGATCCAAAATATTATTAAATCGTTCACTCTTTACTATAAAATAATTGAGTGTGGCTAACAACCAGCCATAAGATTGGTATATTATTGTTCTGACTGATGGATGATTTGTGTTGCACAATTTAATCACCTGCCAATGCGTCACTTTGATATAAATCAAATGAGTCCAGTTTTGCAATAGCTTTCGCTAACTTTAAAAAGCTCAGTTATTTACTGAACTCTAGAATAATAAAGGCAACTTTATTTATATTTAGTACCCCTTAGAAACAGTGGTTTATGTTCTGGAAATTGTATCTGATTGAGAAAACATGTTAGTTCATAGCAAACGTTCTCTTTAGTTTTGCAGATTTAATCCCTTTCATCAGAAAATAGATATACCTACTTCCCCAAAGGCCCATAAACCGAATGTAGTTATTATACTATAATGGCACGCCGCCCCTTTCCGAGATATCGCGAAATCGCACGCACAGGATCTCTATAACACGCCCGATAGTTATAGAATCACAATGCTTCTGAAAACACTTAAGCTCGAGATCGCAAGAGCATGAAATCGAAAAGTTATCTAACAAGAGATTTCAAATATTGAATTTCATATTCGAGAATTACCGAAAGTGTCCCATCGGCATATATACGTCTTATCGCGCCCTTCGTACACCACTGGCTCCTTACGAGCCTGGAAGCTCCACCTTAAAATTGGATCCATATTTTACACTTGAGTCGAATACAATTGTTATTACTCGGAAGATATTGGAAAAAAATCGTGTCTCCTTCTATGAGCTATAACTTGATGATCCCTTTATAATATCCGGCTTTCATTTCTTATTTCCGGCTTATAGGCCGGAAATAACCCGGTTGTGTCCCAGATGCGCCGGTCCTTATATGAAACCCAATAACATAAACTTTTCGCGAATTGGGGACTTAAGCGCATCCCCGTTTGCGTACATTGCGTGCAAACGCGACTTGTTTACCTGCTGCGAGGTTGTTGCTCTTTGAAGGTCGTCGCTGGTTTTGCATTGCAATGGCAAGCGGGGTTGCCAAATTTACTAGCAACGTACTATACTAATTTAATATAATTCTTGGATATCCGCCAACGTCATAAAATGAAACATCGTTTTCCATTGCTACCCGAATGGCATAGTCCTGTAAAATTTTGCTGAATTTTTGATTAGAAGCTTGTTGGTATTTGTAGTTTTAATATAAAAAAAGTTTTAATAACCTTGAACTAATTGCGTATTTAGTAGCTTCATTGTCAAAGGCATTAGCTATTCTTAAATAAATAATAAACAACCGGTTTGCTGAGTAACAATGAAGAGTAGAGTTGTGAAGTTACTCCATGTTTTACTTCTAGTAGTTATCACATCTGCTTAGCATTCGGGAGGCCGCGGGTTCGATTCCCGCTCCCGTCTGCTCTGATTCAGGTTTTTAGGTGTTTTTTTTTGAGTCAACAAAGTACCTTCTCTGAGGCAAATGCCGTAGCAGTACTTCTCCACCTTTTCTGGCCTCTCTTCCATTCTCCACCCCTCCTTTCTCTCACCCATGGTATAATTCCCGTCCTTGGTTCAAGAGGGACGCAAGGTCTCTATAGCAGCCCGTCCCCAGTTGGGGGAATTGAAATGACCCTGAACCTTACTTCTAGTTGATCTCTCCACACACACCCCAGAATGTCGGTACTTCAGGATGTCATCCTTTATATAAATACTAGACACCGCGAACAAATGGAAGTACTATAAACCTTTATTAAAATTAATAGTACCACAAGATATTAATAGAAAATGTGTTGACCTACTATTAGACAATCAAGGGTATGTCGTTAAATGCTTCTTCACCTGCATTTTTTGGACTTTTACGGAGACGTCAAATTCCTTCTTGCTTGTGTCCATCTCTTATAAGAGTCATTAAGAAATGGGTACTAATCGTGGTACCGCAGCTTTCTTCAATTTTTTTCTCTTCTTAATACTGATCTCATATGTAAAATGGGGCAACGCTCATTTCAACAGAAATATGAAAAAAATACTTCAAACTCCTAGTAAAATTCGAAGTGTCAAGGTAGGTCAGACAATAATTCATCTCTGCAGGAGTTGACTTTGGCTATTTGCTTTCCCTGCGCTTTACTCAAAACCTACGTGTATGTAGTTGCGGGTTTTGACCTCTCTTTATTGTCCTAAACGCAACCATTCCTATGGAAAGTCGCGTTGAAAATGTGCATTCTTTTCCAAAACCTCATAAATAGCAACATTTGTATATTCCTAATGCTGATATACACACTGAGAATCCGCATTGTCACATTAGACGCACATAGAAACAGATGTAATTACGTGGTATTGTTTGGATCTAACATTAGTATCAGTTTATTCTAAATAGAGTGGAATTTGTTGTATTAAGTTTTGTCTATTTATATTGTTAAAAATGTTACTTATTGTACCACAAAGACAGCATCATAAAATCTTAATTTCTTTTCTAAAACGTGTCAGCAGTTTTATTTGAAAACTCTGCAAGTCCAAATTTAAATACTAATATCAGGAATAAGACAGTTAATTAAAGAGATTTTGATATTAGAGTATGGTTTGTAAGTAAGGGACAACACTATGGTAAATTAAGCCCCTTTAAAAGTTGATAGTTTTCTGCATTTATTTAAAAATAGTAAAAATGGATTTACTAGGTTTTGGAATCAAGCTTTTCATATATTTCGATGCAGTTGATCATTCTAATAGTCAATTTTAAATCTTCATTCTAATAGCAGCACCTCTTGGCCCTTTTTTGTTCTATTCGCTATTGTATTTATTACATATGATTCCATTGTTTGGTCAGCATAAGTACAACTTAATATTTACATGTTATAGGCGCCCCTAGTAACTTATTTTCAACAATTATGTTTAGATAAATGTCCGCTTTTATGGGACGACTATCATTATTTTGAAATTTGATGTATTAATTGTTAGTCCGTATCCTAGGACTGTTTTAACGAACAATAACTACATGCTCACTGTCAGGAATTGAGACTGTGTCATCAGCATAACGGATATCCATTGCAATTAAATTAGCACAGAAAATTTTATATATTCCTGCTTAGATAGATATATTTAGAAAACAATACCGCATCGGGCCTGAGTTATCATACCAGAGCTGTTTAATATTTACACCCGCTGGCATAAAGCTGAACTGTAGCTTTTGCTTGTACTACTTATGTTAAGTACGCATCCTGAATCTGAATGTGCGCGCCAGAGATTGAGGGGACGCCGTGACGCGGTCTTTTGTGCAGGAACGGATATTATCACTTGAGTTGCTGCAGTGAGCGGACGCTAGCTAACACAGGGCCTACGCTTAAAATTGGTAGTGCGATGGTGCGAGCAAGCGAGTGCCTGCGAAGATAGCAGCCGACGCTTGTTTCTTAGGGTTGATATACGAGCCCCAGCAGTGCAGTAAAGCCTTGGGAAGTATCACCGAGGTGAATATAATTTCCAGCAGGAGGTTGATATAGTAACCGCAAGGTACAGCCAACCGATTGCAGTACAGAGCGTGCTGAAAGCAAACTTGACCGAAGACGCCAATAACGGGGTGAGATTCGCTGTTCCGCTGGTAGCAAAGGAGAAATCAGGTTAGTTAGTGTATGATCAATATATTTGGTAAAATCTATAATCCAGTGCTACAGTGTTTCATACGTTGATAGCACAATATTGCCCCATCTGTTAGCGCGTGATTGCGACGCCGGCTTCTAGACGTTACTGCAAAGTCATCTCATTGTTGGAAGTGGTTACGCATACCGGATTAAGATACATTTGGCGTAGTGCGTGAAACATATTTTCACAAAATTTCATGTTATTACTTGTATTTTGTACAAGCTGTAAATGAGCGTAGAACTTAATCTTAAAATGTAGTTGAATGGCTACGGGCTAAAAGCTGTCTTTATAACGTAATAAAGCGAGTAGAAGTTAGCCTTTAGTCCGTATCAATTTAACTAAACTTTACTTTCTATATTTGACGCAGCATTATAGTATTTGCGTATTGACGATTTGTACTTTTTTTATTAGTATGTAAGTATAACAGCATATAGAGTGTATTACGTTTGTGTAAGCAGTCTTGGCTTTTATTTCTAGCGGGGTTGTAGTGATTAACAATGAATCTGATCATGAACTCGTGTATTGTACTATTACTGCAGAGGTAGTTAACCAAACCCCTGTTGTCAGATTCTATCGTGACTTAAAAAACTTTAACTTAAATGAATTCGTAAATGACTTTAAGCTACTACCACTACAATAAATCTTTTATGTAAATGATATTAATGCAAAAGTCAGTATACTAAATAGCAATTTAATCAAATTGATTGATAAACATGCGCCTGGTTAACTGACAATGTAAAACTAATGATGAAACTAAGAGATAAGGCAAAACTAAAATTTAAAGAGTCAACAAGTGTTGTTCATTGGGAATACTATAAATCATTAAGGAATCTGACAAGTGCTAGTATTATAAACGAAAAAAAGGCGTACTTTGCATATAAGACAAAAAAATGTTCAACAAAACAATTGTGGAAAGAATTTAATCACTTAAATGTTAAACACACACCAACATTTAAAATTCCCGCAACTATGTCTGACCCAAATCGAATTAATAACTTCTTTATTGATAGTGTTCCTAAATTGCAAGTAGATGAAACTGTAAAAGATTTTTATTTAAATAACTTGAGAAGGGAAAGTGCTGTCAAATTTTCTTTTGTATCTGTATCTGAAGATGAAGTGGCTCGCTATATTGGTAATATCAGAAGTAACGCGATAGGTGCAGACGGAATTAATATCAAAATGATAGCTGCGTGTTGTCCGCATATGTATAAATATGTTACACATATAATTAACTTCTGTCTAACAGAAAGCGTTTACCCTGACATTTGGAAGCACGCTATTGTAACTCCGAAACATAAAGCTAGTGATCCGGCAGAATATTCTGATCTTAGACCTATAAGCATTTTACCTACCTTTTCTAAAATTCTCGAGAAAATTATGAATAGTCAAATAATGCACTACCTAAATACAAATAACCTGCTATCAGATATACAATCGGGATTTCGACCTTCTTATAGCTGCACCACTGCACTGATGACCGTTACTGATGATATCCTTAAGGAAACTGATACTGGAAGATTGACAATACTCACCCTATTGGATTATAGCAAAGCATTCGACACGATTAACCACGATCTGTTGTTTGCAATACTTCAGTACGTAGGTTTTTCTCTAAATGCAATCGATTTATTTAAAAGTTACTTTAATAAAAGAACTCAAAGTGTAAATGTGGACGGTAATGCTTCCTCAGCACGAACCATATTGCAAGGCGTGCCTCAAGGTTCGATTCTCGGCCCACTACTGTATACTTTATATACTTCAAAATTTTCTGAGTTTGTTGAACATAGTAAGATGCATATGTATGCTGATGACACGCTGATTTATGGCTCATTTCTACCATCCGATTTTAACCAGGGAATGACAGACATATCTAGCGACTTGAATAAAATATTTGATTTGTCAACCAAACATTGTCTACTTTTAAATCCATCGAAATCCTGTGTTCTTCTGTTTGGCAGAAAAGTTGACTGCGCAAATGTAAAATCTTTAGTTCAAATTACAATCAATGGGTCAGTAATACCACTAAAAGAAAATGCCAAAAACTTGGGCCTTGTTTTGGACAATAGTTTTAGATACAGAACTCATATAAACAAATGTATACAAAAAGCATACCTGAATCTGAAGCTACTGTATCCACATAGATTGTATCTAACTAAAGATCAAAAGAAATTGCTGTGTGATGCTCTAGTGCTCTCTCAGTTCTCATATTGCTCAGAGATATACTCACCTTGCTTAGATTATGATTCAGCTGAAAGGGTACAGAGAGTTCAAAACGCTTGCCTAAGATTTATTTATTGTATTCGAAAATTTGATCATATTTCACACAAATTAATAGAGGCTAAATGGCTTAACATGCAGAATAGACGCCTACTACATACAGCTTCATTATATAATAAAATAATTTTTAATAAAAAACCGCCTTACCTATATAATAAGATAACATTCCGAAAGGATGTACATAATTTAAACTTAAGACACAAGGGTCTTATTACACCGCCACAGCATAAAACTGCTCTTTTTCAACGTTCATTTCAATATAACATCAGCAATATATACAATGAAATACCATATCCGTTAAAAGAATTATCTTCTACTTCCTTTAGAAAACATTACTTTAAATATCTTTTAGAAAAGAATTAGTAACATGGTACCTGCTAATATAATACAGCTAGTTCTTCGTATTCATATGGCTTTGCTAAGTAACATTTTATTTAGATTTTAGTATAATTTTTCTTAGTTAATGTAGGCATTAGTTGTATATAACTGGTCATCTATAATTTCAAGGTGTAGTTGAAAAACAGTTTAACTGAACTGAACCTTGTGATTTTGGTGTAAATAATCTATATATTACTTCTAATTGTGTTCTGTATAACATCTACCCTTCACCAAAATAAATAGTTTATTATTATTATTATTATTATTATTCTTTTTAGAATTAAAGGAGTGAACGGGGCGTGCTCGGTGCAAAGCTGCATTGACCACGCCTCAGCTACAACTGAGGTAAAAAAACTGGTGTTGTACATTGAAATATGAGCTAGCTAGCAAATTAAGGGCAATTCAAATTTAAAGTAGCGTAGAGTTGGTCAAACGCCACGTTATAACGCCAATCATTAAAAAAAGTAGTTTAAAATTGATATTACATTTGCACCTTTGGCAGATGAACATAATGTGAATTTATATATAAGATGTATATCAATAATAGGGAGTGGTCTATATTCCAGATTTACTAATTTTGTTATCCTGCCTTTACATTATTTTTTTTCTTCTTTGTTTCTCAGTCAGCTGTAGTATTTAAATCTTGTTAATAATATCGCCCCTTTTTTGTTTTTGATATTTCTGCATTTATTATTTGTATTATTAGCTTTACTCGTTTAAATCTTGTTTTAATACATTCTACATAGTCTTCTCCTTCGTGACTATCTGGTAGAATGTAAACGGCATCAGACTCTTTAACCTTCGAGGGTTCGCAATTCAGTACTTTATCTTTAAAAGTAGTATCAGTAAAATTGTAGAAACGAAAAATAGCTCCAGTTGAACACAAAAACTATTCGCGTTCACAACAATACATTGCACTTATCCCAACATCGATTGCAAGTGGAAGTCCTAATGGTACTCTGTCAAATAATTCACAGGCCACCGAAACCAAACCAATGTCAACAATTATCGTAGAGTCCTGCTGTATAATGAAGAATACTGTTTCGCAATCTTACTACCTACATATTTTTATATATAGAAATTATTAGGATTGAAAAATTATGAAAATATGAATGAGATAAGCAAATTGTGACAATAGTAGTTTGTCTCGATTATAGGAAAGTTACAGACACATCGTGATACACTTATACAGGGTCCTGCAATCAGTAGCTGTGGTTTCGAAACAGTTTTCAAATGGGCGTCATAATTTAAATATATTTCAAACCTATCAATGAAGCTTTATATTACTCTATGTAGGTCCAATGTGTTCAGTTGCAACTCGAATTGCATTTTTGAGTTCTCGAAGTATGCGTCGATGATTTTCGTAAAAAGTCTGTAGGATTTACGTCGGAAAATCTAGCCTATCAAGCATCACTAAAATGTCGAATAAATCGTCTAGGAAACATGCTCCTCAGAATATTTACCATTTTCCTTACCTTGTGCGATTAGGTCTTAAAAGTCTTGAATCAATGTTTTCACGGACATGGAAATGATTAACTCATTCAAAATTTTGTCCGGTTTTGTTATAGTTCCTTGGCTGGGAACATGAAGTCTAAAATGCCTTTGCCTTGGTCAACTTCATAATTGAACAAACTGTCTTTCAACAAGAAACGCGTTGTTTAACGAAAAATAATCGGCGAGTACTTAAATTCCACAAATAGGTACAATAAATAAGTAATTGACCACCAGACTGTCAACTACTATTCATTATACAGGGCGTTCCTAAATAAGTGTCGCAACGGAACACTGTAGATTCCTCATGAAAAAAGGAACATTCCATTTTTCTTTCCGGGCTTTCGTTTTCGAGTTACAGGGTGTCAAAATTTTTACAAAAGCTGGTGCGACACGCGTTTCAACCAAATTACGTACGAAAAAACAATTATATTTTTTACAACAATAAATCAGTGCAAATAATTCTTTCACACAAGATTTCTTCATTCTCTCTTTTACATTTCATACGCTGGTTGTATACAATTATGTGTAATAGTTTCAAATATACCTCGATGCTGAAGTTGATACTCCACATTCCCGCTTTACTCAAACAATTTCTGTAGCAGTTGCTAAAATAATTTTCTGATTAATTTGATATCATTTAAAGCTAGAAAGAATAAACTTTCCACTAGTTTAAGAATCATTCAGAAATATTGAAAACCAAGCTTGTAAATGCGATGTATGCATAAAATTCCTCAATTTTCAGTAACAATAAAAAAACTCCGGGGGAGGGATTGGATCCACATCATCCGAGAATGTAATTGTAACCGCATCGATAGGTTAAACTGCACCATGCAGACTCGCTGGTTTTTGTTCGAAGCGCGGCTGTGTTTAAGAGAACGGTATTATTGTTGAAACGTTTTGAATTTTTGCGACCTTATCTTGTATTTGTTGGGTCCTATCTTCATCAAGTGTAAAGCCTGACCTATGTGCAAATTGTTACTTTCATCTATTTCCCACTGAACGCAAAAATAAGCAAAACTTATTTTTTAAGGTGCTCACCCTGTATACATTTGTCCGACATTTCCATTTTGCAGAAAATAGTTTTTGACTTATACCGGCAACAGACAGACAGACAGACGGACAGACAGACAGACGCAATTGATAAATCCTGTTTTTCGTCATCTAGGGACCCTGAAAAGTAAAGATCTGAAGAAATCTTGGAAGGTGATTTTTTCGCGATTACAATACTCCCTTCGTCTTTTAGGCGAGTGAAGTAAAAACAAAAGAATCCCATTTTAGAGGCATTCAACTTGACAATCACCTATCTCACATCAATACACATAAAAATTGTAATAAGAATGTAAAGTTTTAAAAAATCGTTAGAGCTGTTTTTGAAAAAATCGAAAAAAAAAACTGAAAAATCACAAGAGTAAACACCATCCTTCCGGTTATGCGATTTTCTTGAAAGCTTGCTATCGCATCTAGATAATGTATATATTTATTTGTTTATTTATTTAGGCTGCGACCAACAGTTACAGGGAACCAATTATAGGTCACAGCATTCATGCAGTTTCAACGTCATACCTCTTTTCATTTTTGAGATATCCTGTTCACAGGCAGACTTACAAACAGGCAGACAGACCCACAACCAGACAGACACACAGCGAGACCAAAGAGTAAAAATATGTTTTTTGGGTTCAAGGGACTCCAAAACGTAAAGATCTGTTGGGAACTCGATTTCGAATTTTTTGGGTGAATTCAATACTCCCTTTATTGTAAAAGGAAGTAAAAATACAGAACGGGTTAAGAAAGTCTACCCTGTTGATCCTAGGAGTATAAAAGATTTATATGTCGCATTGGTGTTCTAAGCTTTGATGCTATGCCAAGAAAAGCTGTTTCATGTTCAATTGTTTAACGCATCAGTAGCAATATCTGTACTCGTCCTACACACAATGAAAATTCATCGGAAATCTATAGTTATACATATATTCTTCAAATGGAGATGATCGGGTAACATACTTAGACAAATCTCAAACAGATGGAGCAACAAGACCATACCAAAAACAGGGCGGAAAAATGTGATCATTTATGAAGTGGCATGATATTCGAAGGCTTGCTGTGAGAGACTGACTGCGGAAAACAAAAAAAGGAGTGCCGTAGAAAAATATGGCAGAATCACACAGGAGGTGGCCGGCTACAGAAGGAGAACTTCTTCAAGTAACTATATTTTTCTAGTTTTAAGGAAATATGAACATCAGTAATAATATTCAAAATAGGGTTGCCTTACTAAGTAGGGGAAAAGAGGCTGTAGTAATTTACTACTTCATGTCTTTAGTATAATTATATTTTTGACAGGTACCATTTCAGGACATTTGGAAACTTTATTTCGCTAAGTTGGAAGTACATTTCAGAAAACAATTATATTTTAGAGTACACTCAAGAAATGTTTGCAAATGTTGATATTGACAGTATTAGTTTAGTGAACAGACAATATATCTTTCGTGTAGCAGATGGAATGGTAGCTTTGTTACCTTGACTGCTGGTAAATGCTATATCATATAAACATTTAGATGATGACAATAAGAACCATATATGTTCCAGTTCTAATATTTTCTCAATGGAAATAAGACTCTCTCAGTAGATCACACCTGTACTATGCCGTAGGGAATACCAGTAAAGGTTATTCAGTTTCTAAAAGTAAAAATAAAGAGTAAGTCATCAGGATCAGGTGTATGCTTTTGATATATTCCTTCTAGTAATATAAAAAATTTAATAACCCCGAATAACGAAACATATCGAAAGAGACGCAAAAGGTGTTCACATAACAATGAAAATAAACAAAATGTATTTCTAATATTCATACAAATTTTGTGGTCAATAGTTTGGCGAAACAACTGATATAGTATAGCATAGTATTTCATAACTAGTTGTGGAAGTGACATATGTATATCCTGTGTAGCGAAATGAAGTGACGTAAAATACGAGGATACAATACGCTTTCGCGTGAGTTATGTACGCTATATTTACCACGACCGCAATAATAAAACACATTTTTGCAATTGAATGAATGTCAGTATATTGTAGGTTAAAATTACATATTTCAGTAGCCTTTAAGTTACAATGACATATTGTCAGCAGTTTTTAGGTTAAAATAACATATTTATGAATTGGGCATTGTTTTCGTAACAAACACCTGTGATAACGGTCGGGTGAATGATATTGTCATCTTTCGTAGCTATTTGACTGTATGGACAATGCCACTTTCATATAAGGTCGTGGGAAAAAGATATAAAAATCACAAACACACGCGATAATAATAATCGGGGCATGGAAAGCTGCATTTCACAAACCTTTGCTGATGTGACGTGAAACTCCCCTGACAAACACTCAGGTACCTATGCCGTTTAAATTAGGTTGTATATTTTTTTATTTTGCTAAATTTCAAAATTATAACCTAATTAAAAGCTACATACATGACATTTTGTCAGTTTAGTTTCACGCAGCTAAACATGACCTACTGCGGACACTTTTAGCAAGGATTATGAGAAATTAAAAGAGCCTTACAAGTATTTGAGCATATAAAGAAATAGATAGTTATTTCAGTATCTAGAGCTTAAAAATTTGTTTTATGGTTGAAAAAATCCAACAAAGGCCATAAAACGTATTTAAACACGTATTACATACAAGCAAAACCACAACAAACAAAAAAACAATTAAAGTAATTAATCGTTGAAAGCACGATGTGATTTTTTTTAACAAATTGAGATATAGTTTTCATCATAGTACAATATCAACCTAGTGTTTATCATGAAGTTTGAGCAAGTTCTAGATTATATCTTGAAAATCTGACTGAATTTTAAAAAAATCATACAATATTTGGATTGCAAACGTGTTAAGTTCACAACATTCATTATTTTGCCCATAACAGCCACTATATAAAAATGTTTGTGATCGTTCAGTATTTTCTAGTACCGTTTAAAATGAAACACATAAACTGAATAGAACGTCGTCATACTTGTTATTTAATAATACATGTCTTAGTCATACAAGCCATCATGCAAATGAAGTCTCCCTTAATGGCTTTAAAGAAGTGTGAACTCCAACGTATTACCTATAGTTACAATTTACATTTCGACTTACTATGTTTGATGAAATTGCTCCATTGATTAACAATTGTAGAGATTTACCTGAAAAAAAAAGGAATGTATTAGCAAATTCTTAAAAATATTAAAGAAGTGAAAGGTCTATTACAACATTATATTTGAAGGTGATTTTCGTAGACTTTAACGTCATAGTTGCAGTATGACCGACAATAATTTTTATATTTCTAACTGCCGGTCTTATAAAGATCACTAATCTGATGTTAACTTTAATTCGCTGTTAAAATAAACAAAAGCGCATCAAAACGTCAGTGCTTATGAAATTTTATTCATTAGTAAACAAATTTTGATGCGCTTTTGTTTATTTTAACAGCGAACTAAAGTTAACCTCAGATTAGTGACCTTTATAAGACTGGCTGTATGTGTTTAAAATAAATTTTCAGTTCGTGTAGAAGGAAAGCAGTAAATTAATTATAAGTAGTAGTACAGCAGTTTTTGTTTCTACAGAAATAAATCTTTAAGTTCTGATAAAATTAATAATGGTCTAAAATGCGTTGTATGTATAACTGAAAAATCATATATATCAACAATAACACGTTTAAGAACGACTAAATGTAGTTCTTTAAACAACTTGAAATACACTAACTTTTTTAATATTTAGGAAAGTGAATATCATAAACCAGATGCCAACATTATAATGGAAAGACAAAAAAATGGCAATTAATTATTATTTTATTCAGTCACATTTAAACATGAGAATTACTTATTTGAAAATAAAACTACATTCTAAGAAAACAGATTAAGCTGGTAAACATGTCCATAAGAATAGTATATTATGATACAAGTGTATATGTACGCCTTTAAAGCACGTGCGACGAGTTTAAGAGCACGACGCGCTAGTGGAGTGCTTTTAACGTCGCTAGTGCTTTAACGGCACTTATACACGTGTATCATATGCTATTTTTTCAGAAATATAAAAACTTAGTTGGGTGACACTTTTTCCATCATATTGTGTTAGATATTCTAGGTTATGTTGACATTAAAATTTACGGCAAAGCGTGTTTTAATAAATTATTAAAACACGCCTCCAACGGCAACGTGCGAATAAGACGTATTTTGGGCGCTAATATTAAGAGTGCTACAAACGTCGCTTTTGACACTAGAAACGGTGCAAAAAATTGTCATTTTGACCCGATTGTAGAAAAAATAATTATAGACATCTAATGAGAATAATTACCTGTGTTGGCAAACTATATATATAAACCGACATTTGTATATAGTGCACCGATATAACCACAATAAATTGAGTGATAGGTCCCATATCTATACAAGAACTGTATAATATGTATAAAGCTATATATAAAATTTAGCGGTGAATCATATAAAGTTTGGTGGTTCTTAAAATTATGTTCTATATATTTAGCTTTTTTTTCTTTTATAACACATATTTATTCTCAAGAGCGACTAATTTGTTTTCTTAGATGTACTACAATTACCCGTAATAAGAACATAATAGGTATGTATTATACTTATTAAATGCCTTCGATTCGCGGCAGTTTTTCTTAAAATTTTAGAAACGTCAACTGATTAGTATGTGTAAAGTGTCTACTTTAAAGGCGAGTGGGCAGTAATAGTTATTTATGGTACAAGAGAATAAAGTGATACCTCTTACGCTCGAGCGTCAGTGATGTAAGACATTTTACTTACATGTTCCATATATCAGTAAGAATATGTACTACCTTAAAGATATTGAAAATGGCAGTTTCAAAAATTGATTTAATATAGGGAGTGAGTTAAGCAGTTACTTTGCTCACTCTTGGAGTAGTAGTACATTACACCATAAGTGAGAGAAATAAGTCATTATAAACTAATGATACTTATTAACACACGAGCGTCTAAGCTTAACTGTGATAAGTACGAGTCCATAGTGGCTTTTCACTCACATGTGATGTGATATACGACGTTTTATCTTACCGTAGCAGCTTTTGTACAACAATGTTAGAAGACGGTACACACTGTCAACTGTCATAGAACTATCATAGACCTAGTAGCAGAGTGAGTATAATGGGACATTTTATTAAGAAATTCACTTTCTTTTTCCTTCTTATCATAACTGCTGATATCTTAACTTCTTCAATGTCAGATTGACTTGACCAAAGATAGTCATGGTTATGTACTTGTTCGTATTAATAATTTTCCTGGTACACCAATCATGATCTGTTAAATAAATTTCAATGCTAGTTCATTTAATAACATTAAAACATGAAACTCTTCTCAAGTTGGGACATGCGTTTATAATTGTTCTAGATCTTAAATTACTTTTTCGTTAAAAATCTATACTTATTATGCAGATTTCCCTAATATAAAATCTACGTTGATAGTAGGCTTAACCAATTAACTGAACATCTGTTATGAATATCACTGCTCAAATTTCAAATAATAACTAATTATGCACTACATAGTTCAATATAGTTATCATACATCTTTCTTCCAGAAGAATATTTTTGAATCTTCTACATACAACACTAAGTTATCCTTTATGAAATGCTCCTTGGTGTCAGTCCATTGCAATTAGGTAGTTCTCTGCTAGTGCCAGTTGATAAACCCCACTGAGTCCATAACAACTTTCCCTATTATGCTGACACTTCATTATTCGGTATGCGCCAATTAGCAACACACCTTATTATTTTAAATAGCACCTTAATTGGGAAATTATCCAACTTCATTTGTTTGACTAGGTTATTTCGAAATTTCAAATATATGTGTAAATTCTTTTATTCAAACTTACACACTGTTTGCTATTTTTAGTATCGTAACTCTTCTAGCACCTCCATGTCCAGTTACTGTAACGGGCCTGAGTCGTTTACCCGAGCTTCTATTATTTACACCGCTAGCGTAAAGCTAAACTGTATAGTTTGTTGTATTACAATGTTTAATGAAACCGCATGATGTATTTAAAACATGCTTAAAGTGATCTCCCGCAAGAGGTAGTGTAGAACGAAGCAGCTGATTACAAATCAAGTTCGGGGCTTTTAGTGCATGAGTAGAAAGGGGCGACACTTCGCCAACGTCGCGGCCTGCACATCAAGATTCTCAGCTAAGCTGCGACAGAGAGTGGTTTTGTTGCAAAGTAAGCATCCAACGCCTGTTTTCTGGGGGTGCAGCATTGGAGCCCCGAGAGTATAGTGTAACCGTGTATATCGTACACAGTAAGGTGCTGCTATTTTGACTTCAAGGAAGCCAGCTGATCTTGTTATTGAAAGAGACGTTTTGTTCGCCCAGCGACAGCCACGGTATCTCATCCGCTGTCCATCTTGAAGCAAATGGAACACTAGGTTAGCTCATATAAATAAATTGTTGGATGGAGTCCACGATTGAGAGATAAATTGTGGAAAATCAGAAGCGTAATAAGGGATTGCGTAATATTGCGTCATCTTTTGGGCGCGTGCGTAGATATTTCAAGGGGCGACCTGCTGACTAAACGCATTGTTTCGAGTGTTTGCGCACGAAGACAGAATCGGCTTCAGAAGGATGGTGGAGCGTGTGTGACCTATTTTCGCGTGTTTTCTTAGCGTTAATATTCGATATTTTATTCTTGTATTTTATACAAGCTGTCAAATGCGGTTAGAATTTAACTTTTAGCTGGTAGCATTGTAACTACACTTTAAGTTAATGTTAGTGTTTATTCAAGGCACCTGTTAACGCCAAAATGTAAAAAGAGTTAGAAATTAGCCTTCAGTTCGTAACGATTTAATTTGACCTGAATTTATTGTCGACAGCGTATAGCATTTGCGTATTGTCACTATATACTATATATGTTTTTATATGTATATATACCTTAATGGAGTATATGACAACTATGTAATTTCAGGATTACCGGTGGAGACAAGTAAAGCTCAGAGCACACTGTGTTAATAGCCGTAGCCACACTAAGGTAAGAACGTGTCTTATGCATTGACGACCGAGTTAGCTACCAAACAGTGGGCAATTACTATACAAAGTAACGTAGGATAGGATGCAAAATAAATGTACAGGTTATAGTTTTAATTATCATTTTAACTATCAGTACACAAATTCCCCTGATAAATGCTTTACAACTTCCAACAACAGCCACAAACTATCGCTCTCATATGTACCTTTAATTACATATGCCAAAAATGAGTCTTTCCTAATTTCTGCTGCGCTCTTATCCGACTAAATTCCATTTTAACATCTTACTTACTTACATTTCTTAGGCTTTATACAGGTTCTTTATATACAGGTCATCCTGCTGTTTGTTCATACCTATATAAGCTTCACTAATCTGTCCACTGTTATGAGAATGAAGAGAAAATAGATTGGTTTATTGTCATTTTCTAATGAAAGGAATTGTTTACCTTTAGTCCCATGCTAATTGTGATTTTCATTATTTATTTATTAATTACGGTCCAAATAATATCATGTTAATCACATTGTATTACTGTTGAGCTATTAAATGTAAATAAGTTATTTATCTCTAACGTTTAATATTATAATTAATTTAATATTTGCTATTTAACTACGTCGATTCTAAATTTGGCAACACCGAAACAATGCGATGCAACAGTAGTAATTACATAAATAGTTGGTTCTAAGAATAGTAAAAGTACAGAACAGGTTGCGCTCATGTTGCTCTTGCATGGTGCAGGAGCGAGCGATGCAATACAAATCAGTTTTTCGACGCTTTGAAACCTTGCCTTTGGCGATTGCCTGAATTGCTTTGTGGATGAGCTGGACCTGATTATGTTTTGATTTTCATATACATTGGCAAAGCATTACACCCACGCACAAAGCTCATAATCCGTATCAGCGGTCTTCAACCGGTGAGTTGTGAAATGCAATCAAGTTCGAGCCATGTTCAATAAGCGCAGCTACGCTTTTGAAAGCTACGCTAAATTTTTGGCCTTTTGTATTTAACGTGCTGTAATGCATCTGTTAACTTTGACATCACCTAACAATACGCTTGCAGCGTAATTAACCAGTTTATTGAAATTTTAATGCGGCTATTTGCGCTTGAACTCCTTTGTTATGTTGGTAGGATAGGTATACACCGCAGAAGTTGACTAGATTTTAATGACATCAAAGCTATATTAGTTACTGCAACTTATATGCATGAGGTAAATAAACTGAATTAAACTGAGGGCGCCCAATTTACAAAAAAAATGGAATTTGATGGTTATAAGAAATCAACCACCCCTCGTAATAGGCTAAATGTGAAAGTGGTTCTTTTTTGCAACTTGCAGTGTACTAAGTAGGCAGAGGTGGCTATTAGTGCCACATTTTGAAATGCTCGCGATACACGTTTAATATGCTTAATGTCATATTGTGGCACTAATTCATGTTATTTGTGCTTCCAGTATTAGTTTGTAATACATATACTTCCTCATGAATCTAGTGCTTCCAACATTCAGTGGCTTTATGGAAATATAAGATCCCTAACCTACTTAGTTTTCTAAGAGGTAAACATATGGTCGCTGCTGACTTAGCATTTATTTTGTATTTGACCGTCGTTTTACGTGATATCTGTTTCCAACGTAATTCTAATTCAAATACCTTTATCCTAGAGCGAGTATCCAAAAAGTATCAGTCTTAAGGGACTAT
Source organism: Agriotes lineatus (assembly GCA_940337035.1). NCBI lineage: Eukaryota > Metazoa > Arthropoda > Insecta > Coleoptera > Elateridae > Agriotes > Agriotes lineatus. The sequence goes on along the minus strand of CALNHX010001848.1, from coordinate 38,260 downwards.
TAAATGAAAGAAACCTTGTCTTCGTTTTAGCCGTATTCCTTAAATTCACAGGTTCAACAAACCATACCCTCTCAGGACTGAAACGGACACCCATTACGACAGTACTTTGTAGGAGGTACTACCAGACATATTTATTTTATTTCAAAATGTCCTGCATTCAATATCAAGATCGATAAAAAATACGCCCAGGTCATTTATTCCATTTAATTATGGAACTTCCTGAAGAGCAAGCTTGGACAAAATTGGAGCGTGCCTTTCGTGCTTGCGCAACAACCGTTGTGTGAGGTGTGTGTCATGGTGATATATTGACCTTGTTAGTATATCTCTTAGGAATGTGGTTCCGAGTAGAGCACAGTTAGTTTGGTGTCCAACTGTGAATGGTCTCACTGAGCCCGATTCCAATCGGCAAGGCTTCGGAAAATTCCGGTCCCCGCGAGATTCGAACCGAGGACCTGCTTAATGCAAGCCTACCGCCTACCCAACTGAGCTACATGGCTTCTGCCTCGCATAAGTATTAATTTTAAACGTTGATGAACGGAACAATGCCCGAGTTGAACGCAACCAAAAACGTCATTAGAAGGTAACTTGCGTCTTCACAGAACAGTAGAAAATAAAAACGGTTTTTGGTCATATTAAGTTACCTACATTTGAATGGAAATATAGAAATAGCTAAAAGAGATTTTCGGTATTACCCTGAAATAACACATGCCTTTGAAGCCAACAAAGAGGGCTTTAACATTTGAGCTCCTGATTGGCACAGTCCGTCTATTTGTAATGTTTTAAAATTTACAAAAGACAGAGACAATGTTTATGAAGAACTACTACTGAGTGAACAGACAATTATGCAACTGTGTGTACCATTCTTCGATGAAGCATACTGTGTATATACCAGTTTTGAGCTACTAAATACATTACTCGATAGAAAAACATTAAGCTGTGGCAGATTTGGGACAACTAAAGGATACCCAAAAGCTTTATTGTCTGATGATAGATATCTTAACCAAAGTGATTGCAATTTCGCGATGTGTGGGAATTGGCTTGTGGATAATAGAGAGGTAGGGGCACAAAATATTCTGCTGATTTCTTGACGGTGACGGTAGTATTATTAATAGTATACAAAGTAACACTGAAAAACAAATGCTGTGACATAAAACCAATATCAATGTTCCGGAATATGTTAGTTTACCATGTAAGGAACACTTTTGAATTTAGCGCTTTTCCGCATTTTTCCGCTTTTTATCCCAAATTCTAGTTATTTTCCCGTTTAATCTAATTTCAAATTGATAATATAGCTATGATTTTAAACTTAATTTCGTTCCTTTCAAACAGTGCGTTTTCCGACAAATTGCACTTCATATCTTGGGCAAAGTTTTAAATTTAAATTCAAATGTGCCTGCTTGCAGCATCGATGGTGCAATTTGGCTTATATTATCTTACATGTCGGTCTGGCTGCACATTATCTGCAATTTGCTCGTTTAGGTTCAGTCCCGCCGTATCTTTGTTCACCCGAAATTCCGATTTAATATTGCACCATACTGAAGCAATCTGGCACCTTCTATATGAGTTAGACATAGAACACATTAGGTAGCGCTTGCGCGCGTTTCCTTGGCTTGGGGATTCCACCACCTGAGTTCAACAAGACAACAAATGTGAAGGTTCTTTCCGCTACGGCGAAGGCTATTGGGGTCTTCGTCGGCCGATGTCGAAATTAGCTAAACTGAATGGGTGTTTTCGGTAAAGTTCTTGGTCATCTAAATGATGTGTTGTGCAGTTACTAGCGGAGTAATTCTCGTACCGCGAAGCGCAAGCTCCGAATTGATAATTCAATGGGAACCTTTTTGTGCTAACATTTTTAATGAAGCTACGTGTACCATACTGCAACCCTTGTCCATCGCTACGTTCTTTGCTCTACCCTCTGGGGATTTAACATCCATCTTCTAGACCAGCTGGACAGAAAGTACCATATGCCGTTTCTCGCAGTCGTTCAAGTATTGCGGGGACAGTCGCTTGAGCCTGACCTGCAGCTCCGTTGGTCATCACCACCGTATCAAGCTGAATTCCCCACAGGTACTCTGTTATTTTTTAGTAATTTTAAAAACCCACATTGTGAAGTGAAAAGTGATTTTCGAAGTGTCGCCATGTTACGGACCGTTGCTGATAATTTAAAAATTAAGCGTTTGAACTATTGAATATTTATCGTCAATATTTGTTCTTTGTAAGTAGTTTCATTGTGTAATTAAAAGTTGTTACCGTTTTTCAGTCGGTTAGACTGTTTACCGTCATTTCTATCGGTAGTGTTTACATTAAACTAACCGTTATTGAATACTTCATTTAATGTTCATTGTTCATATTCATATTTCTACGTTAATATAGTTTATTTTTAATTAATTGTGCTTTCCTTTAATAGATTTGAGATATTTGCATGTGTTATTTTGTAATGTTTTTAAGGGATTCATATATAATATAATAATATAGTATGTAAAAATGTAAGTAAAAAGCATAAGACACTTTAAGAAGAAAAGGATCAGACAGCTGTAAGTAAATGCAAATACGGTAAGTCAGACGCAGCTGTTCGTGGATCGTCGCTCAAGCACTGCCAAGGTTGGACCAAGAAGGTTGAACCACTGCTTCCACTTTCCCGATTTAGTAAGATCGTGGCGTCTGACATTTCACATCTTTATTTCGTTTTCCGGGTGGTAGCCCTAATTAAGGTCGTAAAGAACGCCGGTCCCCTTCTGCATTGGGGAACCGGAAACCTTTGTTATAACCCATCGCAACGTAGTTGAGGCAACGGATCCGAGAATTTTCCGATGTGTGTTGTTTTATCGAGTAACCGACGGTTGAGTAGTTTGGTTATCAAATTTACACCGTAATGACGGTTTCGTCGTGCAACAATCAACTTATTGGTTAATATACGAGTCGTAATAGGAAGGTACCCAAACTGGTAATAACTCCAAAAGGTGATTGTAATCCTTTTTAAAGAGATTTAGGCATTAAGACCCCTTGGTTGCCAAAGCCAGATTGGGAAATGTAGTGAAAGCCGATGGAGATACTGGGGTTGGAACCCAGGTTTTCTGGTCCAGAACCAAAGGCTCTACGTACAATGGTGTTCTACCTTATTTTGTACAAGACGCCAGGGGATTACTTAAAACATGTTACTAAGTGAAGTTGAGTATTGAGAAAACTTTCTCCGTTTCAAACGAATTAACAATCGATACATTTAGTTATTAGTGAAGTTCATGTTTTTCTTCACACTAATTCTTAGGTTTGATTTTCTTCAAAACTACTGCTGTCTATAGTGTCCATGCAATAAAAGAAGAAACATATTTTTAATCGAAAACTTCTAAAGGTTTTAGAATGTAGAATATGCAACTAGAACTGTCCAATATTTCTACTCTAAAAACACTCCTCACCATTGCCGAAACTACCCTTTCTGGACTTATGATTCAGCATAAAAAACCGAGTTTACAAGACAAATTCCTCCAACTCTTTTAGTTACATACAATTGCATTTTCCTATTACTCATTTTGTTGCTACAGACCTCTTAAGAAGCAAGTTTGGACGCAGGTTAATTATAACTATTTTCTTATTCTGCTGTATATTATCATGTCACATTTTATACATAATATGGCACTCACCTCTAGACATTTAATTAAGTATAGTCAAATCGTTTAGAAACTAAACGGAGAAACGAATAGAGAACTACATACTGAGCGGATTTTTATTTGCGTTAACATACTTTTACTAACACAAGTGCTATGAAAGCTTGTGAACAATAAATAATAAATATAACTTATCTTAAGTTTTTTACCAAAATGATAAATTTATTTATTTACTTTATGCGGACAAGATGGAACACAAGCAACACATTTTCTAAAGAAAGTGTAAGCAAATAATGGAAGTTTGATGGGTTAGTCTGCAATGTTCCGCAAGGCGAAAGTAAGGGTAGCAGCAACAAAATAACACGAACTTGACGACAACAAGGCAAAGGGTGCTCAGAGATTTACATACTTTCAGAATGTTTCTAGCGGCGCCTGTTCTCGCTATACCTCATCAATTTTGAATTCAAAGAATACTTCAAGAGTAGCAGAGTGTGAATTGTACTAAAACTGCAGTACAAATTGCTTATTGGAGTCGGAACACCATCTGCTTTAACTTTCTGCGGAAATAAACGTTTTCGACCTTGTCGAACTGCGGTTGGTGAATAACTAGTATTACCAAATAAATCGTGCAATAACCCTTCGGTATTAAGTTTGGTTTATTTATGGATGAAACATACAAGATCGACGGTATTTGTTACACTTAAAATTTTCAGCAAGCATAACATTGTTAATGATGGTTTAATGTTAATTGTATTTTAATAATTTAGAATTTTAAATTTGTGTCAAGATGGACAACAAATTCGTTCCACTGTGTTTTTTTAAAGAATTGAAAACTGACGCTTCTGAATTTTTATTATAAAGCGTTCATAGTTAATAATTCTTTAATATAATATATAAGCTACAAATCATTGTAGCTTAGGAAAGTTTTTCAATAGAAAAAAACAAGAAAAAATAGGAGCCACATTTTTTCTCACTTTGGCTGCTTTGGCCATATGATCAAAACTGCACTAAAATTATACCAAAAGTTGTTGCATTTTTGTCTTTCCCACTATCTAAAATTGCAATTACGTCAGGGACTGCAACGCAAATCGATATTTTGAAGATTTCTAGAGTACTGAGAATAATAGCAATAACATTATTTGCTTTATGAAGGTACATTTCGATAAACAAATGTAAAGTGATGCCTTGCATGAAACACTAAAATTAACTCACATTTAGGGTCGTAAGTAGATATAGGCCGAGCAGGGCCTCGGCTAGGGGCACAAGAGACATGGGGCGCCAAAATGGCATTGCAATCAGCCATTGTGATACAATGCTTAAACATCACATATATACCGAAAAAATTACAGCAAAATACTTCTCAAATTTCAAAATGAACTTACTTCAATAGTCGGAACCAAAATTTGTCAAGAAATAAAATCTGCCAAATATCTTTGTTTTTTATATACAACTTGTGAGCTCTGAATGCTCTAGTACGCAATAACAGTAGATTAAATTAACGATAACCTTGTAACTTAAACACGATAGCAAGATGTCAATACTCAAAAGAGTCCCGTAACCAGGGGCAGCTGAGCTCCTCCGGAGGAGAGAGTGTTAGTGTTAGTTAACACTAAAATTACAAAAACCAAATATGGGCAACACCAACTTGATGTTTCAACAACTCACGAATCTATGCTGGAAAATTTCCCTGTGATATTGTAATCCAACTTACATTAAGGGAAGATATCTTATTACACAACCCCTTTTGTAGGAGTTTTTATGTATAATAAAAACTAGTGATATCTACCCTGTTTGCTTAATTCACAGAAGTAATATCAATAATAATATATATAATTCTCACTTACCTTGTTGCTTTCAACTGATAGTCCAGTCGTTGAAGGTTTTCCGCTCCGAATTATTTGAACCTTGATCGATTGGCGTGAAATTTGGTGAGTGGTTAGGGGATGGCTCAAGGAGCAAAAGTGACATAGCGCCGATGTGTGCTTTTACCCTGAGAGTGGATGCCACCCCTTCTCGGGGGTAGAAATTGTTCACTCAAAATAACCCCGGAAATGGATAGAGGGACAAATTTTAAGTAAAAAATGTTCTATATAGTTTTTTCGATAGATCGATATTTTTCGAGCTATTCGCGATTGAAAACTTAAATTTTTCGTGATAAAAATGTATGTTCTTGGACGGTTTTTCGCGAATAAGTCGAAAACTTCGCGTTCTATCAAATAAATTGTAATATCCAAAAATGAAGCTTAGAAAACAGGAAAAAGATTGGGGATTTTATGAATGCTCTAGGTCCAAAATAAAAGAAGTTATGGCTCGTTGAAGTAGATTTTTTTTGCAACAACTTGAATCGAAGTAATCAACGAAGCAATTAACGAAAAACCGATGCATTTTTCGGGAAAAACGTATAGAACATTTTTTGTAGTGATTGAAAAGACCTTTAAAATGAGCACTGTTAAAAGCCGATTGCATTATAACTAAGCGAGTTACGATGCAAAAACGGTGGGCCACTCGAATTTTTGAAAAAAAAATGAGCGATAAAACCCCAGCCATTCCACTAGAATTGATATTGACCATTATCCCTTTACAAATTACTTTATTTTAGTATTACTTATGTAATCGAAAAGTTTGGGCGGGTTAGAATGCGTATTTTTCGAAAAAAATATGATGAAAATGGAAAATGTATTTTTCAAATTTCTTAAAAAAATACCTTATTTTGAAAATACCTAAAACTAAAGAAAAAAACGTAAAAAATAATATAGTACAAAAATGTGCATTTTTTCTTAACGAACATTTTAGTTTTTTTTTTATTTCTGTAGGAAAAATAATAACGGAGATATAAATGTTAGCAGTTTGCATTATAGTGCGCCGACCACCCCTCCCTAGCCCTTCAACCCTTTACTTTTTGAATATGCAAAGTATGAGCATTTCGAAAAACTTTTGGATTACATGAGTAATACTAAAGTAAAGTAATTTGTAAAGGGATAATGGTCAATATCAATTCTGGTGGAATGGCTGGGGTTTTAGCGCTCATTTTTTTTCAAAAACTCGAGTGACCCACCGTTTTTGCATCGTAACTCGCTTAGTTATAATGCAATCGACTTTTAACAATGCTCATTTTAAAGGTCTTTTTAATCACTACACAAAATGTTCTATAAATTTTTCCCGAAAAATGCATCGGTTTTTCGTTAATTAACGTTGATTACTTCGAAAAAAAGTTATTGCAAAAAAAATCTTCTTCAACGAGCCATAACTTCTTTTATTTTGGACTTAGAGCATTCATAAAAAAACCAATCTCTTTGCTGTTTTCTAAGCTTCATTTTTGGTTATTGCAACTTATTTGATAGAATGCAAAGTTCTCGACTTATTCGCGAAAAACCGTCCGAAAACATGCATTTTTATCATGAAAAATCTAAGTCTTCACTCGCGAATAGCTCGAAAAAGAGCAATCTATCGGAAAAATTATATAGAACATTTTTTACTTAGAATTTGTCCCTCTATCCATTTCCGGGGTTATTTTGAGTGAACAATTTCTACCCCCGAGAAGGGGTGGCATCCACTCTCAGGGTAAAAGCGCACATCGGGGCTATGTCACTTTTGCTCCTTGCGCCATCCCCTAACCACTCACCAAATTTCAAGTCAATCGATCAAGGTTCAAAGAATTCTGAGGTAATAGCATATTTTTACCTTCAACGACTGGACTATGAATCATATATTGACATATCTCATACTTTCATAATTGACTTTGAAATTATGTCATGTTTAAATATACTTCGGCTAGCCAACTTATTTAGCAATTGAGACCCTCTTGACTTCCCAGCTGAATGAGTTAATGTCAAATATAAACTTATTAATGAATTGTACTTTGAATGACCAAATAAATATCAATTTGATTATTTAAATCACACTCTTAGTACTTGAGTTTGAATCTAATTAACTGTTATAGTGTATTAAACGTTTGAATTGACATTACAAATTAATAGTCAGATTAAAGTTGTCAAAATTATTTAATTAAATGAAAGTTCCAGTAAATGAGGTTAAATACTTTTTAAAAAAATAACTAGACCAAAATGATAAATTTCTAATTATAAAGATCGAAACCGTCGAGTACTCAAATCACAATGTTAATTTAGAAAACTTAATATTCTAAGATTCTCTAAATCTAAATACAAGTTTTAAATTCTCAATTTGCCGTATCCAAACTGTTACTATAATACACTAACCTTCAACAGCCGAACTCGTACTTGCGATGTGGTTCTAATATCAGTTTCACACTGATCGAAGTCGTCAAACACCTACTTGGAGATGATGAGGACCCATAAAAGCTTGTTGTAGACAGACTTGACCGTTTAATATTTTCTTAAAACGGTATTGCAGCATGCCACACACAAACACTCACTAAACTGATGGCTTGTACACCAATGACCACTTGAAATGGCTTCTATAAATCTCCAACTCACTATGTGAAGAATAATATTGACCCCTTGGTCAGTATTTGATCATGCAGAAGGCTATTCTTACTAACACGTATCAAATTTGAATTATATCCTCACAATTAAAGGTATTATTAGACCTTTAATGTGAATATTTTGACTGAGATTCTTTAAATTATAGAAACTTTTCAACTCTTGTAAACAACCTCTTGGTTGCTAATATTTACTCCCGCCCGTTATCCTCTTACACTTGTTATCACATGATACCCTTTTGATATCTTGATATTAATTGAAAATAATTAAGCATTCTCACAGCATGCTACATTACAATCTCAAAATTACATTTATTAGGCACAATCTCTTTGATAAGCTATAACCTGTTATAGAAAGAGAAAAGGGATACATACGGAGCAATTAAAGTGTTTCAAAATAAAATATTGTATCTCGAGTATGTAGAGACTAGACACGTACATAATTGAGTCAAACCCAATACTAAACCCCGCGGCACGTGCACGCTGCGTTCGCAGCATAACGTATGTAACATATAATTTCAAATGTAAGTTTAATCCATAAATAAATAAAGAAGAGGATACGTGAGAAATACGCGATAAATTACTACTGTATTAATACATAAATGGTAAAACCGACATAAGCAGGAAAATTTCAATATCGTCAGTTCATGCTCTTATTCGCTTGAATCTATTGCATCCAGCATTGATTAAGGAAACTGATCTGGCTTTAACCTCGCCTAGCTGCTGGATCTAATGATACCAACGTAGACAAATCGTCCCGACTACAAACGCGAAGTTAAATTCACACACCAATTCAACTGTATAATCCAGATAGCCAAGTCCACGAGATCCAAAATTTATCTAAAAAATTACTTACTTCAGATGGAAAACGGTTTAATGCTCCAATCTCCAGAGGTGTTCGTTTGTCGAATACCAACTATAATGGATAAAATGTGTAAAGCCAAATTGGCAAAACAGGCGTTCACAGCACGACTCATCAAAAACTGCTGTCTGTCTCTCAATCAAATTCACCTACATGGTGTTCCTTCTAGATTTAATTTTTAATCCAAAGATAATAATTGGGAAAAAGAGACAGCGATCACCGAATCGCAAATCCTTCTAAAGGGTGAGACGCAAGGTCGCGAGGATTTTGATTTATTTAAAAACAATTATTCGGCCAAAAGTTTGATTCAATTCGAAACAGAAACAAAGTACAACCTATAAGTCTAAGGTGGTGAGGCCGTTCATTAATTTTACCACTACAATGGGCTGAAATTATGCTACAACCCCTGATCGTCGATGGTTACTAAATGACCGTGCCATATCTTACAGTAACAAGCACATAGCCTCGCGAAGTAGAATGGACAATACACAAAAACCTAACAGAACACGTTTGATCAGATACAACAATACCAAGTGTCATACACATTAGCCGGGATGAACTCTAATTAGTATCACTCCTGAGAAGCAAGAGACACCGCCTATTGCAATTTGCTTGATAAAATGTCAATAACGACATTAACCTCCAAAACATCTAAATAAATACGTAATTTGACAGGTAACCATTGAGCTGTCAGATCTAATATTGAGCTTACCTTTTGAAAGGAGCAAAAAAGCTAGGAGATATAGCATAACTCGAGGAGGTAGCCTGCGAGAATTTAGGTCAAACGCCTGACTGCAACTAAACTTAAACCTTAACGGTGACCATCCATATCTTTTTAAATTTAACTAGCACTTAAGTAACTTTTAGAGAAAACTAAGGTGAGTTAGATCGTCAGGGCTGACATTAGTAAATAAAGCCAAAAAGAGATGCAGGCGTATAACTGACCGTAGCAAACTTCTAACGTATCGCGCAAAGAACACCTCTCATTTAGTATTAGATATGTAGAGAACAATAAGGACTAGCACGTGACTGACTAGGATTTTTTTGGGTTTTAAGAAGTAAAAGAAAAACCGATTATGCTTTGACTAATATTCTGGAGAAAGGGTTATTACTTTTGGGTTTGTATATCCAAAATATTATAAGTCAGGCACAGTGCCTTAATAAATTCTTACACCTTTTTTGGAACCATTCAGAAGTCGTACAGCAAAATTAGTATTTTTTGCTATCTCTATCGTTAGTGTACTGAGCGGCAGAAAACAATATTGGCTTGCCTACAGTCAAATTTGGCCTAGTTACGGCTCTGCTCACATTGCATCAACCATATATTAATGGCGAGAGTAAAATATTTATGTTCAACTACTAAAGTTATGGAAAATATATCACACAATACATGATTATTGTGATCAAATTTTGACACAAGATCAAATGTGACGTCATAGTTAAATTACGCAGTGTGATCTTTCGATAGTGCCGGAGTGAAGCCTGAGGTGGTACGACTTTTTGAATAAGCTTATCAAATTATTCATGCGCCTAAGACTTGTAATTTATCAGAGGTAAAGCAAAACCCTGTAATCCGACACTAAACGTACTTTAGTTCCGCTTTGACGCAAGTGTTTAAAGTTTGAACAAATCCCTTGAGAACTCCAGACTCTTAACAGTCAGTGCGATTGACAAATGCGTGCAGCACACGCTAAGAAAGGCGGATTTGGAGTATTTAACATTTTTCACGAAAGTTTCTCCTTTAAATACCCGAAATTATACGCGTGGGGTTTCCGCGCAGCTTTTCGGCTGCTTCGTGGCGTCGGAAATGGCACCGAACGAAACGTGCCCGCGACTGATGTATTCCTATGTGTCAAAACTAGAATCAGAACTGATTTTAAGTCCGACCACGTGTTCGTCTGTTCAATCTGCGGAAAGATTAGAGAACTGTCGGAAAAGTTTAATGGAAAACGAAGAAATGGACAAATTCGAAAAACAAATAGATGACACGGAACTGCTAAGAGCCGCAGCATATACAGAAACTTTTCGTTTTAGCATCGTCCAGGATGTCACCCGCGTGTCTCATAATGAAAGTAAGGCCAACTTCCAGTAATAAATACGCGCGTTAGAGGTTATGTAAGAGTTTTAAAAGATGCGGGTTCCTAATAAAACAGTATACAGCAAATTGGCAAAGATAGGAGTGCAGAAATGGGGAAAATTGCCAGAAATCAGAAAAAATATCGCATTTCGGGGGAGAATGATTGTGATGAATGCCCTAGGGGAAGCACTACTTATAAAGGCTGGAAGCAGGGAAAAGCACGAAAGTAATAGAGATAAACGGGAAAATGTGCACGTGAGAATAAGAGCCGGTACGTGGGTCCCAGAACAACAATCGGATACTTCTATGACCTACTACGATCGAATTGCGATTCTATCTCCGCTTCCGTCAAAAGGAGCTTTTAACTTGATAAAAAGAACTTAAGAGGTATTTATAGGTGGATATCGCCCGTTTATGACAGTAACGTCGTGAAGGCATTACGAATTCCGCCAATACGTCTCATGATGTGCTTTACGACGTGGTAGCACATCGATTAAGCTCACGCCTACGCACCCGGTGAAAGGGTAAAACGAACAACTAATAAATAAATTTGTACGTGCAGAACGCAAGGGTTCTGCCGAAATACCTCGCGCAGGGTCCACCACGTGCTGCTTCAACAAAGAGAACAAATTTCAAATCTCTATTTCACGGAAGAAACCGTAATTACCTCGCAACAGCCGCGCACGTTACCTCAACATATTCAGTTGAAATTAAGGTTTCCGTAGGAAACCGGACTATATTAATGTAATTTTGTGTTGAGAACAATTGCTTTATTATGAACAAGGTCAATGACTACTGTGCCGTTTTTGAAAGCCATTTCCAGTGGCAGAAAAGGTTTCTTCTTCGAGAATTGTCACTTAAAACAGGTATGAGGAAAGTATGCAGCGTAATTATTCTAAACTGCAATTGCTACTTCTGGTAAACACATCTTACGATATAGATTTTCTAAAAATACTCGTTATACAACAAAAGGAATTACGAGATATATGCTTTTTAACAAAAATGTAGATAAAGTTGCAAGCGACAACTAGAATCATAGTAATAAATAATAAATTAATAGTAGCAGCTGCAAGGTTATTCTTGTTAAAACTGATTATTCATACTAAAAACTGTGGAAAAGCATTGTGGTTAAGCTTACTAGGAATATGTTTAATATTAGCAAACCAATCAAATGACATAGTACATATTAGGGCCAAACACATTTATTCTTAGGCAGTTATTTATTGCGGTATAGGGAATCTTCTTGATTTAGGCTAATACAAGATTAAATCAGCCATACAATTATCCTAAATTTTTGAAGAGTTAATTTATGAGCATCAGTTGCAAAAATTTTAACAGTTTTTATATGAGCATTCTGTTTTAGCCGCATAAATTACATTTAGGCGTGGTTTAGGTACAATGAGCTTTAAGGCGTTTTACATGTTTAACATTCGTCAGTTTTGCTTAATGAAGCCAAATATTAGCATACAAGGAAAGCAGATATTGATTAAACATGACATCTTAATACTAATCAATGCCTAATATTTAACTGAGTGAAAAAAGAAACACTTCACACACTGAAATTTATTAAAAAAGCCTACGTTTTTAATGACATTTTAAAAGAGTCTATTTGCTATTTCTTCTTCTTTTTCAAGCTTTTCAACCCCATATACAAGGTAAATCGGTCCTTTCCTCATAATCAAAATATAGATTTCCTCCTGTTTTTACAGAGTACCCCAATTTCTCATTTTTTTTCATTAGGTCATTCCTTTCATTATCGAACCATCTGTTCCTAGGTCTCCCCCTAATTCCTCCCTCCGTTTGTTTCTTGTTCTTAGGATTCCACATCTCGTACGTGCCCCAACCGCTGTGCTCTTCCTGTTTTTACTATGTCACTATATCCTCTGCTAATTCATAAATCTCCCTAATTTCGCGTATATTGCTGGTTCTAGAATCAGTCTTTCTAGCTTTTTCAGTTTTTCTTCATCTTTTTCAGCTGGTGTTCACATTTCCATTACATACGTTGTGACGTGTCAGTTTAGAGTTATAGAAATGTTGATTCTATTTGTCCTGTGTAGATCTTTACATATATTTTGATGTTACTCTGGGATGTTCCTGATTTCTTTCTGTTACATTGCCTCTATGACGCAAAAATAAGTATTAAAAAATTTTGTTTTCAAGGTTTTAGGTATTGTTAACATACCGATTTGAATAATGTGCAACAGTGTGGACGAGTATGTCCAGTATGTCCCAAAATGGAACACTATAAACGCTGAGACATTATGATGATGACATTACCGAGCTCTGTGGACTAGTGGTTACCACGTCTGCTTGGTATTCGGGAGGTCGTGGATTCGATTCCTGTGGCCGACTGCTGTGATTCAGGTTTTTAGGTGGTTTTCCTGAGTGAACTGAGTTCCTGCGCTGAGGTGAATGTCGGGGCAGTACTTCTCCACCTTTCCTGGCCTCTCTTTCATTGTCCACCCCTCCTTTTTCTAACCCATCCTAAAATTCCCCCGAGGGGGGAATTGATATGACGCTGAACCCTTAACCTTTTATGATGACATTGTGATGTTTAGCGGTCTACATTTCAATATCGTCCTGTAAATGTCGTACCTCTTATTTCCTACCTGTATTATTTCTTTTACTCGTTCTTGTTTTTAACCTACATTTGTAATTGTTGATCTTAAGTAGCTGAACTGTACTATCTCTTATCTATACATCTATACATCCATCCGAAAAAGTGGAAGATAAGGTGATTGAGCTACTGGAGGAAAAACTGGCAGTTAAACTACCCAAAGACAGCATAGAACGGGCTCATCGTGTTGGAAAAATGCGAGATAATAAACCACGGCAAATTATAATAAAATTTTTGAACTATAAAACTAAGCAACTGATATTCAATAACAAAAGTAAACTAAAAGGCTCTGGCTATCGCATACAAGAAGACCTTACATCTGCGCGTCAAAAACTACTTCAAGACGCTCAGCACACATGGGGCTATCGAAGTGCATGGACAAACGATGGAGTGGTCACGGTCCTCGTAAATAATCAGAGGCATTATCTTCGAACGCAGGCAGACCTACAAAACTGTAAACAAACAAACCACAAAGAATAAAATACCTCTGTCCAAATGCAGATACCTGCAGTTGCATCACAACCTTGCAGCTCTGTTTTGATTGCATCTATTAGAAATTATAATATTATTTATTTGGTTATTAATAGGTTATTACCTATTTTTGCATATGTTATCATTTATTTAGTCATTTTCTTTTTAAATTTCGTATCCGCCAATTTTTGTTGGTTTCTGCACATTATTATTAAACTTTTCCTTGATTAATCCAAATATTCGGAAAATCCTTGTTACTTTAATTGATGTGAAGTTAAATTTTAGTTATTTAGCTGTTACAAACAATTTCCAATTTCATTTTAAGTTGTAACCTCAGAAATATTTGTTATCGACCTTCGCTGCTTGAAAAATGTAGTATATAAACTTTTGACCTTATTCAGTTTAATTTTTTTTTATTATCACTGCTAGTTTAAGCAAAATAAACATTGTTGATCTTGCTTTGTAATTATACGCACTGTTTTCTTTGTCTTGTTAATTTTTTTTCTCTCTCTCTTTGTAGTCAGATATGAATGGATTGGTAACCTTAGCTCAGCTCAACATCAGATCACTATTGCCTAAATTCGATGAACTTAAAGAACACGTCCTATCAGCCAATTATTCTGTAATATGCTTAACCGAAACCTGGATGACCCCTAACACAACAAACAATTTTATTACAATGGAGGGATATAAGTTGGTAAGAAGGGATCGTTTAAGAGGGAGAGGAGGTGGAGTGGGTATGTACGTCAAAAATTCCTTTTCCTTATCTATTATTGAGAGCGATGCTAGTATAGAACAATTATGGGTAAAAATTAAAATAAACAAGCAAAATTTCGCGATAGGAGTTGTGTATAGGCAGCCAGACTCATCATACAATGAATTTCTAAATGTATTAGAATCACAGTTTTCTAATTTGCTGCCTCAATATGATGATGTATTCTGTCTTGGTGACTTTAACATAGACCTATTAAAAATTAACTCGCCTGCTTTTCAAAAACTTAACTCAATGCTCGAAGCTTTTAACCTAATACAAATTGTGAACTCACCTACTCGTCTTACTCCTAATTCGGCAACACTGATTGATCTTATAATAACTTCAAATACTGATAATATTGTAAGAAATGTAAATGTAATCTCTCTTGACCATTTGTCTGATCACGAATTAACTTACTGTGAGTTAAATATTAAGAGCAATGCAATCAAACCTGTTTATAAAACAATAAGAAATTTTAGAAATTTTGATCAAAATCAATTCCATGCCGATCTTACTTTAATTAACTTTGAAATAATATACAACATTAATAATATTAATGACAAGTTAAAGTTTTTGAACGAAAACTTATTAAATCTTATAAATATTCATGCACCTCTTAAAACTATTAAAATTACAAAGAACTTTTCACCATGGCTAACTGATAATTTGCGTTTACTCATTTCGCTCAGGAATAAGGCTCGCAGTAGGTGGAAACGAACAAAAAGTGTAGTGCATCATAACTATTATAAACAATTGAGAAACTATACAACACTTGCATGTAGAAATGAAAAGAGGGCGTACTTTGAACACATACTTAGAGTAAACGGGGTGAATAAAATATGGCGGGATTTGGAGTTATTAAACCTTAAGAAAACTAAAAGCCCTATTCCTGATTATTTAAAGAATAATGTTGATAGTCTTAACCATTATTACGTAAGCAGTATACCTCATGTGCCAGCAAATCAAACAACTGTAGATTATTATAAAAATATGAAAAATTCAGAAATAGAAACCTTTCATTTCAAAACTGTCTCTACATTTGATGTTCAAAAAATTATCTATGGAATTAAAACTACAGCTCAGGGTTATGATGATTTCAATATTAAGCTAGTGTTAATGTGTTGTCCTTATATTTTGCCTTACGTAACCCATATTATAAATTTTTGTTTAGAAAATGGTACTTTTCCGGAGGCTTGGAAACAAGCGCTTATTTTGCCTATTTCCAAAAATACTAACCCCGTTGAATTCAAGGACCTGCGGCCTATAAGCATCCTGCCTACGTTATCAAAGGTGCTGGAAAGGGTGGTAGAATCCCAGCTTCGTGAGCATGTTACAAGGTATAATATACTACCTGGAACACAATCAGGATTTCGTCCATTACACAGCTGTGAGACGGCGTTGTTAAATATATCTGATGACATACTGAAAGAGACAGACAATAAAAAGGCTACAGTACTTGTTCTTATCGATTTTACAAAAGCATTCGATACAATAAACCATGAAATACTCTTAGCAATATTACAAGCTATTGGTCTAGGTAGCAAAGCTATTGACTTTTTTCAGTGTTATCTAACAATCTCTGTCCCTGTCGGTGTGTCATCGGGGGTTCCGCAGGGATCAATAATAAGTCCCTTGTTATATACTTTTTATACCTCCCACTTTTGGAGGTTTGTTGTACATTGTAATATGCACTGTTATGCCGACGATACACAGCTGTACTACTCTTTCTACCCACATAACTATGCAGATGCAGTTAACAAAATTAACCGAGATATCAATACTTTAATCGAGAAATGTAAATTACATTCTCTAAATATTAACGCTTCTAAAACCTCAGTTTTGTTATTTGGACAACCTAATGTCAGATCTGAACTTGCAAATAGACTACAGATAAAAGTAGACGGTCATAATATAGCTCCTGTTGAAAAAGCCAAGAATTTAGGACTAATTTTTGATACTTCTTTAAAATTTAAGCCTCACATTAGTAATTGCATCCGACTGGCATACACAAATCTAAAAATGATATATAACAACAGGCATTTTCTTAACCGAAAAGTTAAAATTATGCTCTGCGAGTCTTTAGTGCTGTCCAAATTTAACTTTGCTGATACTGTATATGGCCCGTGCATAGATGCCGAAGATGCTCGCAGAATTCAGGTAGTTCAAAACTCGTGTCTACGATTAATTTTTGGGATAAGACGTAGACATCATGTCTCACATAAACTATCGGAGATCGAGTGGCTAAATATGTCTAAGAGGCGTTTGCTACATTCAGCTTGCTTATTTCATAAAATTATTACCCATAAAGCTCCAAAATATCTAAATAACAAAATCTCATTTCGAGCAGACGTACATAATATAAATATACGTTACAAAGGAACGCTTACTCCGCCTCCCCATCGAACCGAATTGTTTAAGCGATCGTTCTCATACCAAATCACGAAAATTTACAACTCGATACCCTCTCAAATAAAAAAAATCATTATCTGCGTTTAAATACAATTACAAAAAATATCTTATAAACCTTTAAAATTTCTTACTGACTTAGGGATGCCAATCTAATCTATTCGTAGTACTACTAACTACTGAATCTATCAAACTTGTTACTGTGAAAGCAGCATTTTTTTTTCTTTTTATGTCGTACACTGTTTATTTGTAAATATGTAAAAGTCTAGCGCTTAAGATGGAAAACAGGAGCATGTTCCTTGTGGAAGTGCTATCTGATCTTCGGCGCTTTTCCAACTACACATATTGCGTTTATTCTCCTTAATTATGTACATATTAACGTATGTTGGAAAATAAAGACCCTTTATTATTATTATTATTATTATTATTATTATATTACTAAATTTAGAATTTTTCGACCCTCTGTTCTGCCCATGTGCATATGTTTTGTCGTATTTTCATTCACCACGAAGCCCACATTTTCAGCGACTTGCTTATCACTTATCACTAATGTATCATGATAAAGTTTGTATGGTTTTGCTAGTAATCATTTAATTTGCACAACAGTTTTTCAGGCTTGCCGCAAATATTAAATCGAATAAGAAATTGACACGCTCTCGCTCTCTGTTTTACCCGGTTGTTAAACTCAAAAATGAATGTTGTTTCCTCATGAACCTTAAGCATCTCTTCTGTTTTTGTCAGGGTTATTTCAATTAGTAGTAGCAGTTCTATCAGTAATCGGGTGGCGCTGCTAATTGAAAGGAGAAATGCCAGAAAGCCAAAGAAACGGTGGATAGCCAGCTTATAACCCGGCATGAAAACTGGTATTAAACAGACACACAGCCTAATTAAAAGCAAAAAAGAGTAAGACGACGAATAAGAAGAAATAATGCAGAAAGCAAATTCTAGATTACAAGTAAATTCGATTAAATCACTGAAATATAGTTTACGCTCAACCGGGCGGAAAATAAAAGTTTATATCTTAGTTACCATGACCGCAAGTACAACTTTACGCCCGGCGGATGGTAAAGTAATTTTGAAGCGGTAAAATAAAAACGCGGGCGGTAAAGTAACTATGCTGTCCGCAAATTACTTTACCGCCCTGCACCTTAACTGTGGTAGCAATTTCTGGCATGAAAAAATTGTTCCATGCAGTTGTGAGTAAAACGTTGTACGTACCAAATAAAGGTCCTCGCCCGTCTGGCCTCAAATTTTGGCTGCGGGTGTAATCTTACTCTGTCAGCCTTCTATACGTAAATAACTATTACCGATATGAAACTATCCGACGAGAAGGGAAATATAAATGTATCTAAGGACAATAAAAGAGATAGTTAATCCGTAATAAAATATATAATCATGTGAAAAATATCGTAGTCATTCTTGTGCAAATTATAAAAGAAAATGATTGCAATGACAAAGTAAAAGTTTGGAGAAATATGCCCCATTATATAACAACATATAATATTACAATTGACAACGACGCAGTGGAAGAGGCTTCGCATAAGTTAAATTAAAATACGTTACATGAAATTGAAAAAGGATATGACGAATGAAACTAACAATAAATCGAAATAATTAAAAAACATTTAAAATTCAGCTACTCATAAAGACTAGAAACGAACTTGGTTGCAATATGAAAGCAACACAAGAACACAAGAGAGGGGAAAAGTTTCACTCATTATAAACACTAGCATCATTAGAATGAGGTAAAATAAGCAGGATGCTAGCTATAATTTTCCTAAAAGTCTTCAAATATCGCAACGCTAGAACAGTATACTCAGTGAAGACGGCGTGCAGTTTTTTAAATAATGAAATTATTAAACACCATGAGCGGCTACATGTCTTTAATTACAACAAATATACTCAAATAGGTCAAGAGCCTATAAACTCAAATAATCGCAGCACGCAATCATACAATATCTAACATGCAAGAGGTAGCAGTAATGAAATCAGACAGTAAATGACAGACAGTAATTGAGCTTATTAAGCAAACGTTGCATATAGTAGTCAGTACAACATCAGTGGCGGATTTAGAAGGCGCGGGGGGCGCCCCCCCCTAGAAACAACGAAACTAAATAATAAATCAATATGAAATTACATACATCGGTTTTTTTTTAATTTTTCTTGATATTTATAATTTTTAAATGTGTTTGGCAACATCACTTCATTTGTTTATTTTTGTTGTTCTTATTGGTGTTTTTCGTTATCATTCTTATTTTGTTTTTTGTTGCCCTTCATTTATATTATATTTGTTGAAGAATAAACTAGAAAGCGTTTTATTTTAATAAGTCTCAAGGTAATGAATGTTATTACCTGTATGTACTTATTTACATATGTTTAAAAGGTAATCTATTATAGAACCAATTTTTGTGTTCTTAAAAAAATATGATTAAATATTAATTAGTAAAATAAATGGTTTATTTTCTCTACCTCTAATCTGAGCCCCCCCCCCCTAAAAGAAATCCTAAATCAGCCCCTGTGCAACATAACCTAAAGGCGTTACTTGCACGAAATGTGCATCTCCATTCAGCATCTCAAACTAGTAACTAACACAATTAAATAAGTAACTAAGGGTCAAACCAGAAAATGACAGCTTTGATGCCTCAACATTAATGCACACATATTATTAACCCAGTGCTCATTAGGTCGTAAATTACTTATCTGGGAAATCAGGCTTCTGCAGTTGTTGACTAAATAGCCTCCAAACGGCATCTTACAGCTATGCTGCCGCAGGCTGAAGATGTTGGCATAGATAACCAGTGGTTTACTCAGGGTTTTGCCCAAAATAAAATTATGCTCCTATAGAGCGTCTCAGGGTGACAAGACAGCGTGGAGAGAATAGGGAATGCTTTCCTTATGGGAATGTCGCTCCGACGTTGCCAGTTCTATGCAACGGGCGATGTACGTAATTGTTTTGTTCATAAACTTCTTTGAATGCCACGACAAAACGTACGGGGTAATGAGGGATTATAGTTAAGCTGTCTCTATTACAATAGCCGGATTTACTTGTCTGTGATCGGTGCGTTTTTTCTACAGAACACTTTTGTGGAGACATATGGCATCGCTGTTTGTTGCTGTTTGCCATAAGGCCCTGTACTGTCTAGTCACCCTGAGACGCAGTATAGAAGCAGGATGGAATGCCTTTTCAAAGTAGGCAAAGTAATCAATGGCGTTTCAAAGTAGACAAGATAATCGATGGAGTTTCAAAACTCCCATGTAAAGAAGTCTGTAATACAGGGTTTTCTAAGGAACGACCATTACATGAATCTTGCCAATTCAAGATCATGCACGAAAAAAAAACGCTATTCAGGTCGCAACAAGACGTTCCACATCTTGAAAAGGCGAAACCAGAGATGCTTAAACGACGATATAAGCAATTCAAAATATGCGATACAAACACGAACAGCCTAAAAAGACCTAGTGAAACTTGCCGAATTCGTGTATCATTGGAAACTAAATTACCAGTCTGTGGCACACAAGTAATAATTAAACACTTAACATTCAACATTTTCTTTGAAGGTCGTGTTAATACATTAAGGACATTAAGCATGATCTCATAGCTTTGAAATGACAATGAAAGGGGAAAGCTTAAATACAGAAGGTTTTCGTTTCACAATATGATTTGTGAAGAGCGTTTGGCCGGCTGGTAAAATTCTTGCGCTTGCAGTCGGCAGGTAGTGGGTTCGAGCCCTACATCCGGACATTGGTACCATCGAAAGCTCTCCGGCCACGATACTAACACCTTTGGTGGCCGTGACTCTTGGAAAATGCATTCTTCCTACAAATTCAATGGGACCTTCCCGAGCCATGACCGAAGAAAGCCATACAACTATACTTTGTGCGGTAATACTAGCTTATATTAAGGGGCACAAGAAGGAGAATTTCTTCTTCTTAGCTGATTTTATCATTACCTGGACCTCATTTTTCATATTTGTTCATGTTTTTCATATTTCTAATACAATTGTATTGTTAGTGGATATGCAATCAGTTAAAATGTAAATCTAATGTAAATAGAAAAACAAACAGAATATACATTACTCGAGAAATTATGTGGTAGTCGATGTAGCAGAAGATTTATATGTATATTCTGTCACGGGCAGTATTTACGTGGAAGCTTATTTTAATTGGTTCAGTTATTCATTCTATCTGTAAATACTGGCATGTCTGCTCAATTATTAATTATATAAATGGAAGTAGAGTAATTTTAATATTTGTATTATTTCACAAAATGCAGACTTCGTTAGATATGGAATGCATGTAAAATACTAAACTTCAGTTAAAAACAAAACCATGACTACACCAACAGTTATGGTGATAACTCCTAAGAAATGTCGAGTTTTCTGAATGATGGAAACTAAATTCTCATACTAAACTTAGGCCTGTGATACGAGGAAATATGCTTAAGATTGTAAAATAAACCCAATTTGGCTCTTTTTACATTCCGATTAGTTGAACGCCCTCTATTGACGATCATCTGACATTACGTTATTTAATTATGTAAACATATCGTACAATAGCATTAATTTTGCAAAAAATTCAAATATTTCCATTCCCCTAATATACCGCAAGAACCCTTTATTTCAAAGCAATTGCTTGGTTTTGGTAATGACCGCGTCTAATGAAACGAATAACAAATGTAAAAGAAAGTATCCGTTTCATTCAAATGTAAAAGAAAGTATCCGTTTCATTCCTTCTAAGTGGATGATTACGAAAAAAATTCATATAACGCTTATTTAACGTTTTGTTAAATGAGAAATTAACAAGGGAAACTGGAAGGAAGGCCACGCCCAGTTTAGGATTGCACGGAGGAGGCAAAATAATCGGCACGCGAATTCACAGGTGTCCGAATCGGAAGCCGACAATTGCCGTTTACCGCTAGCGCTCATAAATTCCGCCGTAATCGCTGTTCGGTTAAGTTTCTTTGGTTTTCTTCGCCTGCTCTAATTTGGCAGGTTAATACACCTGTTGTTAGCACGTTTTCCCATTTTCTGCCTTTCCGAATAAAATTCGGTGATAAGCGTAAATCAAAGCGAACGCGCTTTAAAGCCGGATTAGAGAATAATACATTTGAAGCCGTTCCAGCGGAGTCTTGAATTACACTCCGGAGCTCCGAATTTTTTATCGTCCCAGTTCTATCTCCAGTCTTGTCGATTAAACTGAAAAACCGGCATGCAGCTGGAGGAATTTTAATTTCAGTTGACAACGCGAAGGAGCTTTCATGTCACCCTTGTTATGAAGGATAACGAATAATGTTCGTGTTATTAACATACCACCACTCGAGATTAAGAATTGCGGGCAGTGCAACAACCCTGCCGCAGAATTGCTCATTTCTGGGTTACGTCAGGTTCATTTTCCTTAAAGACAAAAAGATAGCAAAAAGTTAGCGACGAGCATTCAGAACAGCCAGAATTTATTGCTCTCATCTGGGGCAGGAATTAGAATTTTTGCACTAATTGTCGTTGGGAAAATGCTTCTCGCTGGATTCTGAGATGATTTAAATCACACACTCAACCTAGTCCCAGGATTTTTACGAAATTAAGGACAACTCCTAACTACTTCTACTTTTGCATTTCAAATATTGTGATTTGGAAGCGATTAAGCTCCAGTTTTTCAGTCAGAATGTGACTTGTAACTCATTCTAAGTTACTTATTCTAAAATGTCTTGTCCTAAGCAAAGAAACGCTTAAGTAATCAATTCAAGTCCATAACTGTAAAATTAATACGAAACGATACAAGCAGCAATGTTGAATATATATTTAGCAAGTTTGAAATTTATTCAATGATAAGTAAGTGAGAAAAATATCTCAGTTTTACCAGCATATTAAAATGCAGAATAAGATACAATACAGATGAGCGATTACACTTGAATTTATAAATATCTGTCTCATACCCTCCCTTTGTAATATACCTAACCTTTAAATTCTCCGTGTCATTTGACAAGTTTTAATATCCTGAACAGATCCAGCTTTCCACCCCCTTCATATTTAACCATGTCGCTTTTCGCTTTTCTTTGCGCCTATCTAGTTATTAGAAATTCAGTTTTTCTTCTAACTTACATGGTTTGCGCTATAGGTCGCATTTCTTAAGACGGAAGTGCCTTGATAGTTCTCTGGAACGTATCGGTTTATACTACTTGCCTGGGTTTTTCTATCCAGCATTACCAGATAATTTTCATACAAAAGAAAACTAATTTATCGCAGTTTTGATTTCCTAGTCAGATAGTTATCAAAATAGTTCATTCTGGTCACTATAACTATCAACCGAAGGCGGTGGTATAATAAGAATCGAGTTTAGGTACATATCGCTGTTAGTCATGAACGTATTAGAAATGGTGTATAATAGTGAAAATAGAGAACATTAACAAAATATCTAAAAAAAACTCAGTTTTGTCGACGAGGACGCTTAATTATAAATGATAAAACTTCTAATAACTTATAAAATTCTATATTTATTGCTGTGATGAGGTTTTATTTTAATATTAACTACGCTTAAACCGTAGGGCACTAATTTTTGATATAATCTAGTTGTAATTCATAATTAATCAAAACTTAATCTCAGGATTCTTTTATAACTTTTAGTAATGTGTCTGAAACTCACTTTAGCTTCGTTTTGAGCAAGTGTTAGAATTAACTGTAATAATCCGACTCTTATCTCAGGTTACTGTCATATATTAAAGTAAACACAATAAGAATTATCTGAATTCTCTCGAATAAATTATGAAGAAGTAGGGGCAAAAACATTAATTTATTAGTCAAGTAAATAACAAATTTGAGCAGTCTCATCACCGTATATAAAATTTATTAATAATCTGGTCGCTATGCTGATTATTAATTTTATCCAACAAATCAAATAGCCTTGGTTTTAACGTTTAGTAAAACAAAGTATTGTAAACAACTCCTTGGAAATTAGCTGTTACCCTTAGTTACTAACGCTTACAAATCATCATCAACTGCTACATGGAACATTTTACAATAATTGTACGGATTTTATCAATGGAAATGCATTTTTAAAATTAAGTATGTTTGAGCTCTACCTTTTTAACGACGTTTCTGTACAGAAAATAACTTTAACGCACACATCACTCGATACTACGGTGTTGCTAATCCTCCCAACGAGAATTTACGCTTCCAGCGTTAGTCGAACTATTGTGATAAGCTTGCTGCTCGATAAATAGGCTGACTACGGCCCTGACATTCCTCTATTAACCTAAGCTGCTCAGTGAACGGTTTTTAGATTGTTTTACTTATGCAATCAATTCGACTTCTGGTTCAAATCCCGTTTTACTTTGCTTTTGGGAGTCTAAATAACTCTACAGTGCGCGGTACCTAGTAATATCCCGCTCTAAGGTAATACACTTAGAATAGCTGTTTATTTTATGCCCAATAACCGTTTAAACAATTAAATTCGGAGGAGTAGAAGTTGTAAACAACCTCGTCTTCTGTACAAATGTTGGCTCTCCTTTTGTTATGAACAAACCTTCATCGTCATCATCGCCATAGCGAGCAATTTCTTGTAAGTAACAAATCTCTTTGATTTAACTGAGAAAAACTGCCGACAATGTAACCTTTCAAATCTGCTGACTTTTCTAATAAAACACGTCTTTCGAAAATTCACGTTAGTCCAGATTGTTATCTGTCATCCTAACTCTGGTAAGTTAAACTACTCGTAATATGATGCATATTAAGATTGCAACTGTCACTGCTCGTACAACAGTTTGAAGTGTTGCAGAGTATTTTCAATAAATACCAATTTTGAGTGTAAATCAACACGTGGCATTGCATTATTTGGATACTTCACAGTTTATTTAAAAAATATGTCAGCTTTACTAGCACAATAAGGCTTAACCGTTTAACTTTATGTTAATTCCAAAACGTCCGCTCAACTTTTGCGTTGGTAGATTGTTTTAAATCAAAATTCTTAACACATCACTTAAATAAATCTGTTTCAGCCTCTCTTTTCTAATAAGACGCCAGTACATGATTATTACAAAATCACCTGAGAGTAAACTTTTTGCTTTATTTAGCCCAGTCATAATTTAATTAATGCATTCGCTTTTAGTTTTAAACCTTTATCTATATTTATGCGAAATCGTATCATATTAATGAATTTTGAATTGGAAGATCGTTCTGGAAAAAGCTTTAACCACCGCTTTAGAAGGAAAAAATGAATTAGGTTGAGATATGTTTAAAGGACCTATCTCAAATTAAAAGTATTGTTCTACAGATTTACCTTGATTTTTCCAATAACACTAATTATTTAATAAAATAGAAGCCGTCACAGCTAGAGATGGGAAATACTGCTACTGACTAGTAACGCTACATTCGTTTCCTGTTACTGAAATATAACGTTTCGAAATAACGTTACCAGGTTACCACGTTACTGCTGATAAAAATAACTCTCACATCCACACAGCGTTCCTCAAAAATGTGAGTCATTCTTGACCGCTGACCGGTATTGCTGTTATCGTTGATGCTAATGAACGCCCTGAAAGACCCAAACATCGCTGATCGCTGCATCTGCATTTTTGTTTGTTGTATATTTCAGCACGTGCACATTATTTATTGTTCCTTTAAACGACTCCGGCCAGCCTAATATCTTTTATCTACTCCAGTGGGATAAGTAACGCATTACGTCACTCATTTGACACTATTTCAGTTACGTAATGAAGCTCATTACAACACTCAGTTATGTAATGGTTTCATTACGCAACTGAGTTGTGTAATGACTTCATTACGTAACTGAAATAGTGTCAAATGAATGACATAATGACATTTGCCTACTAAAATAGTTTTGAAAATGACAGATCTGACATTTCTCTTAATGCACTTTTCTCAATTTTAGGCAGTCGTAGATAAAATTTTGTACAATACATGTGTGATAATGCATCATTAATATACTTGTGTGCTTACATAACTCGTGCTACGCACTCGTTTGTAACTTACACACACGTATATTAATGATACTGTTATCCCACTTGTATAGTAAATAACTATTACAGTACCGACTCACCATTCACTCGCCAAAACCTAGAGTTTTAATATAAATTTTTATAGTATCGCGTGCTTGCTTGCGGTCATAAATTTAGCACTAGAAATGAGTACAAGAAAGATCTCTGTATTTGAATTTTTTTTTATTCCGAAATCAAAAAGTAAACATAGCTGTTTGGCAACTCAACCATATACTTATAACAAATTATAAGATTTCTTAAATTTTTATAAACTGAAAACCCTCTACCGAAATCTCTAATTAATAATTATTAATGATTCATTTATTCAATTCCATTTGTAATATTTGGAACGACAACTTCGCATGGTGTACTGTTGTCATTGACACCATTATTTTTAGGGAAATTTTGCATAACGTGTAGCTAAAATAACGAGTGAAACGCTATTTTAACGTAACGTGGTGCAAGAACTCGCGATCTATTCATTCCATAACTCCTTTGCCACTTTCTGTATCTCACTCTGTACCATACAACTCGTTAACAAAGTAACAAGTAACGAAACGTAACGTTACCGTAAAATAACGTTCCAAAATAACGTTACTGAAACAACGACTCATCTCTAGTCACAGGTAAACTATTCCACATTCTCTTGTAACTCAATCAATTATATTCGCTGCAAATAACTCATCCGACAAGCTCTTCAAAAGACCATTAAGTCGAAAAATTTTATGATAACATAACAACAGCTCAAGGGCCAGAGAAACACCAAATATTCATGAAAATGACTGGTTAAAATTGGCCAAAACAGTGAAGATGATCCAACAAATATAGGCCTTGAGAGAAAAAACAGGAACGCCAGAGGTAAAATGTTACTGAATTACCTCCAGTATCAAGGTCTATTCTATGTGAATACCTTCAATAAGAAATCTTTCCAAAGAAACTCGACTTGAGCCCAGACGGTCAAATTAGGAATGAGATTACATCATTTCCAATTGACGAGAAATATGCCGGGGTGTATTTGTGTTAAACCAGTTCAATACACAAATCCATAAATAAAATAAAACCGATTACCAAACTACCTTATAGGCAAAATTACAACCTATAACCGACCTAGAGAAAATGTTACTGGACCAGTTACTGGCAGCATTAATTAGAAGTTTCCAAGTAGTAAGAAAGAATGTGTAACAACACAAAAGTTAGGCTCAAAAATATTATAGATGAATACAGGGAATTATGCAAAACAATAGTAAAGTTAAGGAAACTCGGATAGACGCAGTAACATATAACAGTCAGCTAATGCAAAGAGTCATAAACCATAACTCAAATATGAGAGTACATAAGTCAAACATGCTTAGAAAGAAGAAAAAGTTGTCTTAAATAAAAAATCAGAAAGGGAAAGTGGTTAAATATAAGCAGGTAATTGTATGTAGTAATAAAGTGCGTTAAAAAACATTATCGACAGGGATTTGGACTACATTTTGTCTTACAACTGCACGTTGCTGATTACTACATCGCTCGATCAGGAATTCAGAGCACTCAGTCACCTGAGTTGTCAGTTGTGAACTGTCAAATAGCGTTTACCTTTTCACAGCGCTATTTATGTTGTTTGTGTGTAGATTATGCTGTATAAAATAGTTCTTTTAGCAATGAACTGCAATTTCATTGTCGTAAAATGGGTTTTACTGCTGAGCAACAAGTTTTAATGTAAAACGTAAGAATGTGTGTACACGAAATCCATAAAATAAGTTACGACATGACTTTCAAAAATTACTGTTTGACACAAGGCCAATTGTTAATGTTTTTAACGTAATTTACTATAAGGGCTTCGGAATTGACGGTTATATTGTGAAAAAAATTGCTACTTCGTGACAAATAGTGTCGAATTTGCCAGGTTAAGTAACCTGAGCACATTGCAGGGGTATTCTTCTGTTAAATTTACAATGTTGTCACTAACCAGGAAGTTTGAATAATATAACCCAAAAAATTCCAAGTTCGAATCATATTGCATTAGAATGATCTAAAAAAATGCAATTACTATATTTCTATGCGTTACTATACATACTGTGCAGTTGCTTTGTGTTTCATTAATTATTATTTTGTTTGTATACTTGTAGTTACTAAGCAAAACGGTTCGAGGTATAAACTACTTGAGTACTCGAATTGGTGAAATAAATCTAAGGAGAATATTCAAAGCGATTGAGAACCTTTATAAAGTTTTATAAGACTTGACTATACCAAAATCAGAAATCGACGGCTACCAAATTCAAAATTGCTCTGCAGAAATTGCCAAAATAACGAGGGATGAAATTCAAGAGGTGCTAAAACAAATGAAAAATATCAAAATCCCCAGGGGAAGACCACGTAAATTCTAAAAATGGGAAAGGCAAAACAAGAAAAGGTATTTTGCATTTTATTCAACTAAATTATTTGCGATGGAAGCGTCCCTGAACCCTAGCAAAATGCTGAAGTCATTCTGAGTTTTAAAAGAGGGTATAATACCAATCGTTAACTATAGATTAATTAGTCTCCTGGCCCATACGTACCAACTCCTGTCTAAAGTTCCGACTTACCGCTTGAAAAATAAATTAAATTTTTACCAAACCGCCGAACAAGCGGGATAGAGGTATATAGAAAATGATTTAGTACGATCCCGTACAGCATGCCTTTACACCTAACACTTGTCGACTATTAGAAGGCTTCTGGATTAAATATATACGAGATAATCCAGCTGTATAGGGTACATTTATTAAACAGGTAATTTCTAAAAAAAGATTGCTGATGATTACGTACTGTTATGATAAAGACGGCTGAGCTATGGTGTTGGTGTATTTTCAAAATTATTATTAATTGATTAATGCCAATTTAATATTTGGAATATACTGGTTTGTACATAAATTGTTTTAATTTCCTTAAATTGCGCTCGTTTCTGCGCTGCCCACTTAACTAATGTGATTTTTTAAATTATGGGAAATAATATTCTCAAAGTCAACTCTTAATGACCTACCTCACGTTAATAATGCAGAAGCAAATCAGAGTAGGATTAAATTTAAACAAATCGTCTGCAATTACGTATCGATGCGTTGCCTAGGTAATATAGCGTAAGTAAACAACGCCACTAAACACAAAACACGCACAAAGGACGCCACCGGAAAAATCACTTAATTTATTTTGGGATAACATAAGTCTGACCTTAATTTGCTGCTAACCAGCAACTCTCTTAAAGACTGGGCGTTCCTTATTAACGGCTAGTCTGTCTTGTAAGCCTCCTGATGACTCGCTAATTTGCTGCTCGTCGTCTGTTTTGCTTCTCCCGGCTTCAATCCTAGTTTAAGTGCTCACAGCTAGTGCTCCGCTACGATGCACGATGGTTGCTGCCTACCCCGGGCCTGAAGGGCTCTGCTTATTTGGCCACGAATAAATCACCACCCAAAACCAGGAGCACAGCTCAACAGTTTTTATCATCTGCAGCGGCTATACAAAAGAATGCAAACTCCTGCAACCTATCCAACTACACTACACTAATGCAAATCCTTTCGTAATTGTAGAATGATATTTATTATATTTTTTACTTCGTTTTTTGTAAGAAGCCAAAACATACACCAGTTTGGCTTCTGGCCTACCAATTGATCTTCTTTATTATTATTATTATTGTTTTTGTCAAAGCTTGCTATGATTACAGTTTCAATTCTTTAGTTAAGGCCAGCAATACTTCTTTGGTCTTTTAGGCGAGGGAAGTAAATAGGGTACTATTTAAATGAAATACAAAAAATGCACAGAGCAATGGAATAGAGGTTCCTTCCCTTGATAATAACATCATACTGTGTAATTACCTACTTTAGGTTATATGGGTAAAATAACAATAACATGTGAGTGTAGGCAGAACTTGCAGGATAGTGTATTAAGTATTAAGGGCATTATTGATGTTCCTTAGCTTATGTAGAATTGAAAAACTGCTTGAGAATATGGGTTTGATAAGAATATAAGAAAACTAACTCGTCTTAAGGTGTATATTCGCATCTAAGAATAATAATAGTACTAATAAAGAGATTATTGTCAGAATAAAGAGAATATAGAGCTGTCGGAACTTGAGCCAAGGCTTATATTTCTCTCACATATATACTGTTGGTATATGTAAAGACCAGACGTGATCACGTCTAGTGATCACCTTCGCCTTAGTTGTAGGGTCTGATGATTAAGATATGATTGTCATGTTTGAATAAATATTGATGAACTGCCTGTCCTCAGTCAATATTTTTTGGTTGAATAGCGTCTGACGAGGACTGCCAGTAATGCAGCTATTGTTGTTACTATCATGTCAGAGATTGTTTCTGGAACTATTTACCCTTAATTCCTTCTTCCACAACAAGCTTTAGCAAACCATCTCCTTAGCATTGGAAGATTTGTCCAATGCGTTTTCTACGATTCCTTAGCATCGCCATTTCCTAATAGACCATTCAACAAACTTTCTAAGAGTAAAGTTCACAACATTAAGCCATTGTGGGTTTGCTGTAGAAGCTACGATCTATATGTTGTTTACATGCCAAAAACGTATCTTGGTTTTTAGTAAATTGCGTGTACACATGATGAACAGAAGAAACGAAAAAATTTTTCCTGTAGAACTTGACGTGCAATTACATTATTTTGAGATCGAAGTGCTCGTTCGTAATTTTTTGCTATTTTTAATTATATAGAAAGACTGAACCAAGTTTCCATGCATTTAAATCTCAAGGTGGAATAGCTGTGCTACATCTACGTCACATTTTTATAAATATAAATATTGCAATGGTATGTCTAATTAGTGTTGTAATATGTTATTAATTTAATTTTTAAATAAGGGTACCACGCAAATATTTTTCGCATTCGTGTTCTCAAATCTTAGGTTGATTAAAAGTTACTTGTAAATTGATAGATAAAAATAAATAGTTGTATGCCATCTATAATATTTTATTTATCTGCAATTAATCCAATAAAATTAATTACGGATGTTAACATGGTTCAAAATACTGACGTTTAACAATAAATTCTACTTAAAACTAGGATTTTGTACACTAATATTACATCTAAAATAATTGTTTACATTTATACTAATTTTGCGTGTCTATTTGTCACTGTACGTCTTTTTAATTTACCTTTAAATATTCACATGTCACTGCACTAATTAGAGTATTTAATTCGCGCATTTCCTGCACTGGCTTCCTTTGAATTCACTGTTTTATTTTCCACACATTTTTAAGTTCATATGCTGTCTCCTTTTCTGCACTTTCTATGATCCTTGCCTTTTGATTCTTACGGTTTCCTTCAAATGCTTTAATGCCTTCATTCTTATCTGCTCGTTGCATGTCTATAAGCGTATCTATCTTTCAATTACCTTTCTTATAAAACCCTGACTGGATTTCACTATTAAACTGTACCTGAATTGTACGCTTCATTATCTTGCGTTTGCGATCCATCTTGTAATTATTAAATTTTATTCGGCTTGGCATTTACTTTAGCACAAATCTAATCAATTAACTCAACTTACATTCAACTTAGATCCCTGTTCAAATTGAGCTTTGCTTATTGCGTTCATTAATTAATTATTCTGCAATTACTGGCATCTCATTACAAAAGTATTCATTCTGGCAAATTCAATTTTTAGCTTTGCAGTTATATAAAATATCCCACTCTGTGCTTTCATGAAATGTCCATTAATTTGGCAATGCTAACCGAGTTGAATTGTAGGGCTTAAAACCATAGCAATATATGTTTGTGTGTAGTCTTTTATTCTACGTTATAGATTAGTATTTTGAGGAAAATTACGTTAATTTTATGCCAACGTGGAATGGTCTCCGAACTTATTATGTTGGTTAGTTATTCAGCAGCAACATTAACATAATTAATAAAATAAATGTATCATTAGTTAAGTAGGTTTAAACATGCTTCACGAGGATTTTCAGTTTCAGCCCCCAATGATAGGAAAGCGTAACGAAGAAGTCCTTTTATGCAACAAAATGCCTCCTAACTCTGTTTCGCACCATATTCGGGCACAAAGTGATGCAAACGGGAGCATAAATTGCATAAATTTGAGCGAAGATGTTGGATATTTCGTGATTTATACGGCAACTGTAGGGGAAAGCCCAGGCTATTAGAAAGTTATTAAGTGCATGGCTATTACCGGAGGATTAAACCGAAAATGCTATCAAAAATTATGTTTAATACTCGACGCGGCTTTAGCGCCCCACTTAATCTAAAATAAATAAAATCTTAACCGAAACGCTAGATGAGGCACCTTGTAAATTATTCATAGCAGAAAGAACTCGTTTCAAGTTTAAGATGGAAATTAAACTTTTAAAAAGCTTTCGTTATTTTCACGCAACATACTTAAACTTAGAAACAACAAAGAGGCGGCTCCATGAGAATGTCTCCGTGCTTCCTGTGTGTAATTTAAAAATCAATGCAAACTAAAAACAAACAACTTTTAACACATTTGCATTAGCAGCCATGCAATCTTAGATAAGTTAAAAATAATAATTATAAGAGACTTAATATGTTATTAATGCCCATGTTTGCGGAAATAGAAAAGAGAACACATTTTTAATTAATTCCGTGAAGACGCTCCTGCTTATATAAATTTTTTACTAATTATTTTATAGCGTAAACAGGGGTATAGTTATAAAACGTATACCCACAAAAATGTTTCAAGGGGTACATTTTAACTTAACTTACAACATACAACAGGTTACAGCATCCTGTTTGCGTTGATTTAGCTACGCCTAAATTACAGCAGTTGCCCTCTTCTTGCTATTAAAACTTTCATAAATTGAGGGTGAGAGATAAAACGTCTATAAGGCGAAAGGTCTACATTTAGACAGGCTAATGTTCTAATGCCACCACAAAATGAGCATATTGCTAGGAATCCTTCCAACCCTATAGATTGTAATATACAGAATATTTTTAATAGTCAAATTCGCCAGGTTTATTGAAAGCGAGTTTATTTTACATTCAAGAGAAAATTAACTAACACGTGATGTAAATATCCGCAGCTGTATTAAAAATATATCCTAGTACCCAGAAATATTGGAAATATGCCAAATATTTTCAGGTTGAGATAGGGATTAAAACATCAAATAATGCGAGTAAAAGCTTGACTACAGGAATTCCCATATTTATTACCTCCCTCGTCTAAAAGACGAAGGATTGTAACCACGAAAAAATCACCTTTCGATATTTTTCTGATCTTCACGTTTCGGGTTGTCTAGATGACGAAAACAGGTTTTTTTCAATTCCATCTGTCTGTCTGTTGCCGGAATAACTAAATATTTATTTGTTGGAGGAAGACGATACTTTGTATGCAGATTATGCTAGCGTTAACTCAAGAACTATTACTTAAAGAAAGCATATAGTTCAGGTTTTACCTTGAAGAAAAAGGGCATGTTAAAAAATAAATTTTGTTTATGTTTACTTTAACTGAGAAATAGATAAAAATAATAATTTGCACATAGCGTACGTTTCACCCTTGACGAAAATGCGACCCAACAAATATAGGATGAATGTAAAGGAAGTCAAAAAGGGGCAACAATAAGTTGCGCTCTGTTTAATACCGCCACGCATCGTGCAGTCTAATCCGAATTGCCATGTGTGTTTTTTATTGTTCCAGTATTATTAACCCTAGAAAGCATAGGTGGCGTCATATGAGACACCACCTATTTAACTATCTAGTTTTTAGTGATTTGCTGTTATGTTATCATATTCATATTTTCAGTACCTCTCCAGAAGATTATTGTTGATATCTCCCTTTCATTTTTAATTTCCAAAACTTGTTACAAGCTTTATAATTAGCGTTTTAGTTACTTGGTGTCACATATGACGCCATCTATGCAATCACGTAACACGTTTTCTCGGTAGGTGTTGGTCGGTAACCACTTGCCATCTGTCAGTTTACGTACATAATTTTCATAGTGACGTAATGCGAAGTGGAATTTGTTAAAATAGTTATGACTACCGTCTTTATAGGATTGCCAGTTAGCTATTATACTTCAGTCGCCGAACAGATAGAGTGGAGCAGGCAACCAAAATAACATATTACAAAGGTAACTCGATAATATATTAACTAATTACTAAAAGGAACAGAGATGGCGAAGCTTATAATTAGAACTAATTTCAATTGACATTAAATAACTTTTTGAGGTTATGATGCAAATATCGAGAGATCCAAAAAAAAAGATTATCTGCGGGCTGTGGAAGTTCAAACGTATGAACAATATGTTGGTGGCACTGTAAGTCTATGTCAAATTCGAGGTTATCAGGTTAGGTTTTGCGTCAGTCTGTGTCAAAGTTTTGACACAGACTGACGCAAAACCTAACTTGATAGCCTGCAGTGTAATTTATGTGCTGAACAGAGACTACCGAGTGATTTTTTAAACACTCAATTGCAGCAGGCCCTGGATAGCCTGAATCAGTTGGCAATACTGAAATGTATTGTTGGTGACACTGTAAGTCTATGTCAAATTCGAGGTTAGCAGTTTTGGTTTTGCTTGAGTTTTGACACAGACAGTGTCACCAACAATACACTTCAGTACTGCCAACTGATTCAGGCTATCCAGGGCGTGCTGCAATTGAGTTTCTACAAAATCACACTGTAGTTATTAAGTTATAAGTGTTTAACGTAGATATTAGTACCTGATCAGTTCCTTAGATTTAACAATTCATTTATTCATACTCATAAATAAATATTTTAAGAACTTTAATTTCCGCTTTGCGCTTTAATATGCATCTATGCAGTCAAAATTATCTCCCAGATATTAAAAAAGGCGTATAGTAAATTTAAAGTGCCTCATTAAACAAAAAAAGGTGTGGTGTCGTATACGACACCACATATGCGTTAATGTAACTTTCTTAGATGTATGCGTTCTAGGGTTAAGGAAGCAAAGATACTTTTATCCCTATCCTCCGTTGATTTTTAAAATTTTTTAGTACCGCAAAGTTCATTTGCGAGGGAAGATCTGAGTATACACGTATGTGCGAATTAAAACGAAATATTAAATTAATTTCAAAACTGCGGATTTAATTTTTCACGCTAATTTCAATCGAAAATTAAGAAAATACCATAATGTTTACAAACAAACTCTACGTGATAGAAATAAAAACCGGTTTGTTTAGTTAATTATACATACTAACTAGGCTAATATATTAAAAATAGTTTTTCTTCAAACGGCAGTAAAATGAGGCATTATACTGCTGGATTGATGATGCTAAACTGTCACTTTATTATCATGCGGCAGATAATATTATCTGCCGCTGATGAGCGGCAGATAAAGTTATTAGCTGCCGCTGACGAGATAGAGTAACTTTCTTCGGATTTTCTTATAAACTTTTGAAGAAAAATTCTATATGTTATTCGGAGCAAAATCATCTTTATGTGGCTCGTCTGTAATTATCTGCCGAGTTTG
The DNA here is from genome assembly GCA_940337035.1 of Agriotes lineatus. Classification (NCBI taxonomy): domain Eukaryota; kingdom Metazoa; phylum Arthropoda; class Insecta; order Coleoptera; family Elateridae; genus Agriotes; species Agriotes lineatus. The sequence goes on along the minus strand of CALNHX010001848.1, from coordinate 2,601 downwards.
CCGTTCAGCCACGCCACATAAAATATAACTTTTGCTCCTAATAACATAATATACTATTATACACAAATTCTTCTCAAGCCCGTGTTATTAATCTTAGCAATGTAAGAAGCATTTAGGATATTTTTACATTATATAGTCTGATCCTAATTTGTTATATAATATGTATTAAGGGCATAATCAATAGATTATGGCACGAGGGAATGTTTAAAGTTCGACGTGAGGCGGAGAGATTTAAATTTCCCGAGAGCTATAATCGTGATTAGGCACGTGGTACATACAACGTTTTATTTCATTTTGATTCTCAACATGAACAAAAATTATTGTTTCGCTATTTTAACTACAGACTGACAATGTGAATTTTTGGTGTACTATGGTTTCTGTGCAGATTGTTGGTGTTGCTATACTACATTGTTGGTGCCTGTCATACTGCCTGGACATTTTATAGGCCCTAGAGCTATAACAGCCATTTTGCGTCGGCTATCGAGGCTCAATAAATAAGATTATGGTTCCAAAATGAAATAAAGACACATATGGTACTGTATTAGACCTAATAAAGCAGGGATTAATGCTTTTCGCCAGTGGTCAGACAAAAATATAAAACAAAAAAGAATGTAATTGATATTTGAATAGGCAACACAAATAACATGTGCTGGCTATAATAGTTGCAGAGCTTAGAGTTTAAATAAAGTAAAATCAATTAACGAAAATGGATGGATGCCGCACACAGAAATAGAGAAACTATGCCAAACTGAAGAAAATACATTTAGAAAAAGTAAAATAACATAAATATTGTATGAAAATGGATGCAAATCCAGCAAGTACCAAAGAAAGAGCTGGCCCAACTGAAGAGACAAACTAGGAATTTCCAGAAGAAGAAAATCTGGACAAGCATATTATGGAAAGTTACTAGTTGGAGAAACCTAAAAGCTGAAATCTATATTTAAAAATCAATCGCCGTGTGTTAGTAACGCAAAAACTCGGGAACGACTTGAAAGATTTGGATGATTTTTTTTGTTTTGTTCTTCAAAAAAGAAAATTCGGAAAAATTCAAAGAGAAGCCGGAAAATTGGAAAATATCGAAAGTGTGTTTTTATACACTATACGACTTTCTATTTGCAGTCATACTTTTATGATTCTGTGCTTAATAGTTTGAAGGGTTTTTCCCATCATGTCATAATCCAAAGCAACGTTTTCCAGGTCAGCTAGTTAATAAAAACAATTATGAAGGAAGGGGCTTAGAGTGGGAATTCCAGTAGACAATCAACAGATTACAAAAGCGATGTGGAAGTAAGCAACCTGAAAGCGCAGGTGATTAAAAAAAAGCTAAAATGGAACAGCAAGAAAAAGAAAGCATTGATAAAATAAATTAGCTAGAGAAGAAGTGTAAAAGTGGAGAAAACTATGTGAAATATAATAATATAGTGATGAAGATATTAACTATAAAATTGAACGGTAAAACGGAAGATGCAGAGGAGTTCGTAAAAACAGAAATAGGGAAGAGAGCCTTTACCATTGGAAAACAGAAGGAATGCAAGTGATAGTAATAAACGTTTCAGATGAGGGAAGTAAAAATTAAGATTTAATTTGACCCTCTTTTGGTATTACGAGTATTAAACGAATGGAGAGAATGCTTCATTAAAATAGAAAAGAGTAAAGAGTAACAGTAGACGTAAATAACTAATACAGACAGACAAAGAAAAATATTAATCATAGACCAGGATGTCAAAGTAGTTGATCTAGTAGAAAACACAACGATAATGATGAATTTTAAAAATGGATAAAGTCCTAGAGAAACTATAATAAAGATGCTGTACAAGAAAATACATAACATAATAATAGAAAAGAAAGAGCGTAGTATAGAGATAAAGCAACAGAGCCGATTACAAGGCAGGTAGCCAGTTCGAACCTAACGCTCGGAAGTTGGTTGTATATCGCGCTCTCTGGCCACAATACAAAAACACCGTTGGTGGTTGTGACCCTTACAGCAGAGCAATCTCCAAATAAATGCAATGGCTTAGGCTAACCACCTTCTCAGAACACTGCCGAAGAGCGCTCATAGAATATACAACAATACATAACAAGAGGAAGAAGAATAATAAAAGAGAGTTAGACAAATGAAGAAATACCTAAAAAATTGGAAAAAGTTACTATGTCCAATCTGTAATCTTCTCTCATGTAAAAGACAAATGAAGTATTATAATCGTGAAAAATTACCTTCCGAGATTTGTTAAAATCTGCCGGTTTGGAGGCTCTTAGATGACAAAAACCACATTTTCTCAATTCCACCGGTCTGTTTTTCTTTCGATCTGTTTGCATATCTGTGGAATGACAAGTAAGGGCAATTCACCGGTTACACTGATTATGGTGGTACTGTATACACTGATTGTCAGACTCTGGCCACTGAGGCCGTTATACGAAATGGTAGGTTGTTCTGGCTTATTTCGGTATTACGTATAGAAATTTCTAGATGAGTTGCAAGATGTATTGTAGTTAGTGTTTGCCAATTCTTTAACATGTAATCATGTATAACATATGGTCATGAATATTAGGCTTGGACCGCAAGGGCTCAGGAGCTGATGCTCTGGAATTCCTAAAAAATTT